>VZQC01001095.1:4963138-5534360 GCA_009823505.1 Rhizomys pruinosus | reverse complement strand
GATTTCAGATATTCATCCATTTCTTCTAGATTTTCAAACTTGGTAGAATATAGGTTCTTGTAATATTCCCATATAATTTTCTTGATCTTTTCCTTGTCCGTTGTGATATTTCCCTTTTCATCACAGATTGTATTGATTTGGAGTTGTTCCTTCTTTCTTTTTGTTAACTGGGCTAGAGGTCTGTCTATCTTGTTTATTCTTTCAAAGAACCAACTTTTGGCTTCATTGATTTTTTGTATTGTTTTCTTTGTTTCTATTTCATTGATTTCTGCTCTGATTTTTGTTATTTCTTCCTGTCTGTTGCGTTTAGGGTTCATCTGTTGTTGCCTCTCAAGTGCTTTTAGCTGTAGTGTTAGATCATTCACTTGTGCTCTTTCTGTTTTTCTAATGTAGGCACCCAGGGCTATAAATTTCCCTCTTAGGACTGCTTTTAAGGTATCCCATAGGTTTTGTTGTGTTGTATTGTCATTGTCATTCAGTTCCAGGAATGTTTTTATTTCTTTCTTTATCTCTTCCTTGACCCATTCATTATTCAAGAGTGTGTTGTTTAGTCTCCATGTGTTCTTGTAGGCAGGAGGGCTTGTCCTGGTGTTGATGTTGAGCTTCATTGCACTGTGGTCTGACAGGATGCATGAAATTATTTCAATCTTTTTGTATTTGTAGAGGTTTCTTCTGTGTCCCAGGATGTGGTCAATTTTGGAGAATGTTCTGTGGGGTGCTGAGTAGAAAGTGTATTCTCTGGTATTTGGGTGGACTATTTGGTAGATGTCTCTGAGGTCCATTTGGTGTATCATTCAGTTCAGATGTCTCTCTGTTTATTTTTTGTCTGATTGATCTGTCCAAAGGACTTAGTGGGGTGTTGGAGTCCCCTACTATGAGTGTGCTGGGGATAATCTGTGCCTTGAGGTCCTGGAGAATTGTCTTTAGAAAGTTTGGTTCATCAGAGTTTGGTGCATATATATCCATGACTGTGAAATCTTCATGGTCAATTGTTCCTTTGATAAAAATGTAATGGCCCTGTTTGTCTCGTCTGATTTCTTTTACTTTGAAGTCTATTTTGTTTGATATTAAAATAGCAACATCTGCTTTCTTTTTGGTACCATTTGCTTGGAATAGTTTTTTCCATCCCTTCACATTAAGTTGGTGTCTATCCTTGAGAGTGAGATGGGTTTCTTGTAGACAGCATATAGATGGGTTTTGTTTCCTAATCCAATCTCCCAGTCTATATCTTTTGATTGGGGAGTTTAGTTCATTAATATTTAAGGTTATAATTGAAAGTTGCATGTTGTTTCCTTTCACCTTATTATCCATTTGCATTTTTAGTCTCGGTTTCTACTTGTGCAGTTATGTTTTTATTAATTTCTCTTTCTAGGTGCCTGGGGATAGTTGTTTCTTCTGTCCTTTGAATTGCTTCAAGGATTTTCTGAAGGGTTGGTTTTCTGGACATGTATCCTATTATCTTGTTTATGTCATGATTTTTCTCTCTCCTTCAACTATAATCAACATTTTTGCTGGATATAGTAACCTGGGTTGGCATCAATAGTCCTTTAACACTGGGAATGCTTTGCTCCACATTCTTCTTCCTTTCATAGTTTGCACTGAGAAGTCAGTTGTAATTCTGATGGGTTTCCCCTTATTTGTAACTTGTTATTTTTCTCTTGTGGCTTTCAAAATTTTGTCTTTGTTTTGGGTGTCTAGCATTTTAACCATGATATGGTGTGGGAAGTTTCTTTTCTGATCTTGTCTGTTTGGAGTTCTATGTGCTTCTTGTATTTGTATGGGTTTGTCTTTTTTTAGTTTGGGAAAATTTTCATCTATTATTCTGTCGAAGATCTGATCAATACCATTCTCTTGGGATTCTTCTCCTTCCTCTATTCCTATGATGCAGAGGTTTGATCTTTTCATAGTGTCCCACAGTTCCTGATTGTTCCACTTTTGTGTATTTTTAAATTAATCTTTACTGAGGTTTTTAGTTGTTCTGTGTTATCGTCCAGGTCTGATATTCTTTGTTCTGCTTCCTCCATTCTACTTCTGGGACTTTTTCCGTTCCTTTCCTCTTGATTGGATGGGTGTTCTATTTCCTTTTTCATTTTATCCTGTGATTTCTTTAGTATTTCCTCTTCCTTTTGGAGCTTCTCAGTCTCTTCCTGTAGCTCCTTGCTTTGTTGGTTGGTTTCCTTTTTCAGTGTTTCCACTTCCTTCCGGAGTTTGCCATTCTCTCCCTCTAGTAATTTCTGGCATCTGTCCTTCTCTAGATCATTCTCTAGGTACTTCTTCAGCTTTTCAGTCTCTCTCCTTAGTTCTCTGACTTGTTCTTTATATTCTTTGATTTCTTTGAATATGTCTGCAATTGTTCCTCTAAGATGTGTCCTGGGCCACCCCCCCCCCCGGGAATCCCACTGTTGGAATCTCCCACGGGGTTGGTAGAGTTTGGTGTGGAATTATCCTGCACCTTTCCCATGTTGTCCCTTCGTAGTGTCCCTGGCATGTGGGTTTCCCTTTGCCTATATTCTGATGCAAATCCCAAATGCCTCTTCACTGTGTTGAAGGCTTGCTTTGCTTGCCTCCTTCAGATGCCTTTGGGTTTTTTTATTTTTCCTTGTTCATGGAGTGTCGATTTGTCTAGGTTTCAGGCTTTCAATTTTTTTTATATATTGGAAGTCTAACTCATCTTCCCTTTCTGTTCTGAAGGTTCTCCAAAAAGTCCACTTGGATACCTCCTCAGCAATTCCAGTTGGTGGGGGGGGGGATATGCCTGGCTTAGCTGTTGCCCTGGTACTCTGTGCTTTAGGTGGTCCTATGAAGTCTCTGATCTAAGGTCTGTGCACTCATCTCACAGTGGCAACAGGCCCACCTTTAATACCAGCTAGCAGGGTGACTCCGCCCCAACAGCCACACAGGACAATGATTTAATTATCTAACAAACCAATGAAACAATTATCCAACAACCCAGAGATAGAATTATCCAACAATCTGCCTGGTCCTGGGAAGTCCCTGATCTAAGCTCTGCGTACGTCAAGATTTTCTAAATCAGACAGCAGCTGCTCAGGAAATAAGATCAACAATCAACAAGTGGGACCTCATTAAACTCAAAAGCATCTGTACAGCGAAAGAAACAAAGAAGTGAAAAGAAAACCCACAGAATGGGAGGAAACCTTCACCAGTGACACATCTGTCAGAGGTTTAGCATCCAGATTATATAAATTACTCAAAAAACAAAGAAGCCAGAAAACAAATGACCTAATCAAAAGATGGAGTAAAGAGCGGAACGGGGACTTCACAAATGAAGAAGATGGATGAGAAACATCTTTAAAAGTGTTCAAAGTCACTAGTAATTAAGGAAACGCAAATTAAAATCACTGTAAGATTTCATCTCACTCTGGTAAGACTGGTTGTGATCCAGGAAACAAATGATACCAAATGCTGGAGAGGTTGTGGGGAAAATGGAACACTCATCCACTACTGGTGGGAATGCAAACTCATGCAACCACTATGGAAAGCAGCATGGAGAACTCTTAAAAGACTCAAAATGGACCTACCACTTGTTCTAGTCATACCACTCCTGGGTGTATATCCAAAAAGATTCACCCTATTGCAGAGATAGGTACACAACCATGTTTATTGTAGCTCTTTTTATTTTATTTTATTTTATTTTTTAATTAATTAATTTATTTATTAGTTTTGTTGGCCATGGTGGCACATGCCTTTATTTTTTTTTTAATTTTTTATTTATTTTTGTATGTGTATGAGTGTACTGTCTGCATGTAGGTTTGTGCACTCGTGCTGTGCAATGCTGCGTAGGTCAGAAGAGGGTCTCGGATTCCCCTGGAACTGGAGTTCTCCTGGAATTGGAGTTACAGTTTTTAGCCGCCATGTGGGTGCTGGGGATTGAACCCGGGTCCTCTGCAAGAGCAGTCAGTGCTCTTAACCGCTAGGCTATCTCTCCAGCCCTGATTGTAGCTCTTTTTTATAATAGCAAAGAGTTGGAAGCAACCCAAGTATCCTTCAGCTGATGACTGGATAAAGAAAATGTGGCACATCTACACAATAGTTCTATGCAGTGTTAAAGAAAGATGACATCATGAAATTTGCAGGTAAATGGATGGAACTAGAAGGCTTTATGTTAAGTGAAGTAACACAGTCCCAGAAAAACGAACGACATATGGTGTCCCTCATTTGTGGATCCTACCACCAAATCCTTATATGTAAGTCAAGCTGGGTAATTTTTTTAGTATGTATAATACCACATTGCCTAATGCTACTACAGATATAGCTTGAAGTTTATGTCTCTGTTTTCCTAAGCTCCAAGATTTATGAGAAATTATCTCTTTAAAAGTACATTAAGGCCAGGCGTGGTGGCACACACCTTTAATCCTAGCACTCAGGTGGCAGAGGCAGGCGGATCTTTGTGAGCTTAAGGCCAGCCTGGTCTACAGAGCGAGTTCCAGGACAGCTGGGGCTACAGGAAGACCATGTTTTGAAAAGCAAAAAAAAAAAAAAAGTACATTAAGCCAGGCATGGTGGCGCACGCTTTTAATCCTATCACTTGGGAGTCAGACATGTGGAAGACTAGGGAAGATGCACAGAGATAAATTATACATTGTACATCCTTTCCTAAAAAAGTGAGAGAGGCCTGCATGTATTTAAAAACCTACTTTGGGGCTGGAGAGACGGCTCAGCGGTTAAGAGCATCGACTGCTCTTGCAGAGGACCTGGGTTTGATTCCCAGCACCCACATGGCAGCTAAGAACCGTCTTTAACTCTAGTTCCGGGGGAATCTGACACCCTCTTCTGACCTCCGCAGCATTGCATGACACAGGTGCACCAACCTACATGCAGACAGTACATTCATACACATACAAAAAAATAAATAAAAATAAATAAATAAAAAAACTCATTTAAAAACCTACTTCATAGAGTAAGGTTAAAATAAAGTACTTTTTTTTAACTTAAAGGGATGGTGCCTAATTGCCTCAAAATCACCCTGGCCTATCTGTATTAGTTAGTGTCATAGAGTGAGAAGCAAAAAGGTCTGAGATCAGTTATCTCATCTAATTTTATAGATGATGTAGTGGTGGTTCAGAGAAAGGAAGTGACTTGACTAAGGTCCATAGCAAGGTGGCTACAGAGCTAGGCCCTGAACGAACTTGGCTTATGGATCAGGAGCTGCAGCAGTCTGGGTTCAGGCATTGTGCCTCAGCAGAATCAGCCAGATCAGGGCTAGGATTGGCTCTCAACCTCACTAGGTCAGTGCTAAGGCCTAGATGGGATGCTAGGGACCCTGAAACAAATTCTACACAAATGGGGTGCCAGTCAGTGTTTCTGGAAAGCTGGGGACCGCAGGGACTAATTGGGCAAGGAACTGGGGAATATCTGAGGTATAACAGAGGCAGGAACATCCCACTCCAGAATACCCTGTGACTGCTCTTCTAAAGGAGCCCACATTGGGCTTGTTGGGAACTAGTCTGAAAGGCAGCAGTAGCCCAGAAGAGACAACAAAGAGAAAAGTGCCAAACACTCCTCTAATCTCACAGGAACCAGTTCCCAGGGTCTGGTTTTTGCTTTCCGTTCCTTGCAAGAGGTGCCGTGAAGGCTGGAAAGCCAGCCTGTCCAGCAGGCCTGCATCAGCATCTTACCCAGCTGGAAAGCCAGTCTGTCCAGCAGGCCTGCATCAGCATCTTACCCAGCTGGAAAGCCAGCCTGTCCAGCAGGCCCACAGCAGCCCGTCCAGCAGGCCTGCAGCAGCCCATCCAGCAGGCCTGCAGCAGCATCTCGCCCAGCATCTCTCCACATACTTCCTATTTTTTCTCTTTAATAACCATGCTCAGGGTTACTAAGGTCTTCCTGTTGCTATAGTGAGAGGTGATGGTACCAGCCTTCCAACGCGCCGGACCCTTGACTCAGAGGAAAAAACACAATCTAAGTTGCTGTATTTGGGGGTTTGACTGAGAAGATTTAATGTGCCGTTTTCCAGCCTTTGCAACAATTGCAGTTTATGCTCAAAAAAAACCATAAAACCTCAGTAACAAAGAATAATGGGCAATTTTGGGGAGTGGGCATCTGAGAATACATGGAAGATAAATTTTAAATTATGAAGCTGCTAAAACGTCATCAGGAAAATATAGAAAATGACAAATAGATATAAACAGGTGTTGGCTAACATAGCCTTCCTGGTCCTCCCAGTTCCAGCCCGACGTGTGTAGGCAGAAGTGCTGTACACACAGGCTCCGTGTGACCCCAGTTGGTTTCTTCACTTAGGATGCCAGGAACATTTTCTGGGCTGCTGCATACCTCAGAAAGCATTGTTCCTGTTGGTCTGGTAATGTCACATATTTCACGCAGGGCCCTTGTCTTCTTCCTCCCAGTTTCTCTTGACCCACTTGTCTCCACTGAACTACCATCTGTTCCTTCTGTGATGTGGGTGACCAGTTTGCGTGGTCCCTGTTTCCACCACACTATACCACACACCACCCTTTCTAATCAAAGGGTGGTCTCAGACCACTGGAGTGGCATGGGTGTCCTTCGGGAGCTTGTTAGAAAAACACATTCCAGACCCTACCTGAGACCTAGTGGTCAGCATCTGTGTTTGCATTTGGAAATGACCTGCAGGTGACTAACAGCACATTGAAGTCTGAAATGCACTGGTCTGGAGCCGATCTCTTGCTAGCTGTAGGACAGAAGCCACAGCTCTAGGCAGGTGCACAAGGTACTGAGCAGAAACAAGCCGGGTCTGAAGAGGGCCTAGGCCAGGCCAGTGGGGGGAAGCTGTAGGCGAGGAGGTTTGTAGAGGCTGTGTAAGGTACTTCTACAAGCCAAATCCATAGAATATGCAAGGTTGAAAACTGGGAGCCCAGTGTGCTGGTAGGGGCAGGAATATGGGCTTGAGCAACCCGCCCCCACCCGAAGCCAAGGCATGCAGAAGTCAAGGCTCTTTCTCAGGGTCACATAGCTCACAGATGGGGGCAGGGGTTGGTATACACACTTGATTCCAGCGCCTATACTTATTAACCACCCTGAAATGTGGCCCCAAGGATTTGATCTGAACAGCAGGATAAGGAGGCCGATTTGCATGGCCCAAGTCATGACCCAAGCTTATAAGGTTTTAGGTACAAAGGGATAGTCTTTCCACCTCAGATACCCCATGAGCAAGGTGGAAAGTTGGCCTCTGCCTCTCAGAATTGCCTCTCTTTCCTCACTGGTTCCTCCATCTACTCAAAGACAAACTTCCCCTTTTTCTTTCTCTTTCCTCACTGGTCCCTCACCTACTCAAAGACAAACTTCCCCTTTTTTCATTCATGGGGGGAAGATCGAAGGGATAGATAAGGGATGTTTCTGCAACCAGGAAGTGTAAGGCAATACTTTTGTATTAAATCCAACTGCCTCATTTTACAGCAAAACAACCAGGCTAGAGAGCTCAGGTCCCTGGCTGAGGTCACACTCTGGATGTCTCGCTCTTTGGATGACGTTGGGTTCTCTTTGTCACTGATGGTTTTATCTAAATATAAATTTAATATATATATATATATATATATATATATATGACCCACTCAAGTATAAAATAATAATCTGCTCACTGGTAAAGTTTCAACCATGCAGAAGTATATCCCAAGGACTCCTGAAACGGCAGCTTTCCCCACCCCCCAAACCCCCCCCCCGGCCTCCCCTGTCCCACTTCCCAAGGGTAGCCACTTAACAGAGCCCTCTCCAGTGGCTCCTTTCTTTTTCTGCCAACCATTGGATTGTGAGGGATTCCTGCCACAGCAAGGCTATTTTTAACAAGTATCCAAGGCTTCGGGAGGTTGAGGAGAGGGAAAGAAAAAAAATCCATTTGTATAATTTTAATCTGAGCATATCTGAGAAGGCAGTGGCTTTCCCGTGCCTGCTGCTGGGGTTGTGGACAATTGATCAGGGTCTGGACTCTTCCTGTGAGGAGGCTGCAGGGCTTCCAGGGGCCGGGGCCGTGCTTCCCAAAGCCTGGCAGTCTCCTGACCCTTTCTCCCTGCCCTCTCTCTCAAGCAGCCCGGAGAATCCTGGCAGCATCTCCTGGGCCAAGGAGGCCTGGGAACCTGACTCCCACTCCCAGGCTCATATTTAGAAATGTCTCCAGCCAGACATTGGCATCTGTCCCACGTGGGCCCTGGGCAGGGGGTGCAGTCAGTCACACGTGCTGTCTTTAAACAGGCCGATTCTGAACGGGCAATGAGCAGCTACGAATATAAATACAGTCCTTTCGTGTGGAGAAGGTGGAGGGGAACGTGTGCTCCTAGGCACGGAGGGACTCGTGCAGAGGATGGTAGGCCACAGGGAAAGAGAAGAAAGACATCACAGGACTTGGGCTGGGAAAATGGTTATGGAGGAGGGGTTCTAGCTCCTGGTCTACCATTCTTTCTGATTTCTGCACCCCTCTCTCAAATGGCCAGGGAGTTGTCCCTGCCTCAGGAGGGGCCCCCTCCCTTTTCGCTCTGAGTTCTCTAAACTGTGGGACAAGACAGGACACCTGCACCAGGCATGCTCTATCTCCACTCTGAGAAGGGCTGGCCCCTTAGTCTCTCTGGTGGCATTAGTGAAAGGTGGCCTGGGTGATGTCATCCCAGAAGCCCTTCCTGTGCTTCCTGCTAAGCACTGGAGCCTTCCGCCTTTTTTGACAGCTCATGGTGATGTCTGAATTACAGCCATTGATCCCAGCTTTATAGTCACCTTCCTAGATGACAAATACTGTTCCTCAGCCCTGTGAGAACTCTGTCTTCAGACATTCTTTTGGGGTGGGGGGCATTCTGTGTACTCTCTGGTGCCTCTGCTGCTTAATGAGCACCTACAGCCACAGGCCCGGCACTCACCCAGCATTTGGTGGTGAAACCTGAGACCATACCGTGATGGGAGATGGGTCTCCACAGCAGTGCTCTGCCCTGCTGCAGCTCTGCCTGGGACCCTGAGAACCCTGCTTGCCGAATTCTGCTCCCTAGAGCCCCATCTTCCAAGAGACCAAATGCAGCCAAGAGACTTGGATCTACAGTCTCCTCCAGCCCCTCCTTGCCCATCAGTCCCTCCTTTCCTCTCATAAAGGCAAAAAGATCCAAGAAGGGGTCAAGAAGGCTGAGCAGGTATTTTCTCTGTGTGTCTCCTGGGAGCAGTGTGGTGAACACGTCATACCCAAATGGATGAGGAAACAAAAGAGAACTGAGTTTGTGCTTCAAAGAAACCCCAAACTCAGACGAAAGGCAATATGGGATGATGACTCTTTGGGGTGAGGGGACCCTTTGGGTCAGCCCCAGCCTCTCCTTTTATAGGATGGGATCTTGGATTCCTCAGAGAAGGTGGGAAAGCTACCTCAAAGCCGGTGACAGCTCTAAGGTCAGAGGCTGGTGAAATCCAGAACTGAGTGTTTGCAAGGCTGCCCTAGGTATCCCTCGTCCTTGGGAAAATTGCCTTTTCATATGGTTGGGGGTGGACACTGCAATTTTTCTTCCAGGGTTAATTGTTTGGCTGACAGCACAGATAATTAGGAATGAGAATCCCAGAGCGAGGGCGACAGCACCATCTGCAGTGAATATGTTTCAGCCCCACCCCGCAGGAGAGCTGGGATGCACTGGCCCTGCGCCCCTCCCCCCAATCCAAAGAGATGTGGGTGTTCCAGCTGCCAGCTGCCAGCCCAGCACTAGGTGATCCAGATGACCGTGCGGCCAGTAGGCCAGAATAGTGGCTGGCTTTCTGAGGACAGAGTCTTTCCTTTCCTGTGCACACAGTGGGAGTCAGTTAGCAAGGACCCAGTACTACTCAGTCCAGCGGCCAATCCTCTTTTGTCCCTAATGCGCTGTGCCTGGCCCTGCGTTGGCTGAGGCAGGCGTACAGGGCTGCCCTGAGCTACATGGGGACATTGATGTTTTGGGTTGTTTTCCTGGCCAACTCTGGATGTGGCACCTGCCCTGTCTGGCTAGCCTTTGACCTATGTTGCTTGCTCCAGAAGTAGTAGGCTGGCCCTGGCAGCCATGGCTAGGGAGAGATGTCCTAGGCTCTGAGAATCCTATCCATTGGTGGAAGTAAGAGCTGCTTCAGAATCAAGCTGAGGTGCCTTTTGTCTAGAGTGTTGGAGTCCTTTCTTCACATGGGTCGAATTTGGGGAGATTTTTCCCTCTCCTTTTTATTTCTTAGGAATATGTCACATAGACATACATAGAAGACCATACAGATGTATGTGCCTTTTAAAGCAGCTCTAAATCCCCCACGTAGCTTGCCGCCTTGTCCAGAAGGCCCTCAGCTAGGGTCTGTAGCTAGGAGGCTCAGTCGGGCAGCCTCCCCAGAACCTGTGGCTCTTTGTTACTGCTGACTCCTTTCGGCCTGGCCTGCTCCTGTTGCCTCCAGACTTCCTGTGCTCATCTTCCTGTCCCTCATCTTGCTCTCTCTGTAGTGACTCCTTTTAGACCCTCCTAATGAGAAAAAAACCCGAGGTGTGATTGTCTTACCTATTCCCTTCACTCCCACTCAGCCCTCATCCTCTGGGGGCGCCTGGGCATTTAGACGAAATTAACCTAGCATGAGAGAGTTTGCTGGAAATAATGATAATTAAAATTGGAAATGTCCTCCTTGACCCTCTCCTACTTACTGTGTGTCCTTTAGTAAGCTTCTCAACCTTTCTGTGCTTCTGTTTCCTCATCTTTGAAACATCCCTTCACAGAGCTGCTACAAAATCAAATGGATGCAAGAGCGACTTGTAGGGTGTAAGATATTATATATATATATATATGGCATGTAAGTCACTGTGCTTACCCTGATCATTGGTCCACAGAGGGAAGACTGTGTCCTCTGCCTCTGCTACCCTCACTCTATCCATGGTGCTGGGTACCTAGGCATTTGTTCTCCACTCACTACCCCCTTCTGAGCCAAGAGGACCCCAGGGTTACTGTGGAGCTCACAGCAATGTGGACATTGAAGCTGGAGGCCAGGCCTGGAGAGAGGTACAGGGCCACCAGTGTGAGGCCAGTGTCAGAGGCCCTCTGGCTCCTAGCAGAGCGTAAGCCCCTGAAATGTTGAGATTCAGTGGGATCAGTGTCTGCGCCTCTGTCCTTCATCCCTCTTCTCCCCTCCCCCCTTGAGATAAAGGGCTAAAGAAAGATGGGGCTGGAGAGATGGCTTAGCGGTTAAGAGCACTGACTACTCTTGCAGAGGACTTGGGTTTGATTCCCAGCACCCACATGGCAGCTAAGAACTGTCTTTAAGCTGGGTGTGGTGGTGCACACCTTTAGTCCCAGCACTTGGGAGGCAGAGGCAGGCGGATCTCTGTGAGTTCAAGGCCAACCTGGTCTATGGGGCTAGTTCTAGGCCAGCTGGGGCTACAGGGAGACCCTGTCTCAAAAACACCAAAAAAAAAAAAAAAAAAGAAAAAAAAAGAAAGATGTTCATCACCGGCCACAGGTAGGGGGGCCTTCTTGGAGCCCCCAGACCCTTGCACCCCAAAGTCTTGCCCCAGAGCCCGGTGAGAAATGGAAGGGTGTTTAATAAGGATGGCCTTTGTTCTTTGCACCCTGTTGGTAGAGAAAGAGCATTCATTTCCCTCCTATACCAGAACAGTGGGGCAGCTCAGAGGTCCTCTCATTCAGACTCTCAATGGAACCCTGAATGATGGCCAGCAGGTAGACATTGAAAGGGGAGTCTTTCATGTGGACAGAATGAAACATGAAGAGGTAAGAAAGCACGAATAATGGGCCTACATATGCACGTGCACATGAGAGGCAGAATTGTGTGTGGACACATGTGCGTACCATGTATTAGGCCCATGGTCAGGACACTATCAGTAAAACCATAAATGACATGGTTGCCAGCCATTGCAGGATCTAATAAAGATAAGAGGATGGGTAGAAGATCCCAGAGCAGTTCACAGCTGGATGTGTGTCTCTGACCCTGGCCAGTTCTCCTTGTAGAGCCCTTCTGAAGCAGCTGAGAGCCGAGTCTCCCCATCTCTGAGGAGTAGGTCAGCCAGAAGAGGAAGAAGGGATGATGTGGGCCATACCCAGGGCCTGAGGAGTGAGCCATAGTCTGCTGGACCTGGAGCTCTGAGCAGGAGGCTGTACACTGGAGTGACTCAAGAAGAATTGATGCTCCAGCGCCTGGCGACAATGTACACGGTGTAATGACAGGTAATGAACCTGAAGCTCCGCTATCCTTTATGAATGATCTGACAGGTAGGAGAATATATCAGCCTGCAGTCGCATAAAATGTCAGCCTCAGGAAGATAACTATGCAAACAAAGTGCACAAAGCCTGATAAGTTGATAGATGGATGCCTTAAAGCTATTTGTTTTCACCCATGTGCTGTAGGAGCCAAGCACCGGAAGATTTAGCATCAGTCAGGTTCACTTCCTTTGCCTTGTTGGGAAGGCCTGACATAGCCATTACGTATGCAGCATATCTTACTTGAAGAATTCAAGATACAAATTGGGAAGTTGCTATGGCCAGGAGCTCCTGCCAGAGGCAGGGAGCTTATGTCAGTAGGGAAACTGAGGCAGCAAAGGAGCTCTTTTGTACATCTGTCATGCATGCAGGGTAGTCCTAGGGCTTCGGGTTTGAGACTACCTCAGGTTTGGTTCAGACGCTTTAAATAGTGGAGTTGGTGATGTCACTGCTGCCCATGAAAAGGGGAAAAACAAACTCTTGCCACCTCGAATTCCTTCAGCAGTGCCAGGGCAAGTGGGGGAGATCGAAGGTGGCTGGAGAGGTAATGTGGAGTGGATATCCTGGGTCTGGCAGTTGATCCCAGGGCTCAGCCAAGGTAGGAAGCACCAAACAGGATCCTAGAACCTAGAAGACAGGGTCTCTTGAAACTAGAAGGACAGGGAGCTAACAAGGCTGGTCACCCCAAAAGTAAGCTGTTGACCAGAGCCTATTCTTGGTGATGTCTGGTCTGCACCACCATGGGGAACACAGGGGACCCGGCAGACTGAGACAGAAGCAAAAATAGCTTGGAGTGTTGGGAAATGACCTGGGGCAATGGGAGAAAGGCCAGTGGCAGTGAGCCAAGTCCCAAGAGGGCGTGGCAGATTCCATCTAGATCAGGCTAGGGTGGAGGTCCTGGTCAGAGCCAGAGGGTTAGGAGAGGCAGACCCTAGGACTTCTGGGTGGCCTTGTTCTAAATCAGGCAGAAAGATTAAAGGAATTTAGAAAGCAAATCCCCTCTCTAGGAAATGAAGAGCCACAGGATGACAGGCCCAGGACTACACTCCTACCTGCAACAAAGGGAATGGCTGCCGTGTTCCCTGGGGACTAGTTACACCTGGTTAAATATGACCCTGAGCTGCATGTCTGCTCCAGGAATTTCAGACTTGTCTGGGGACTGGCCCCGGCTGACCCACTGTGAGGTCTCAAGGAAGCCAGGCAGCATTCTGCCCATCCCCGGCTGACTTTACCAATGTTTACCAAGCACCTATTGTATTAGTTTGTTTAAAGTCACTGAGACAAAAAAAAAAAAGCAAAAACTGACAGAAACAGTTTAAGAGAGGAAGGATTTACTTTGGCTCGTGGTTTGAGGAGAAACAGTTCGTCATGGTGGGAACACACCCTGGCATCAACAGCTGCCTGCTACCTGGTGCCAACCCAGAAGCAGAGAGCCCAGGCTGGAACTGGAGATGGGCTATAAACCTCAAGCCCTGTCACTGTGGCCCTACTTTTCTCTGCCAGCTGACCTCATGTCTCAAAGGTCTCTAGCTTCTTAAATGCAGCACCATCCCATCGGCTGAAGACAAGCGTTTAAACACTTGAGCTTGTGGAGAATAGTGCACAGTCAAACCATGATGCCTGTTATGCACAGGATGCAACACTGGGGACCAAAACCGTAGAGAAGATGTGGTCTTATATGGGGCAAAAGGAAACCTAGCATAGAGCCAGGTCCAGGACTTAGGAGCATCAAGACCCTGTCTTCAGATAGGAACAGCTCTGTCTTATTCAAGTGGCTCAGGAAAATTAAACAAAATAGAATATGCACTATGCTTATCTGAGCATCTGGCCCCCTAATAAGTCATCAGTACATGGAATTTACTCTGTTATTGGGCCCTGGCAGGGTAGAAGTGGGACAGGCTGGTAGAAGTGTGCTGTGACCTAGGATGTCTAATGGAGGACAGTTTTGCAAACTTGGACATCAGAAGTGCTCTAGCCAAAGAAGTGGCAGGGAGGGGTGGGGAGAGAGAGAGTCAAGGTAGAGTCTAGCACTTTGAATGGTAGCCACGTTTTGAAGGTTGGGGCAGAAGCTGGGCTCAGACAAAGAGAGGTTCTAGGAGAGTCAACCTGGGACTTTGGAGCAATGTTGAGCAGAGAGAGAGACTATTCTCATAATGCTTGGAGGGTCTGCTTCTTGGCTTCTCTGCCGTTCCTGTGTGGAGACACAAAGCCCAGACAAGTCTGGGGCTTGGGCGGGCCCCAAATGCAAGCCATACTAGTCGCTTTTAATTTGCTAGTAGCTGCATTAAAAAAGTAAAAATTAGTGAAGTTGATTTTAATAAAGTATTTCATTTAACACAACAAATCTAGACTACTATAATTTCAACATGTAATCAATACAAAAATTACAAAGGAGGTATGGTTGTCTTCATACAGAATGTTTGACATGCAGGACATGTTTTATATTAAAAAGTATACCTCAGTTAGGAGTGACCAGATTTCAAGAACTCATTAGGCACATGTGTCTTTGTGACTAATGAATTGCCCAACACAGGTTTCGAATCTAGAATCTATTTTCAAGGAGCACCCTGGGTGGGGTGGCTCCAGAGCCAAGCAGCGGGCCTCATCATTGCATTGTCTTCTTATGAAAGGCTTACAATGCATCTCTAGATAGCTAAAGGATGACCCCAGACCTCCTCTTCCAAGTCTCAAGTGCTGAAATTACAGGTATAAGCCAGCATGTTTGGCTATAAGAGGTGGCTTGAGTCACTTGTTATAGATGATAACTTGTATTCTGTGGAGCCAGTCTGACTCCTGGCTCCCCAGATTGCTTACCTAAGGTCTTGACCACTTGCAGGTTCTGGACTGATATCAGGCAGTTTCTAAAGTCTCTGGAACCTCATTGCTTCCTGAAGAGTGGAACTAATAATTTCAATCATGCTGGATAACCATGAGGACTAAAATAAAATAATGAATTATACGAATAATTAATAATGAATAATTAATGAATAATTAATAATGAATAATTGCTCTGTGACACTTGGTTTCAAGAAACAATTCATTTTATTTTCGTAAATCAAATGAAAACAAATCCGAGTTCCTTTACTGGCTGAGGTTGGCAGATTTCCCAGCAGGCATTTCTGCAATCCTGTCTCTGCCTTTCCTGCTTGAGAACCTTGGTGCTTTGCAGCCCAGGAAAAGGGGGAGGGTTGAATGAGGTTGGCCTTCAGCCTATGGGGAAGCTGCAGAGTCGGGTGGTCATCTGAATGGCACGTCCGGCCTGTGCCCATCCTCTCTAGCATGTCACATCACCAAAGTGTATCCACTGAGGTGAAGGTTATCAGCCATTCTGAGGCCCAAGTCATCTACTGTTTCGGGGGCGGGGGGGGAGTCCCATCCCATCCAATGAAAGCTGCACGCTCCTCAGTCCTTATTCTTACCTTCAACCTCAGTCTTTGAAACAAAGGCCCGGCCCTACCTTACCTGCCTCCTTTTTACAACCATAAAAATACAGCTAATGCTTCCTTAGGAGAAGAGAACCTACATTTCATTGTCACAAGATATGGCTGCTCTCTCTGAGGATGGGGGATAGAGGTACACTTCTTGTTATTCTGTGACTGGCCTCTATAGTTGCCACTGGCACCCAGCAACAGCAGAATGTAGTAATTGCCCTGTGTTTTTATTAACACAGTGTCCTACACATGTAGCCGGCACTCTACAAGATCAAGTTCCCCCATTCTCAGCCCCATCCAAAGAATGCATTAAATAATTCTTGCCTTCTGGGGTTTTTCTGAGGCTTGTGTGAGCTCCTGTGTGTGGAAGGCTTTAATAAAGTTGGTAAGTGTTTATGAGACCCTGGACTCCCCAGGGGGCTGTCTGGCATGAGAGCCACCTTGAGTCAGAAGATGTCTCCTGATTTTGAACCTTTGTTATCAGGCTATGTTCTGGGAATCGTTTTCTTGGTGGAGTGCTCCTACCAGGTGCTCCACCCTGGCTCCTGGCACCTGTACCCTTAAAGAACCCCTAGTTTCCTCTGGGAGAAGGGAGAAACTTGTATGTTAGTGTTGAAGGCAGGTGTCCATAATGCCTTTATTTTCCCTTGACCAGAAGCTGGGCTTTCTAGCTAGCCCCCTCATGTTTGGATCCATTCACATTATCATGGACATTTATGAACTGTCCTTCCTTACCAGAGCAAGGCCTCAGATCTGAGGGAGGCCTGCAAGTCTTCCTGCCTCTCCAGTATGGGCCCGAGAAGCATTTATTGTGCAAGAAAAGGGGGGCTGCAGGCACATTAGTGTACTGCTTGGTACAGACGGAATGGGATCAGGAGGTGTAGGTGGGCACAGTGGGGTGTAGCTGGGCATGGGCCATGTAAGAAGCAGGGCGGAGCCTAAAGCAGATGGAAGTTCCCCAGACCCCAGCACGCTGTGCTTTCCAGCTTGGGCACATTGGATGGTGTGCAGTAGAGTAAGGGGTCTCTGATGCTCACTAGTCTGTGTTACTCTAGACTGGAGGCCCCCATTTGACACCAGCAGGTGGCTCCTCTTAACTTTTTGTCTAACATCCCCCATCGTTAAATGACTGTGAGAGTGTGCACAGTAATTTCACTCCGTGGTAAAGTGGATATACACCTTGAAACCAAGAGGCTTGATTGTGGATCTCATGGCCCAAGACTGGTGAGAACTATGGCCACAGTCTCTCCTGCCGAATCTGCAGTGTACTGCTCTGTTCTACAAAATCAGGGTCTGAAGTGATTCCTGGGGGCCCACAGGGAGTGGCTGCCCATGTGTCACCTTAAGTTTGCAGCGGAGAGAGGGAGAAAACAACCAACATTGCCCTTGACTGACAACCTTCATAAGTGCATTTAACAATTTTAATTTTTCATGATTCTTCTGATAAAAATAGTGCCCGAATAAAAACAAATACATTTGTATTTTCCATCTCCTTAATTAGTTTCTAATTTGGGGGTTCTTATTAGCTTAAAATCATCTCAGTGAAATGGCCCTCAGATGAGAAAAAACATGAAACGCACAATCAATTCCAGAGAGATCTTCCTATTTAATTATGCTGATTGGCGCACTAGAGACCCCCGGTAATATGAGCCTCTCAGAATAAGCTTGATTTGTGCAATTTGGTTTTTAAAATTTTTGGATGCATATTTATCATGTTCAATCTGTGTTGTTGTTCTCCTTGAGATCCTGACTTGTCTCCTCAGATGTGAAAGGAAGATCCCAGAGGCTTCAGCTTGGATTTCTTCCCATGGACTCCTTGGGAGGGCCCGGCCAGAAGGGAACATGAGGTCTCCCACTCCTGTGTGGTGGCCAAGAAGCAGGCTGGGAAAGAGTAGGCAGAGAGAACTGTGGAGCTGGGTGGTAGAGGAGAGGATCCTGTCAAATTATACATATACATATACATATACATATACATATACATATACATATATATGCACCAAGTCTGTGTTAGAGTTGTTTACAAAACAAAATTCTAGAATTTTCTATGATTTTAGAGGCATGGGAAAAAAACCCAGCTGATCAAAGAGATTTGTCTCTCACTCGCCAGACCTATGAGCCAGTATCAGCTTTGCTGAAAACTGAGTAGCCAGACAGAACAAGAAAGGAAGGATAGCACCACCCAGAATGTGTTCTTGTCATGAAGCTGAGCCTGCCCTGATCAGGCTGTAGCTCTAACTACTGCTCCTTATAGTGGGGCAGAGGAGCAGGTGAAACCGTACCATGCAGTCACCAGGTCCACACCAGGAGATGTACCTCAGGTATGTTTAGCATGGATGATGTCCAGAGGAGAATAGGGGTGAGCAGCATTGTATAGATGAATGGATTTGAAGACACATCAACCAAATGCAATCTGTGTGTTGTCTGAATCCTGATCCAATCTGACCTAACTGTAAAAGGATATGCATAAGAAAATTGAGAGATTAAATATAGATTGGGTTAGGCATTAAAAAGGCTTCTGTTAGTTTTTTAGGGTGTGTGATATTGTGCCAGTGTTACATCCAGAAACATTCAACAAGATGTGATGTCGGAGATTGTGTGTGGAGTGGGGGTGGGCATTCATTTGTGTGTGTGCATGTTCATGCACATGTGGAGGCCAGAGGTCAATGCCAGGTCTCTTTCTCAGTCACTATCTTATCTCTATCTATCTATCTATCTATCTATCTATCTATCTATCTATCTTCTATCTATTTAGACAGGTTTCTCACTGAGCCTGGAGCTCATGGATTCTGCTATACTGGCTGGCTCCCCAGTGCTGTAATTATAGATGTTTACAGCTCTGCCTAGCTTTTTAAAAAATGTTATTTATTTATTTTTATGTGTGTGAATGTACTGTCTGCATGTAGGTTTGTGCACCTGTGTCGTGCAATGCCGTGGAGGTTAGAAGAAGGTGTCAGATTCCCCTGGAACTGGAGTTAAAGATGGTTCTCAGCCACCATGTGGGTGCTGGGGATCGAACCTGGGTCCTCTGCAAGAGCAATCGGAGCTCTTAACCCCTAGGCCATCTCTCCAGCCCCTGCCTAGCTTTTTAAATGGGTGCTGGAGATGTGAACTCAGGCTCTCATCTTTGCACGGTGAGCATTTTGCTGATGAGCCACCTCCCCAGCCATCTTCCCTGGATTTTTTTAAATAGACATCAGAGGAAAGGAGACTAGATACAGAAACACAGAAGAAGCAGAACACTGAACATCACTGAAGTTGCTTTGTGACTGGTAATAGGTACATGGGGATTTATTGTTGTTTATTTGGGGTATGTCTGTTTATTTCAATAATTAAAGAAAGCTGGGCCTGATGACACAGATTCCAAAAGCTAAGACAGAAGTACCACAAATTTAAGATCTGCTTAGCTACAAAGTGTCACATTCAAGATTATCCCGGGTAGCTTAATGAGACCCTGTCCCAACAGGAGAAGTAAAAACATTTAGAAAAAGGGGCTGAAGAGATGGCTCAGTGGTTAAGAGCACTGGCTGCTCTTGTAGAGGACCTATGTTTGATTCCCAGCACCCACATTGCAGCTAACAACTGTCTGTAACTACAGTTCCAGGGGATCCTGTGCCCTCTTCTGGCCTCTGTGGGTACTGCATGCACAGGTGCCCTTACATACATGCAGGCAGAACACTAATACACATTTTAAAAAGTTAGAAAAAGAACAAGAAAATACCATTAGGTGATGAGCAAGAGTGGAATGCAGGAAAAGGACACACCAGTCATCAAAGAAGATATAATAAAGCTAATTGTTTTTCTAGTTTTACATCTCACAATGTTTTCCTTTTTTGTGGTAGATTCTTACCTAAACATAAAATTGATACTGTGGAATTGTAAAATCCCAAGTGAAACTCATGTCTTCAAAATGGCCATCCTATCTGTATACAAGTTCACTGAGTTGTATAGATTGTATGATTGGACAAATGTTTAAGTTGGCTCTGTGGTGTTTTTATTTCTAAGTTGATTCAATAAAGTGACTTATGTAGAAAAAGAAAAATGAGAGTAAGTCACCTGGGGCCAGAGCTGTTTCTGTTTACCAACAGTCATTGAACAATCACTTAAAGTTTCTGGGTTTCAGTATTCCCATCTGTAAAATGGCCTTCACGCCGCCTGCCCTATACCTCACAGGAATGCCAAGCGACTTTGTCCAGTTTGAAGCCTGGGATCAAAGGTTGTGTGTCTATTTGATGCTGCTTTCTGATACTCTTTTTTAAAATTTTATTTGTATTTTTTATATGTATGAATGTACTGTCCACATGTAGGTTTGTGCACCCATGTTGTGCAATGCTGCAGAGGTCAGAAGAGGGTGTCGGATTCCCCTAGAACTGTAGTTACAGATGGTTCTCAGCCACCATGTGGGTGCTGGGGATCGAACCCAGGTCCTCTGCAAGAGCAGTCGGCTCTCTCAACCGCTAGGCCATCTCTCCGGCCCCTCTGATACTCTTTAATCTGCACACATTTGCTTGCAGGCTTGTTCCGCCTGGCTCTGCCACAGGGTGCTGGCCAGTACTGTTTGTATGGCCCTGTGTATAGGTGCCACCCAGAGGATGTTGGTCAGTGGGTGCCACACATTGACACATAGAGGTAGTAAGGTCAATTTCTTGCTCATGTTGGACTTGGGGGCTGCAGTTATAATTGGCTGTGGAACTGCAAAACCACCCTGCCTTGGGGGAAAGAAATGGTTCAGATGGAGAGGAAGTAGGGCTGCCCTTGGCCGGGGTGGTCTGGCCTGAGAGCCCCACATCTCTGCTGACAGGGGTCTGTTAGCTGGAGTGCCACCCGTGCCTCTTGCCTCCTCATCCCCCAGTCCTGCAGCACAGCCCATAAACCTGTGTGTATTAAGACATCATGAGACTTGAGCAACAAAGTGTGTCCCATGCAGAGCAGGGTTGATGGTTCCCTGCCTGGCCCTCCCAGCCTCTCTCATATTTTTCTCCACTCAGTCTCTGCTTGTTTCCTAAGTCTAGGATTAAGCATCTGTCCACACTCCCTCACTCCTGCCTTCTTTAAGCCACTGACACAGCAATGCAGTTTGACTCAGATATCCCAGCTGCGCCGTGGAGAGGTTTATCATCATTATGCCTCTTCTGAAGGTGGAGCAGACAATGGAGGGACAAAGACCCTGGGAAAGGGGCAGGGTGGCTTAAGTAGAGATGAAAGGAGGTGAAGTGCTCAGGAAGCTGGCTGGGTTTTCTGGGGGCTGAGAGCTGCTCAGGGCACTGATGCTCCTGACTCATGGAGGACTTATCAGGCCGCCACAGGCCCACGCTGTCCTTTGATTTGCACAGCAAAAATGAAAACAAGGGCTGTAGGAGAGAGCAGTACTGGGGGCAGTAAACCCCCACAAGGCATAGCTGGTGCCCTGGCTCATCTCTAGGTTTATGGACATGCCAGACTCCCTGGCCTTCGAAGTCCTGGGTGGACAGAGCTGAGCTCATGAAGTGGGGCTATTGTGAATATTGATATTTTGAGCTGACACTTTCTCAGCACCTGGCCGGAAGTCAGCTGCACTTGTGAACTTGACTGGAAACCACAAGAGCCTTTTGGCTCTGCTGCTTGGTGCAAGTGTCACAGTCCTCTGAACCTGTGTGTTCTCAGTGTAAGAAGGTGACTATGTCTCTCTCTCTCTCTCTCTCTCTCTCTCTCTCTCTCTCTCTCTCCTGGCATCATGGTGAGGACACAGTGAGCTGAGGTAGAGAGAGCTATTGGCTCTAGGATTCTCAACAACCTGTATCTCTGCACTGAAAGATACAGGCCTCCCTAGCTGAGCTTCCTTCCTTATGAACTAGAGGGAACTGACACCCTTTAACTGCAAAGAAAGAGCTTAATGGGCAGTGTGCCCATAGGCACTTCGAGAAGTGTGAAGAATTAGTTAAACATTAAAAAAGCCATATTTGCATTCATTTATGCCCCCCCCCCAAAAAAAAACTGCAAGGAACAGAAGACGAAAATCTCATAGTGCCAAAGTATGTCCACCCACTTCATGGGCAACACATTGGTACCTGTGTTCCTGGCCCAGCAGCTCCTGTGCGTGTGGAGCTGGAGCCTTGCTCTGCCTTTCAAACTGAGCCAGTTGTTCAACCAACTCAAAAGCAAAGGCAAACATACAAGCAGCAACACATAGAGGATCCAACAGGAAGCAGAGCGAAGCCTTCCCATGCTGCAAAGCTTTGAGTGCATGGAAGAGGTACCGGCGTTGTTCCTGTCAGCCAGGCTTCATGCTCGATGGAGCCAAAGGGTTAACAATGCTTGTTAATTTATTACTGTGTATCCTGCCATTTAGCTGCATTTTGGGAGAGCTGGGTGATTATTTTGTGTTAGAGAAACAATCCTTGAGGAAACTCCCCCAGTGTCAGCCACCTTTGGAGTCCATGGCTGGCTTATCTTCCTTCTGGCCTATAGAGAACTGTCAGGTGACTACTGGGCAGCCAGCACTCAAGTCAGATCTGTAATGCAGCACTCACTCTGGGTTTTGATTTACAATTAATGGTTCATCTTTAAATGAACACTTGTCTAGAATCTTCCATCCATCCATGGGTGATGGTTAGAAAGTGGTAGACTTCACCTGGCGGTCGTGTGGTGAACCCTGAGTGCTGAATTGACTTGTTTTTTTTCCCTTTCCTTCCATTCTTTCTTTTTCTTTCCTTCTTTGTTCCTTCCCCTTCTCCCTCCCTCCCTCCCTTCCTTTCCTCCTCTATCCCTCCTCCTTTCCTTCTCTCTCTGTCTTTCTCTGTCTTTGCCAACATTCTTCAACTTCTCTTTTATCAGCTTAAAGAAAAGCACTACTGGGGTTCCACTGAAGGCCTCAGGGAGTGAGGGAAAGAAACACAGACAGAGCCGGGGGTCTGGAAGCTCTCAGCCCAGTTTGGCTGTGACTTCACTTTAGGGTGCTGAGGACAAAGGTCACATGGTCCCTCTGGGGTTCAGGTTCCCCTCACATGGAAGGGACAGGGCTGAGAGAGGAGTTCTCCTCTGAGTCTCTGACTTAAGGCCAACCCAACAATGTTGTCAATCAGGAAGATCTTTGTTCAGGTTACAAATTAACTGTTTCATAGGCAGAAAAAAATAAAATCACGTAGAGATTGTTAAAGGCTGCAGGAATAAGACCACTCTGACCTGATCAGGGTTTTGAATGATTTTAATAACAGCCGGGCACATCCCTCGTTTCAGGAAGAGGAACTGTTCCCTGTCTTAAGATGGAGACAGCATATATGGTTTTGTTTTTTTCTTCAGCCGGTTAGGTTCCAGCATGCCAGCATTAACATAGCATTAGATCATCCTGGTAAACCAAAACTCAGAGGAATTCCAGCAGTTATACATTGGCCCAAACAAACAGTAGCCTAACTTGATGGTGAACAGTAGAAAGAAGCAAAGGTCAGCTGTTATAGCAGGGGCAGAGTCACATAGGTTCTGGGAATTCAGCTTGGGATGGGAAAGAAACAACTTATTAAAATGGGGGCAGACTTAGGATGGGACCAGCATAGTTTGGATGAGCTATTCCTTTCAGAGATGTTCAACTGAGTGAAAGAACTTGGGTCCTCTCCCAACCATCAAAGGTCATGTGATCAATAAGTTTGGCGTTGCTATATCCAAATCCACATCCATATCACTCTCTGTTTCTCTGTTTATATCATGGGTCTAGATAAAAACCTTCACATTAAACAAATGTGGGGTCTAGCTATAAATTCCATTTCATGGCTTGTATTTTTGCTTAATATTTATTTTTAAAATTGCCTCCATATTTTGCTCTAATTCATTATAATATGACTTTCTATAATATGGGTATAATTTATTAATAGGATAGAATTAATTTAGCTCATTGATCTACATCTGGGCAATGCATTGAGTTCTAAGATTTTCTGTTAGGTGTTCCTCCTGTCCTGGAAGTTTAGGAAAGGGGCTGGGGTCAGGGGAGAATACTCACACAACTGAAGCCTCCATCCCTAGAAGGCTTCACCCTCTCATCCTCTCCAGAGGTCCCACTCTCACAAGCACCACACTGTGCACATACGGGAGCTTGGCATCAGGGTGGAGACTGGGAACACAATGAAGAATCTACAGGCAGGGAAGAAGCACAGGGTAGATTGTGCAAGGCAGTGAGGCCTCGAGAATTTAAACACATGCTTAGGGCAGTTTGGGTGCTCCTGGAGCATTGCCTGGAGCTTGGCGAGCCATGTGGACCCAATGGTGTAGAGGACCACAGGCCTGGAGCTTGTCTGGTGCAGGCCCCGGGCCAGTGACCCTTCCTGATCTATCCAGAGAGAAGGCAAGGGAGGCCAAGCCACCACGGCTGGCCTTAGCAGCCTCTGCACTCTGCTCCCTGCCTCCTCTTTGGCCAGACAATGGTGACTCACTCCTTTCTGGGCTGATGTTAGTGAGTTCTCTGCCATGACTTAACATCTATTCTTCCAAAAAGGCAGAAGGAGAGATTGTTGGCTTTTTCACCTGCAGTAATTTTCCATCTCCTCTTGTGTTTAATTGGATTAGAGCTATGGTTCAAAATCAAAATGCTGGGCCAGGCATGATAGTGCTCTGTATGGCCCAAGCACTGGGAAGGCAGAGGTAGGAAGACTTGAGTTTGAGGCCAGCCTGGGCCATATAGTAAGACTATGTTTCAAACAACAACAAAACAACCACAAAACATAAAAAAAAAAAAAATGCTGCACCATACCAAAATATATAGCCTTTTCTCTTATATCTGTCCCCTTCCAGGGTATTCCTGTTCCTGTAGTCCCTGTAGGTTACCACTGGTGGTTTTTAAAATTTATACCTGTAGCATTTCCATTTGGTATTAAAATTCAGAAATTTGAATATATATTCCTGGTTTTCATTTTTCCCATACAAAACATAGCCTAGTATATACCCCATGCAGTACCTTTTTTTCTTTTTTCTTTTTATTTCCTTAACTGGATGTCTGGGAAATCTCTCCATATTCATCCTCACAGCACTTCTGTAGGTTTTCTTTATAGCTGTATAGTATTCCACCACAGTATGCATGCACCAAGTTTGTTGAACCAGTCCCCAGTAGGGGGATACTAGGATCATGTCTAATTTTTCTCTTTATTTTTTTGTTATTAAAAACTGATGGCATCAGTGTGATATTTTGTTTGCATTTAATTCCAAGCAGCCCAACTCATCACTAGAAGTAAGCAAAGTATACATTATCTATATGCAAGTTAGTTTTTATCAATTTGACACAAAGTAGAGTCCCCTAGGAAGAGCAAGAGGAAGAGGGACCTCGACTGATTAATTGGCTCCATCAGACTGGACAGTAGGCATGTCTGCAGGACATTTTCTTGGTTGCTGGGGCCAAGTCCACTGTGCATAGCCATGACACTGTGCAGGTGGGACTAGGATGTATTAAAAAAATAGCTAGGGGCTGGAGAGATGGCTCAGTGGTCAAAAGCACTGGCTACTCTTGCAAAGGACCCTGGTTTGATTCCCAGCACCCAAATGCTGGATAACGACAGTCTATACCTCCAGTTCTAAGGTATCTGTCACCCTTTTCTGACCTCCATGGGCATTGCACAAAATGGGTACGCTTACACACATGCACATAAAATAAAAATAATACCTAAAATATTTTTGAAAATGTAGCTGAGCAGGAAGCCAGTGAGCAGTGTTCTCCGTGTTCTCTGCTTCCGTTCCTGCCTCAAAGTTCTCACCTTGAACTCCTGCCAAGGGTCTCCTGGAGGAGAGAATGTAGAGTAAGATGAAATAAACCCATTCCTTCCTGAGTTACTTTTGATTATGGCATTTTATCACAGCAACAGGAAAACAAAGTAAAATAGTAAGTAGATATTAAGGCTGTTCTTAGACCTCTGTCCCTGTCCTCCAAGCCTGTACCCAGCTCCTTAGCTTCACATTACCACAAAAAAGTCCTTGGCAAAGTGCAGTGTCCCTTGCCTGGGCTGTTGGAAAGTCTTTGCTGTTCTGTTTTATGGTTTCAGTGGAGACTGACAGGCCTCAAGTCTAGTATTAGCAGCAGCCATGGCTTGGATTTGTCTCAGGATGTCTGCATGACCTGCTGCCTTTCCCTGGGCATTCTGTGATTCTGGGAGTATCTCATTGTGTGAAGAAGTCTTTAAACCCCCAAGGTCCTGAGTGAACATCTGATGCTACAGTGTCCACCTGGGCCATGCTGCTATGTCCTGGTCCCTGGGTAGCAGAGTGCTTTCTGCAGTACAAGCTTAAACTCCGATGCAGCCTTGTGACACTCCCCTCACTTGTGAGCACATCCATTTGCCTTAGACTGTGAAGCTCTTTCCTCGCCAGTGCATAAAAAAGGGATATTTCACACAAACTTCACATTAGCGCTGTGATTTAGCTTCTGAGTAAGAATCGATGCAACAGCAACTGCCACCCAGAGCCCATTTAGAGCACGCTATGGGCAGCTGTGGCCCCGCCTTTGACTGTGATCATGTCAGATCCTGTACGGCAATTGTAATAATAACTTACATTTTCATTGCCCAGATTTTTTCCCAAGGCCTTACTACAGTACAGGTGCCTTCGCTTCTGTTGGCCTATTCCTGACCAAGGAGAGTCTAGGCCCTTAAAGTGAGTTTCATCTTGGCCAGTTAGTAGATCCATTAATCACTTAGTCAGTCCTTCAGTGCTGCAATCTGACACTATCATGCACAGCACTCTTTAAACTCTATGTGCTCAAATGGAACTCCTGATGTAATCCCATACTCTGGAACCAACTCTTGCAGGAAGCAGCCTAGTTGTCCCAGCTTCAGCTTACATACTCCCTGCATCCCCACTTAGTGTCTCATCAGCCTGCAGTCCTCTGAGGTCCCCATGTCTTCATGCCATCCAGATCACCAGCACCTCCCCTGGTGGCCAAGCGGGCCTCCTCATCCCATGCACGCGGTGACCTCTTCCCACTGTGCAGCTGCCTGGTGGAACTGCCACTGGTCCCTGTTGCTTTTGGATAGAGGTGGAAATTGTCTCTAGGGCCCACGAGCTCCGGCCCACCTCAGCCCCCTCTTGCATTCCCTTCTCATTTGGGCTCCAGACGATCAGAGCTTCCCACCGAGGGCTGTGCATACTCAGCTCTTTGTGGGCTATAGCATCTCTCCTTCCTCAGGTTAACCCTGATGCACCCGTCAGAGAGTATCACAGCTATTGCTTCTCTTACTCTGGCGTACTGTAAGTTCTATTACATGAATCTCAGCATTATGACGTGACTTAAGGCCATTTGAATTGCTGTAAGCAAGTGCCAAAATAGTAAGTAGGCTTTGCTGTATTCTTCTAGTATTTTCTTGTGCTAAGACACAGAGATTTGACAATATATATGTATATTGTCTAGTTTCCACTTTATCATAAGGTACTACTGCTGCTGAGCTAGGCTTCATGGCTCATGCCTGTAGCATTCCAGAGGGAGACACCAGAGGATCACTGTCAGTTTGAGGCCAGCTTCATTTATATAATGAGTTCCAGGTCAACCAAGGCTACATAAAGAGACCCTGTCTCAAAAGACAAAGCAAAGCCAAGCGAAACAACAACAACAAAAGAAACAAAGAAACAAGCCCTAAATCATAGTCTACCATATATTCTACCTTGTAACATGCTTTATCTCCTTATCGGTATGTCTGTCCTGGCACTCTCATCACATTAGTACCTAGCCCCATGTTGTTGTAACTACAGAAACTCAGCAAGGCGTGGTTGGCGCACGCCTTTAATCCCAGCACTTGGGAGGCAGAGGCAGGCAAATCTCTGCAAATTCAAGGCCAGCCTGGTCTACATAGAGAGTTCTAGGACAGCTGCTACAGGGAGACCCTGTCTCAAAAATATAAAACAAACAAACCCAAAACAAAAACAAAAATAAAACAAAACAAAAAACCCTACAGAAACTCCGTGCTCACAGTCTAAAGCCTGAAAAGTTCAAAGTCAAGGGGCCAGTAGATCAGACATCCATTTCCTCCACAGGTGACTTCTCGCTCTAGCCTCACTCACATGGTGTCCTGGAGGCTGTTCTCTGGAACCTTATTTGAAGGCACTAGTTCCATGAAGGAGGGCTCCGCCCTCGCAATGTAGCCACCCAAACGTCCTCACTTCCTGTGGTGGTTTGAATGAGAATGCCCCCCCGGGTTCCGAGGATTCAGACACTTGGTCCCAGCTGGTGGCACCGTTCAGTGTGGTTCAGGAGGTGTGGCGTTCCTGGAGGAAGCATGTCACTGGGAGTGGGCTTTGAGAATTTTATTATTTATTTATTATTTTTATTTATTTATTTATTTATTTATTTATTTATTTATTTATTTATTTATTTTTGAGACAGGATCTCCCCAAAGCCCCAGCTGGCCTGGAACTCACTCTGTAGACCAGGGTGGCCTTGAACTCAGAGATCTGTGTGACTCTACCTCCCGAGTGCTAGGATTAAAGGCTTGTGCCACCACGCCTGGCTTAAAGATGGTTTTTAGCTGCCATATGGGTGCTGGGAATCGAACCCGGGTCCTCTGCAATAGCAGTCGGCGCTCTTAATCGCTGAGCTATCTCTACAGCCTTGCCCTCGGTCAGTTTGTCTCTCTGCTTCCTGTGCCTGTCTGAAGATGAGTGCTCAGCTTTCTGCTCCAGCTGCTTCTGCTGCCCTGCCTTCCCACCACGATCAACTCTTATCCCTCTGAAACCAGAAACTCAAGTAAACTCTTCCTTAGAGAATGGCTTTGGTCATGTGCTTTACCACAGCCACAGAAAATAGCTAATACACCTCCTGCTACCATCACTGGGAGATTAGGATTTCAGTTTGGGAATCTGGTGGGGAGATGGGGGCACAGACATGTACATAGCTCACAGGCTATTTACCCTCTCCCTCCTGTTAGCATGAAAGCACCGTGTCGCAGCCTGGAACACAGAATACAGCAGGAGCAACTCAGTGAGTGAAGCAAGTGTGCAAGTTGTGTGGAAAGGGAGGGAATGCAGAGCCTCCCGTGAACACCCTCCTCGCAGCAGTAGCATTAACAGAATGGCAAAGTCATGGGACTGCAGAACTTCAGAGGTGGCTCCTGGCTTGTAGAGAGGGAAGGCAGACCTTAGAGCTTAGCCCCTGGGCTCTGAAGCCAACTTGCCTTTCTGCCAAGTTCTGCTGAACAAGCCACCTGCTTTCTCCAAATTCACTTCTCCATCTATGAAATGGGAACGATTCCTCCCTTCTCCAGAGGAGCATTGTGAGGATTGCAGAAGAAAACCCAGGCAAGGTACTTAGTACCATGCCAGCCCTGGGTAAAGAATGGCAGGGGGATGTTACTGAGTCCAGAGAGGGAGAATAGAACTCCTGACAGACCGTGCATCCTGACCACTCACTAAGCTCTCTGAAGCCCTGACATCACCCTTGTCCTCCAGCCAGGCCCAGTCACGTGGCTATGGCACAGTGCTTCTCAGCCAAGACCAGGTTGCCTATCTTCCCCTAGGGGATATTTGTTGATGCCTGCAGACATTTTTCAATTGTCAGGGACTGGGAGGGGGGCAGGCATGCTCCAGGCGTGGAGTATGGAGTATTGTGAGGCCTCCAGTGTACATGACAGCTCCCCCATCACCCCACCTACAAAGGCACCCAAACAGTAAGGTTGAGGCCGAACAGTCTTGCTGAAGGCTTAGAGGGGCCTCGAGGCAAATGCAATGCAGTGGAGGGCACGCCCTCTAAGAAGGGCAGGACAGGAGAAAGTAGCCGCTCTTGTTTGAGATAAGGAGATGGTGGTGTGGAAATGGGTAGGGGATTTGAAAGTAGCTCTTGGAAGCAAAGAGAAGCCTGAACAGTGGCAGCCTGGGGAGACGGGGATGCTTTGGGCAGTGAAGGGCATTCCTTAGAGTGGCATGTTTGTCAGAACTTAATGGACATCAATATGCCTCACCTAGTTGTGGTCCAGAGGGTTTTCAGAACCTAGAGTCAGATGCAGGGTGCAGAGGCAGAGATACTGCTCTGCGCAGAGCCAGATCTGAGTGTATTGTATGCATTCAGCCTAGCCGCAGGGGCTCTGGAAGCAGGCTGCCCTTGGGAAGTGTGAGGACGCTGGGAAGGTGTAAATCACACTCCATCCAGCTTCCCCACCCCCAGCCCAACACCATTTTCACCTAGGAAAAGTCTAATAAAAATGCATTCCAAGCCTTGGTCCTAAAGGAGCGAAGTGGGGGGGAGCTGGGGCTGGGAAGCAGTCCCATGCAACCCTGATGAAGTGCAGCTGAGCCTCTGGGCTTTTCTGGCTTGGAAGCGGCCCTGGGGCCTGTATAAGCAGTGAGTCCTGGATATCTAAACCTCTTCCTAGCCCTTTGGGATGGGTCTGGAGAAAGCCTCTGGGTCCTACCTTATGGTGTGAATTAGGTGGCACAAACCCTGGCTGGCACATTTGGCCTGCGTGGGTGTAGTCAGCTCAACTCACTGCCAATCAGACTCTAAGGAAAGGCCGAACCTAGATGGAAAAGACTACAACCAGGACTTTGCCTGGGAGAGTGGGTAGCTGGAGCGAGGCCTGAAGGACGCTGTACCCCAGTGGATGGAGACAGGGAGCCAGAGCAGGCACTTGAGCCATGGATCTCAGGCCTGCCTGCACATTAGAATCACTTGGGGTCTTTGCGCAAACTCCAATGCCAAGCTGGTTCACAGACCCATTACAGCAGCCCCTGGGGGTGGGACTCCGCAGCAGTGATTTCTCCGTTTCTCCAGGGACTGTCAATGGGAGGCACAGAGGCATGATTAAAGGTCTCCCTGGACTCCAGCACTCTGGCCATGTGGAGGCTTTAATGAGGGCCCCAGGGAATGGTTGGATCTTGGGGAGAAAATCCGGGGGCTGGCAGACCCTGGGCAGGGAAGGACTGTCACCCCGCTGACAGTACACAGATGGCCGATCAGGCTAGCCTCGGGGACATTTGAGGAAGAACACAATTCAAATGTGGGGGCCACCGAAGCTGGCTCTGAGGTGCAAGGCTGGCTGCCAGCAGGCTTCCTGCTCTAGCCTCCCGTTCTCAAAGCAGCAGCCGGCAGTAGCCGTGAATTCTTGTCCCATTGCTTGTTCTTGGTCACTCAGGGCACAAGCCAGACAACCTGATTCTATCTGCCCACGTGACCTGTCCACCACTTCCCCAGCTCCCCCTGCTTCACTGCACAGGCTGTCTCTAGTCAGCTCCTACTGTGGCCTCTGCCTTGTATGGTCCCCATCTACATGGGGCTTGGCGGGGAAATCTGTGTGGTCCCCCCTCCTCTGTCTCCGTGTCTTCCCTCAAATGCCACATTTTTGGTGACGCCTTCCCTGACCATTTGCCGCTATCTTGGAAAGCGTCTTCATTTCTCTAAATTACATTACATGCCAACACTTTTTGTATGTTTCCTTATGTCAGTATGTGAGCTCCAGGAAAGGAGTGTGTGTGTGTGTGTGTGTGTGTGTGTGTGTGTGTGTATACATGGGGGGTCATGTGATTATGCCACAGCACACACGCTTCACCTTTCACCTAGTTTGAGGCAGGGTCGTGTTCGCTGCTCCGCGCTGCAGGCTAGCTGGCCTTCAAGCTTCCGGAGCTGCTTCTGCCTGCACTGCCCATTTCACTGTAGGAGCACTGGGATTACAGATGTATGCTACCTCACCTGGCTTTATGTGGGTTCTGGGGATTCGAACTCAGATCCTCATGCTTCACACCAAGTGCTTTTACCACCAAGATATCTCCTCAGCCCCAGGGATATTTTTCTCCTGTAGACCAAGTCTTGAGCACTTTGGACCCCATACTAGGTGCTTGGGATCTTTGCTGTGTTTCTCCCTCTGGACCATTGGCATTGAAGTGGTTCAGTCACCACCTTTGGTCCATGGCGTTCTTTCCACTGGCTCTTATGTCTATTTATTTCATTATCTTAGCTATTCTTATGAGTGTCATAACCACCCAAGATCCCATCATCCAAAATAAGTATTTGATAAAATTTTATATTCAAGTAGGTGATCCTGCCTGAGCCCACCTCAGACCTTCCCACCCAAGGGAGCCCTCTTGCCTAAGCCTGTAGTTATTGTTGTAGAGCTGTTATTTGTATGTACTTTTGCTGCGTATGTCCTGTGCAGTGTGGGGCCTCATTCAAAGTCTGTTATGCGATGTATTATTTTGGAGTCCCTTTCCTTGTCTATGATCTAAAGATCCCCTGGTATTGTTGCCCATACTATAAGTCTTTCCTTTTGATCACAGAAACATCTAGAGAATGCACACTTAGTTCTGTGCCTCCCCATAGTGCCGAGTTCACAGCAACAGCTAAAATGTGTTAAATACCTTCTCTATGCAAGGAATACTAAGTGAACAGACGGGGAAACTGAGGCACAAGAGGTGAGCAACTAGCCAAAGGTCACACTCAAATGGCCCAAGGCAGGATCTGAGCTCACATAGTGTAGCTGGAGGGGCCTTGCTGCTACTCCTATTCCCCATCTGAATGAAGGAAAGATTCTCTAACTCTGTTCCTCCTCTCGGTATTAAAAGAACATGCTGACGAGATCTTGCACTGATGGGCTGGGGATCAGAACCTAGCAGGTGTCCTGAGCCTCTGGCTTGGCTGCTAGGAGAGAGACCAGATAGGGTCTTGTGGCCTTGGCCCATGGGCAGAGAAGGCCCTTGGTTGGGAGAGTTTGTTTCCTTTCATTTCAGGGTCCAGTGACCACGGGGCCTTAACTCAGCAGAGCTGGGCATGTGTCGCCCAGGCTGGGCAAGGCAGAGCCTTTGTGGGTGAGGGGGGGGAAGCTATTGGCTACCTTCTCCTTCAGGGGTGAGACCCACATTTTAAAAATTATTCTAGAACAAATAAGAACAATGGAGTTCTAGAGGGCTAAGCAAAACATTGGACAAACCCCAGATGCTGTCCCAAGAGCAGTGGCCCCTCCCCCTGGCACCACTGTGCAAGCCAAGGTCAGGCAAATAAGTACACATCAATGGCTTTAGTCTCCAGGCCAGTGTTGAGCTTGGCTGGGCTAGGCCGAAGTGGAGGGAGGATGAGCTACTGTTGGAGTCTGAGGTCTGGCCTACCTGCCGCACCCGTGTTTGTCCAAGGCACAGTGGAGCTGGGAAGCTGCTGGAAGCAGGCCAGATGGGCTCTCTAGAAGCTGGCTGAGGACCAAGTGGGTGGGTGGACCTCGCACAGATAAGTCACCTGCAGGGGTTGGTGAGTAGGGCTGAGTGCATGCAGGCCAGGGGCCCCAGGCCAGTCTGGTACCAATAGGGCAGGGCCTCCCGTGGTGGCCAGAAGTCCACCTCCGGCCTTCAGTTGGCCCTAAATGGCTTGAGGACCTGAAAACCTTCCGGTTGAGTGCACCTGTGTTCAGTGCTGAAGGGGCTGGTGAAGTCTGTAGCTAGTATATAGGTGCTTAAGTGGGACACCCCGAGGCAATGGCTGGGAGGGAGGCAGGAGTTCTTGGAAGCAGGAAAGACTATTAAACAAAGAGTTAGTATTTCTTTTCTTTTTTTTTTTTTTTCTGTATGTGTATGAATGTACTGTCTGCATGCAAGTCTGTGCACCCGTGTTGTGCAATGCCGTGGAGGTCAGAAAAGGGTCTCGGATTCCCCTGGAACTGGAGTTCTCCTGGAATTGGAGTTTCAGACAGCTCTTGGCCGCCATGTGGGTGCTGGGGACCGAACCCGGGTCCTCTGCAAGAGCGGTGGGCGCTCCTAACCGCTAGGCCATCTCTCCAGCCCCAAGAGTTAGTATTTCAACCCAGGCTACACTTTAGACTTTCCCTAGTAGCTTTCAAAATTCTTTTTTATTTTATTTTATTTTTTACCATGTCTCCCTGTAGCCCCAGCTGGCCTGGAACCATATATGTAGACCAGGCTGGCTTTGGTTCACAGAGATCCACCTATTTCTGCCTCCCAAGTGCTAGAAGTAAAGGCATATACCACCAGCTCAGTAGCTTTAAAAATGCTCATGCTAGGGGGGTCCACTCTGGCCAAATGAGATCAGACTGTCTAGCGACTGACCCTGGAATCTGGATGTTTCAGTGTCCCTGGATTGAGAGCTACTGACATGCTAGCAGCTATAATCGTTTACCTCAGTAGCTGCCTTGGGATTAACTGAGATTTGTGCTAAAGATTTCTGATAAAGCTTTGTTTGCGGTTGCCATCCAGGAGTTGCCTAGCCAACTGGTTGATAACATCCATCGTTCGTCTGTGTGTTTGCAAGCATGGTCTGCACCCCTGGCATCCTCAGGGAAGACCTGAGGCTCTGAGGGTAGGAGACATATTTGGAGAAACTCTCATTTCTGGAATTAGATTTGAGTCCTACTAGCCAAGGGTCATGGCTCAAAAATCTAGGCAAAGGCTGCATTTCTTGAATGTCTCCTATGGACTAAACATGTTCACATTTATTTCATCCAAGTCTTACAGCAACCAGGTGTGCTAGGTAGATGCTTTTATGGGGGGAGAAACCTAGGCCCAGGGAGGTCTGACACCTTGTTCAAAGTAACACAGGAGTGCAGGGCGAGGTGGCAAATGCCATTAATCCTAGCACTTTGGAGGCAGCTACAGGCTGATCTCTGTGAGTTCAAGGCCAGCCTGGCCTACATGTTGAGTTCCAGGACAGCTGGGGCTACAGGGAGACCCCGTCTCAAAATAAAGTAAAATTAAATTAAATTAAAAAAAAAAAAACACAGGAAGATCTTGCTTGTTTAAAACCTTCCACACCCTGTTGCCTTCTGCAGAGTCTGGGTTCCTTAGACTCTCCTGTCTAGACTTCTTTAACTTCAATTAACCCCTTTTCCTTTGTCCCACATGGAGAAAGGGGTATTCTTTTCAAAGTCTCTTCTCTCTCTCTCTCTCTCTCTCTCTCTCTCTCCATATGTGTGTGTATATATATATATATATATATACACACACACCCCTATGTGTGTGTGATGTATGAGTGTATATGTATGTGTTTGTATGTGAAAGTGGTTGCAGACCAATTACAGCACATTTATCCACTGAGCCAGCACCTCCACAGCCCTCTTCTCTTTTTAAAACGAAGTCTCATACATCCCAGGCTGGCCTTGAACCATGTACCGGAGAATAACCTTGAATTTCCGATCTGCTTGCCTCCACCCTTACCCTCCCACCCACATGTTGGGATTACAAGTGTGTGCCACCATGTCCAATTTATACAGTACTGAACATAAACCCAGAGCTTCATGGAAGCTAGGCAGGCATTCTCCCAACTGAGTTGTATCCTCAGCCCCTTTGTTTTCCATGAAGATTTTTTTGTAACATTCTTTGGAAAATGCCTGCTCTACTCCATCTTTGAGGGAAGGAAAGAATGAGTGGGAGAATATTCTGGGGGGCCCCTTTGGCAGTGTGGACTCCTGTGAAGGGAGCCTGCTGGGAGGGAGAATGGGGAGCCTTGGTTGGGGTGAATCTGGTCATCTCTCTAGCACTAGAGGGTAACAGGTTCAAGGAGGCAAGAATAGTGTCTTCCCTGCTGGGGACTGGTTTGGGACTTGTAGCGCTTAAGTGGATCTCAAAGTCTACCCTTCATAGGGCTGTTTTCAGGTCCTGTTACAAACCTTTTCCATTTTGAGTTTCACTGTGGGTGGGACATGAAGCTAAGTGAAACCTTCAAGTCTCAGAGTAGGCCTAGACCATGGAGACCATGTCTGTAGACTGCACAGAGGCTGGGGTGCAGTGTCCCACCCAGAGGCACTGCAGGAACTGCCATTCCTGGTGCTGATGGGTTTGGGGGCCACAGCTTCCAGTAAACTCCCTTACTTCCCCCAAACGAGGAAACTGAGGCCCTAAACAGGAGGCAACTTCTTGGGGTTCCCCAGACTAAGGAGTGGACCATCAGCCAGTGAACTTTGCAGTCACACAGAGTTGGGGGAGGGGAAGAGAAGGAAATAGGATGACCTTGGCCATCATGAGCCCTCATGGGAGGACCTTCACTCTGTTGAGAAGTCCAGCCCATGAGCCCTCTGCTGTGTCTACTTAACAGGACACAGGGGACTTTGGCCATTTCCATGTGTCCTGTTGGGGTTTTGAATTTTCAAAAGTCCTTGAGTTCCGTGAGTGGAACTCAGCATTTCGTACCACTCTACCCTGGCAAGTTGCCAATGTTGCCTGTGGCTGGGGTTCCCTCTAGGTCAGTGCCTATCAACTACTCTAGTCAGAGGTTGCTGTGTTCTGAGGGTCCCCATGCAGTTCTCTGAAATCACACACATCATGGCCTACTCTAATTAGCGCTCTTGAAGGCATTCTCCAGGCAGATCCAGACAGGTTTGACAGCAGAGAAGAGGACAGAAGAGGGCAACTGTGCCCAGGGTCACCATACCCTCCATCAGGGCTCCTTTCATCCCAAGGGGCTGTGTGGACTGGTGAGGAGGGGGAGCTGAGGGGAGCCATGCCCATTAATAGCGGCTCAGCATTCTCCTGCTGGCCTCAAACAATGCCTGCTGCCTGCCTGTGAAGTCCTTGGAAAATGGCTCATTAAAAGTGAAAGCCAGGGTCAGGGCTCCTGGCTCAGTGTCTCTAGAGGACAGTCTGGCCTGGGTGGTGGGGGGTACCTATGGCTCCCCCTCCCCTCATTTCCAAGGAAGCTCAGCTGGAGATGCCTTCCAGAAAGGGCTCTCTGGAAGGGCTGGGCCTGCTGCCGCCTGACCTCTTGTCCTAGTCTAGCATGTGTTGGCACACCTGGCTGTGATTTACAGCAACAGCACCCTCTTGTCTCCTTGGGGCTCCCTGTCCCTTTGAACCTTCACTGGATATCACAGGCAGAGGCCCCAGATACAACAGGATTTCCAGATACATTTGAATTTCAGGTATAAGCAACGAAGGAGTTTGTATCTGCATATCACACTGCATGGAACACATCTATACAAAAAAAAAAAAAAATGTATCTGTCCTTTATCTGAAGTTCACATGAAACTGGGTGTCTGGCATTTTTGTTCACCAAATCTAGCAGTCTGACTCACAAAGAAATCTCCACAACAGGGCTGGGCCCCAAACGGGTGGCAGCTATGTTCTGTGCTTCTAGCCCTGCAAGACCAGCTATACCCGCTAACATCCTGGGTTCCAAGCCGGGAGGTAAGGACAGGGCTAAGAGGCCACCTCCTTTCTTTTTTTTTTTTTTTTTTTTTTTTTTTTGGTCTTTTTGAGACAGGGTCTCCCTGTAGCCCCAGTTGTCCTGGAACTCACTCTGTAGACCAGGCTGGCTTGAACTCACAAAGATCCGCCTGCCTCTGCCTCCCAAGTGCTAGGATTAAAGGCTTGCGCCACCACGCCCGGCCACCACCTCCTTTCTAACCAGCACCGCAGCCTGTGTTGCTGGTTCAGGGACCAGAGAAGGAAGTAAGACCATGATGATCAGACTCATGGATGGGGAGCGGGTTAAAAACCCTGCCACTTGGGCTTCGCCTCACCCCCACTGGATTCCTTTGTCTGGGAAACCAAACTTGGCACTTTCTTATGTTGTAATTCCCAGGCGGGCTTGAAGGCCACTGCCCTGGGCTCTTCCCTCAATTTCCTCTGTTTCTGGCTGGTCTGAAGCCTCTGATTTTACTAGGAACAAGGTGGACTTCTTGTCTAGCTCCAGGAGATTCTGAGAATGTGAACGCTGCTTCCTGGGCTAGATCTGTGAAGCAGAAAGCTTCCCTTTCTTTTTTTAAAATTTTATTTTATGTGTATAAGTATACTGTCTGCATGTAGGTTGGTGCACCTGTGTCATGCAATGCCGCGGAGGTCAGAAGAGGGTGTCGGATTCCCCTGGAACTGGAGTTAAAGACGGTTCTTAGCCACCATTTGGGTGCTGGGAGTCAAACCCGGGTCCTCTGCAAGAGCGGTCGGTGCTCTTAACAGCTGAGCCATCTCTCCAGCCCCCTGAAAGCTTCCCTTTCAATTTTAGTACTGGGTGATCTTGGATAAGTCATTCACTCCTATCCTCAGGTCCTTTTTAAGGATATGGGGGAGGGGCGGGGGTGGATAATTGTAACAAAAGGAAAGAAACAAAAAGAAACATAGTGCAAGAGCTTCTGTGGCCCTTTAAGAGCCCTGGAAGTCAGTGAGAAGGGACAATGAGGGAAAGACACTCAGCACCATCTCTGTGGTGGAGCACATTCAGAGAGAACAGGTTAACGCTGGTCCAGAGACATCACAGAAGAGCTTGTCTTGTTCACTACAGCCTCAGGATTTTACCCAACACCAGCATTCTGCCTGGTACATGGTAGATACTCAAAACACCACTGACATGGGTGACACTGAGTCACTGTCCTAGAAACTCCGGGCAGCTGAGCCCCAGTGAGGTAATACATCAGTAGTGCTGACTCAGGTGGAGTTCTTGTTATATCCCAGGTCCTCTTATCTCGAATGTTCTGAACTCCCCAGCTGTGCTAGGACACACATCTTATCCTTTTATCACCTGGGTTACTCGTGAGTACAGAGTATTGAAGCCGCTTGCTGGTTCTATGACCAGGAAGCAGCCAAGCTATGGCTGGGATCCAGGTGATCTGACTCCAGAAACTACCCAGCTAGCCCTGCCCCTTGCTTCTCTTGATATGGAGAGCCACTCGAGTATTAAGCCAGGATATAAGAAGGCTATGTGTTGAATATAGGCTGGGGGAATGGAATAGACTTCAGCTGTGAGGTGGCAGTTGGGGGAAAGGCCAGTGCCTGAACCTCCTGAGAACCTCCCTGGGCTGGGAAGCCAGCCATGTGGGCTGGCACTGCCTGACCTGAGAGCCCCTTCCCTCTGCCTAAGTGGGAGAGGTTGGGAATGTCAGCGGAGGTTAGAGAGAGGCTCGTGCCGGTTAGAGAGAGGCTCATGCCAAGGAGCCAGACCTGCCTTGACGGAGGAACTGGACACTCTGTCCTTGAAAGACAGATAGAAACTGGCAAGCAGGTCAAGGAAGCCCAAAGGGGGAGGAAGGGAGGCTCTCTGAAACTTGAGGTTCTTGCTTTCACTGGAAAGCCTGACTAACTAGAACCTCAGCAATCACAGCAGGCTTGCTGGGGGAAAGTATTTTGGGCCGAAGTTCTTATTTCCCTCCTTGTCTTTGTCATATTGATGAAGGAATATCTGAGTAAGTACAAATGTATAATAGGGGATTGTGATGGGTAGTTTTAAATGTCAACTTGCCACAACTTAGAATTCTGAAACTAGCATTTTCACCACCAGCCACGCTTGCCCTTAAGAAGCACCGCTCCACTACTGGGCCCATGATGGCTCGGAGGGTAAGGTGTGTTCTCCTGAGCCTGATTACCTGAATTTGATCTCTGAAGAAGGAAAGAACTAACTCCTTCCGGTTGTGCTCTGACCTCCACATGGGTGTGGAGGCATGTGTACACACACACACACACACACCATACCAAAAAACAATTATTGTAATTTTTTAAAAGGTCCATACTGCTTCTAGGGCTTCTAGAGAGACAACATTTTGAGGCAGACATAGCTCAGTCTGAGTGCCATCCCCACCATTGGAGAGCTGGACTCCTTGGAAGTTGCTTGACTTCACTGAGACTCAGTTTTTCTTCTGTTGTTGAAGACAGTCCTGAGCTTTGCAGGATGTTGACAGCACCTTTGACCTCTGCCTGCTAGGTACCAGCAGCAACTCTATCTCCTGAGTCGAGGGCAACCAAGAATGTTTTCAGACATGCCCACGTGCTCTATAGGAGGGCATTTGCCAATTGAGAGCTATTTTAACAGATTCTGACTTCCTCTTGGCAGGAACACCCCCCCCACACACCAAACCTATACTTCATTCATTTAGTTATAGTTTCATTTATTCATTCAATATTTACTTATATTCACAAAGATGGTACCATGTGAAGCCACTGGGAGGTTCCACCTGCTCCAGCGCTTCCCACACAGGAGGCTGGAGTGAGGAGAACCGAGAGCATCCATCACACCCTGGGAATGCCACCCTGGGGAAGCAGACTGTGCCCTGCTTACATCTGCATTTTCTCTGGAGGGTAGGAGGCATGGGGGCTGGGCACAGCTTTCAGGGTACTGGCCTATAGCTGCCAGAGTCCCCCTGTCCCCCACTCTTGCTGTTGACGGGTAAACCTGAGAGGCGTCACATGACACAGTTTACGGTCCCAGTTGGCTGAAAGGGTGTGCAAAGATTTATCACACAGAGAAGGAGTTACTGTGTGTTGACATTTGGAGCCAGGTGGCATGGGGCCTCCTAGTGTGCTCCCTGGGAAGGCTAAGATGTAGAGAATAAGTGGGTTTCCTGGGTGACCTCATATAGAGATAGCTGTCACTACAGCCTGAGTTGCCCTGTGGGTATGTTCCCACCTCAGATGCCCAGAGCCTGGGATAGTGGGGAATATCTCATTGCTTGGAAGCAGAGGTGTCCTAAATGAAAATTTAGGAAAGCAGTTTCCCCGCGCAGAGGACAGCTGGGGTGGCAAGCCTTTTCTGTGCCTTCTATCTCTTAACATTCCTACTTTTGAAATCCAAATTTACAGGAGCAGTCTGGAAAAATGGGAATGATGTTTACTTGTGTAGGGGTGGCCAGAAAGCTCTTGAAATCCCTAATAATCACAGCAACAGAATTTAAACAAGACAATGCTCAGGAAAAATAGCAGCCGATTGTTGAGTGCCTACGGGTACCAGGCACCAAACCTCTCCAACTCTCACAAGAACCCCGTGAACAGATCTGTCCTGATGCACAGGTAAAGCGGGGCCTGATGTTGCCCAATAACATGTCCCATGGAACTAGGATTCAGGATGTGAGTCTGAGAAGACATGAGGACAATAAACATAATATAATACGTTTTTATAAGAATAAATTTCTCTCTTAAAAGAATTGTCCTTTATAGAGAGACTCAGATTCTCCGGGCACTTTCGGTAATAAGATCTGCTCCCTTCAAAGAAATGTGCTTTATGGTCCTATGAGATTCCCAAGTCTAGTGGTCCCTCTTGCATGGCACCCTTAGGTCACACAGCCCACAAAGCCGCTCCTGGTGCCGTGGGAAGCTGCCACTGTCCCCACCGCTGTGCTTCTCCGGCTTTCTTACACTTTGTGAGTAGGACTGTGGATTTTCAGAGAGGAGGAGGGAGAAGAATGGAGCAGGAAAAAGACAAGTGGGAACCCTTAGGGCAGCAGCAGTTTTTAAAGAAAAGATTGTAATTCTGTTGGAAATTGCTGGAGAAGATCCTGCACTGACCAAGTCGGCATATGCAAATTCTATGCAAATCACAGTGCCCTCCTACTTCATAACCTGGATGTTGCCCTTGGGGAAATGCTAATGGAGACTGGAGGTCTGCAGCAAGCCTCTCGGGTGGTCTCTGGGAGTCTGGTCCTAATTAAAGAGTGTTTTCCAGCACTGTGGGGCTCTAGTGATCTTGATTTTCATACCTTCTTTCCCCCTCCTCACCCCCACAGCCCTATGGCTAAGCCTGAGGTGGGGGGGGGGATCTCTGATTCCAGGGAAGGTAGGGTAAGGAGCGTACATGGCTGGAGACTTGACCTTGAAGGTTCTAGAATCTTCAGGTACATTTTCCCTTCTATGGGACTCCTAGCTCAGACTCATCTTGAAGACAGGGACTGCTTAAAGCACTGGCTCTCCAACTTCAGAATGATCAGGATTGTGTGGAGAGTAGAAGACAGACAGACAGACAGACAGACAGCTTACCCCTCAGCAACAGACTTAGGTCTGGGTAGGACTTGGGAAGCTGAATTTCTATCAAGTTGTCTGGTGATCCTACTGTTGACCTGGAGACCGAGCATTGAGAAGTAGTCAAGACTAAAACAGTTCCACTCAAACTGTGGCCCAGTGGTATTTCCGGTCTGGTCACAAGTACCAAATGGAGAGTAAACAACTAGATACCTAAACTGAAGTTTGGACTTGTCATATTGTGCTGGATAACTTTAGTGTCATCTTGACACATCTGGGTTGAGGGAGCCTCAATAGGGGAATTTCCCCCATTGGATGACCTGTAGCCACGTCTGTGAGGTATTTTATTGATTTTTGAGTGATGGGGGAGGGTCCAACCCACTATGGGTGGTGCCACCCCTGGGCAGGTGGTCCTACATTGTATAAGAAAGGAGGCTGGGCATGGGCCAGGGGAGCAAGCCAGTAAGCTAAGCATCACTCCTCCATGGCCTGTGCTTCAGCTCTTGCATCCAGGTTCCTGTCCTGAGTTCCTATCTTGGGCTCCCCAGTGATGAACTGTGACCAGGAGATGTAAGACAAATAAACACTTTCCTCCCCAAGTTAGTTTTGGACAGAGTGTTTTGTCACAGCAGTTAAAGGCAAACTAGAACTCCCATCATCAAAGCTTGCAGGATCACTTAACATACAGCTTTTGTTTTGTTTTGCCATTGATAGGAGGTTGATGATGGCCAGGATTTGGAGATTCCCCAGTTAGCAGGGGAGTTGGCACCACTGAGGAACTAGGCACAGGGAGCCTGGTTCTAGAATGTCTTAGAAAGCCTTGGGAGAGGCAAAGGGCTGCTTCTCACAAAGACTAGTGGGGTAAGGGAGAAAATTTGCATTTAATGGCCGAGGGCAGGCCATAGAAGATAATTCTCTCTGAAAGCCAGTGGAACCCCCTTGTAGAGCAATTAGTTGGGAAGGGGAGAGCTAAAAGCTGGCCATAGTCCAGAGCCCCAGCCTTGTCTCAGGTGGGGCCTGCAGGATAGGAAGTGGAGGGGATTTTGGACAGACTGGCTCAGAATACCCTTGTTTGGACATGGTAAGTGTGTGTGTGTATGTGTGTGTGTGTGTGTGTGTGTGTGTGTGTGCCCGCGAGGTCTTGATGGATGAGGTGGGCCCTTGAGTGTCATATGGACAGCACTTTCTTTGTGCTAACTGGTACACGAAAGTTCCAAAGTTAAGAGAGATAGATTGGCAGGCATTGGAAGTATAATTCCTTTTATAAAATATCCATTTTAGGAGTCTCTGCTACATAAAAAATATACCCAAAATGTAGTCTAGCTGGGCATGGTGGCATATGCCTGTAATCCCAGCCCTAGGGAGTTGAGGCAGGAGGATCTGAGCTTGAGATCAATCTGTCTCAAATAACAACAAACAAAACAAAACAAACCCAAAACAGTGTATGTGTAACTTCCAGGACAGTTATTTATATAATGTGTGGCATAACTTTTTGCCTAAGAAGATGCAGAATTTAAAGGTGGTACGGTTTTAAATGGCATTAAAAATGGCTTAGAAGGCTTTGGCAGCAATAAACAGTAAGCAGATGGGCGGGAAGGCTCTGGCCTGAGAGCCTGAGCCCTGGCAGCTTGCGCTTCGCAGGCCCTTTCAGCCCCTGGCCTGGACTAGTCCTTTTCAAATAGGAAATAAAGTTCTGAGGTTCCAGCCTGCTATCTTTGTTGACATGGTTTTGTCATCTTATGATGACAACGTGAGAAGTAATTAGTTGTTCTGTGCCTTTAGGTACATGAGGAGGACACTGGTTCTTCAAGTTCAAGGTCACAAAATGTGGACTTGGGAAGGGACTTAGCTGTTCAACAACCCCTTGTTTCAGAGTGGTGGAAACTGAGGCCAGGAAGCCCTAGAATTGACCCTGGTTAGCTTTCCTTGAAGCAGGCAGCCCAGCCCACTGTTGGAAGCTTACCATGTAATTAATAGGATTTGGAGCAATTACAGGGACAGTAAAGCCCCTCATTTGTTTCTCATGCCAGGCCTGGGATTCCTGAAGAGGGTGGAGTGGAGAGAGGAGGGAAGGTGGGAAGGAGGTGGCAGATAGTTGGCAAATCACCCTTGTGGGGCCTGCTTTGTGCAACGCTGGAAGTCTACATTGCAGGCTAGAGGATTCCAGTGCAGGGGCCTATCCGCCCTGGTGCCCTGCCTGTTTTCTTTTGCAGTGCCTTCCTCTTGGCTTTTAATGCTGGGCTCTGAAAAGCCTGCTTTTATGATGTGTTCTGCAATTAGCATTACAGAAAAGGAGTGCACTCTTTTAAGGAGGGGTGCCTAGGTTCTGGCCCTTGGCCTGTCCTTTCCTGTGCCTAGAGACTGTTGTTGAGTTAGTGCTGAATGGTCAGCTTTGGGGAGGTGGGGGAGCAGAGGAGTTCATCCAGTCAGCACATCCGGGTTTTACAGCTATATGGAATTCTGTGCCCGAGCCAAGGGACTGCCAGGCACCTGGATATGGACTGTTCATTAAATCAATGAGAATTTCTTCAACAGTTATTTCCCAGATACTGTATTAAGTGGATTAAGTGAGAAGAAAAAAGTTCTGGAGATGGGCATTGGTAATGGCTGCACAACAGTGTGAGTGTGCTTAGTGGCACTGAACTGTAGAATGGCGGAAACATGGGGCTGGAGGGATGGCACAGAGGTTAGGAGCATTTGTTGCTCTTCCGGACGACCAGAGTTCAGGTCTCAGAGTCCATGGAAGATGGCTCAAAATTACCTGTAACTCCAACTGACAGCCTTTTACTGACCTCCATGGGCACACATATCACACACACACACACCACACACACAACACACACACACACAAATATTAAGAGCCACGTGTGATGGTATATACCTTTTGTCTCAGCACTTTGGAGGCAGAGGCAGGTGGATCTCTTGTGCAATCAAGGCCAGCCTAGACTCCGTAGCAAGTTTCAGGCCAGCAGGGACCACAAGGAAACCCTGTTTCAAAAAGAAAAAAAAAAACTTAAAAAAGAATGGTAGAAAAGGCAAATTTTATGTTCTACATATTTATAACAACAACAACAAGAAAAAGGCAGGGAGCTGGAGAGATGGCTCAGTGGTTAAGAGCACTGGCTGCTCTTGCAGAGAACCTGGGTTCTATTCCCAGCACCCACAAGGAGGCTAACAGCCGTCTATAATTTCAGTTCCAGGGATTCCAATACCCTCTTCTGGCTTCCATTAGGCATTGCATGAACGGGGTACACTTTCATACATGCAGGCAAAACACTCGTATACATAAAATAAATAAATAATAAATTAATTAATTAAAATTTAAAAGGCAGAGCTAGATGTAGTATGCATGCCAATATTTTTAGCATGAAAGGTGTACAAGGTGGTCAGCCTACATAATCAAGACCTGTCCTCAAAAAAACAAAAAAACCCCAAAACAAACCAAAAACAAGACTTGCCAAAAAAAAAAAAAAAAAAAAAAAATCAAAACAAGGAGGAAGAGAAGGACAAAGAGGAGGAGAAGGAGAACCTTAGGAAGAGGCCTTAGTGAATACTGAGAGGCAGGTTGAGGAGGGGTTGCCCACCCATATGTCCATTAAAGTAGGTGCCCGTGCACCAGAGGGTATGACTGTCTCTCAGGGGTACTTCTTACTAAAACGAGGCCACGAGGTGTGGCCGAAATAGAGGGCTGTACTCATCTGGATCTGTGTGGAATTACTTTGCTCATAGAAATTTCCGGTTGGAAAAACCTGGGGTTGTACCCATGGTGACTGCAAGTTTGAGCTCTAGTTTTCTTCTTTCTAGACTGTGTTTTTGATCAGTTCTCTTTCAAAACCTTTGAGGAGTGGGAACTTGGCTTTCCTAGTGTGTCCTGTGTATTAGTCATTAATGTCCATGTCACCCTGGTGGGGTCGTGGAGCGGAGAGAAGCCTGGCAAGAGTCTTAAGCTCAATGAGCATCAGCTTCTCTCTCTAAACCAGAACCCAATGTGGTTTAGAGCACTGGTGATAAAGGCATGGAGAGCCTCTAGCCACAGGCCTGCAGACACCAGCAGTTGCGACTGGTGATAAAGGCGTGGAGAGCCTCTAGCCACAGGCCTGCAGACACCAGCAGTTGTGACTGGTGATAAAAGCGTGGAGAGCATCTAGCCACAGGCCTGCAGATACCAGCAGTTATGACTGGCCAGCTTTAGCCATGTCTCTCAGTCAGGCCTCAGCAACTCCTGCTTCACAACCAGCTAAGTGCTATCATTTCTCTCTTTCTCTCTCTCTCTCTCCCCCTTCTGTGTGTGTCTCTCTGCATGTCTGTCTGTGTGTGTTTTGAGACAGGGTCTTCCTGTAGACCCAGGTGGTCTGGAATTCCCTGTATAGACCAGGCTGGCTCGGATCTCACAAATCATCCTGCTACTGCCTCCAGAGTGCTGGGACTAAAGGTGCGAGCCATCCAGCTTCACTAGCATTTCTCTATGCCGATATTCTCTGTTCAGATCACGTAGCACTTGCTTGCTTTAGTTGCCTGTTTGACATGCCTGGGAAGCGGGAACCTCAACTGGGGAGTTTTCTCTATCAGAGTAGCCTGTAGACAGGTCTATGAGTCATTTCCTTGATTGTTGAGTGATGTGGCAGGGCCCAGCCCACTGTGGGTGGTGCTACTCCTGGGCAGGTGGTCCTGGGTTGTATAAAAAAGCAAGCTGAACACAAGCTAGAGGAGCAAGCCAGTAAGCAGCATTCCTCCATGATCTGTGCTTCAGTTCCTGTCTCCAGGAAGTATTGGCTTCCTATGAGGACGGACTGTGAGCTATAAACCAAATAAACCCTTTCCTCCTCAAGTAGCTTTTGGGCAGAATAGTTTCTAAGAACAACATAAAGCAAATCAGAACATATGCCCACCATGTACTTTATAGTACTGGGCCTCTGCTAGATGTTCAGCAAGATTCAATTGACTGAATAGTTTATTGGCAAAACCGCAATCTGGATGGGATTTCCAAGGATAGACCTTTCATTTGTCCAGCGCAGTTCCACTGTAGGTCTCTGAGCTGGGAGCTGTTCCTGGGGACAATCTGTCCTGTGTGAGGTTCCCAAACAGCTATTTAACCTTTTCATTTGGGAACCGTAGCTCTGGCCTCTTTACACGGTCTCAGGTCCTGATGCTGCACCCAGCAACAGCTGCTCAGATAATTACATGGACTTCAAATTGTTCACCACTTTATGTCCTCAAAGCAATTTCAGAATCAATTTGAGGTTTGACAGGGAGCTGGTGGCAGCCTCGCAGGCCTGGAGCGACGTGCTGGGTCTGCTTAGCGCTTGTTATAATCCCAGTGCCAGGCCCTGGGCACCTGGGGAGCAGAGACACTGTCCCCTCTGCAACACGGAGGAGAAAAATCAATCAATCAATCAATGTGAGGACACCTAATTAAAGGTAACTAAGGTTCTGGAAAGTCTCAGCCCTCCCCGCAGTGTCCAGCCTGCACAGCCCTAATAGGAAACCATTGCCTTATACACAAGGCTTCAGATGCAGCCTGAGTATCTAAAACTGAATCCAGCAAGCCCTCTTCTTGGGAGTGGCTTCCCCTATTCCTGAACATGGACCCTGCCCCTCCACCCAGGAAGTCAAAATAGACTTAGGAGTTCTTCTGGTCTCTGTGGACTAAGGACATTTGGAAAAGGGACTTGAGGCTGCCTCTGTTTGTGACTGAGGGTGTATCTGGCTCACCATGCCCTTGTGAACCGGAATGGAATGTTCGATTCAGGCAATCTGCCTTACTCTCTGTTTTCAGATCTCTATACACTGTGTGCAAAGGTTGAAGTGTGGGCTCTGGACACAAATTGCGGGAATCGTCATGGCTTTGCAGCTGAGCAGCTGAGATCCTGTTTTCCTTGTCACACAGTCTTCATGTGTGCCACAGGCTGCTGACTGCTCCTGTGTCTGGAATCTTGTGAAGGATTACATGAGTTAGCTCATGATAAAGGCTTAGAACAGTACCTGGCACAGGCTAAAATCCTGCTCCTCTTATCAAAGACCCGTTTTCCTAATAAGGGAATGAGTAAAGCTATCATCGATTTTGCAAGAAGTGCGACTAAGTTTCTTTTTGGTTTCACCTGGCATGTGATGCCCACAGGGATGAGTTAACCCAGGCTCACAACAGAGTGGCAGAGGGGCCATCTGGAGCGAGGCTTCAGCACCTGGAGGTGGACCAGGTGTCACCTGCATCCTGGAGCTTGGCCTTGACTCAACTCTGTGGCTTTCTTCCTCTTGAGCCTTGAGCTCTGATCTCCAGACTTCTGTCACACCTAGTTCTGTACCCTCCTGCTCTGTGTTCTGTTCTCCAGGGCACGACCAACTTAAAGCCTCACCCCTCCTGGGGTAGTCGATATTTCAACAAGACCAATGTCTTATGCTTTGGGAATGAGCTTGCAGTGTAAGGAACCTGCTCACAAGTTCCGGAGGTTTGGGGAGGCTGAGATGCCCAGAGCTCGGTTGTCATGCTGTGGGCATTTTGCTTATTAGGTTTTCACTTCCCACGGGCCCTGCCTCATAGATCCTGGGGACTAACGAAGCGCCACCATCTAGTCAAATGGAGTCTAGGAGACTGAGTCCTGATGGCTGGGAACACACTGCCTGCTCTGGCTCTTTGCCCTGTATTTGGGGAACTTTACACATGAATGCTAATCCTGGTTTACCTTCTCATCCAGCAGTCAAGAAAGAGCTCATGAAGACACAAGGCTATTCTACCCCCTCTCCCCATGATTACAAACCGGTTTGCTTGCTCTTGTGTGTTAAGAACTCTCAGTGATACAGAAGGTGGGGCAAAAGACGGAAGTTTTGGCTTCTCCTCTATGCTTTGGTACTGCAGCCCCACCAACCTGCAGGCCTTTCTCTGGTCATTTATACCACTAATTGGCCTAAATGTTTTCAAAACTAGTGACTTGGTGTGGACTGTGGGCTCTGGTGTTGAAAGAATAGCTTATTCCCAAGGCCTTCCCATCAACAGATGTAACAGTAGACGGATCCAAAGAATAGAACAGTGAATAATGGTCCACAGATGCCTACTGGGCCATGGCTTTATTGGGCTTCCTCAGCCTCCACAGTGCTGGAAACCAAGTGTGGAGCATGGGTTTTGGAGAAAGGCCTTTGTGGATAGATAGGTTAAGAATCCACTTGAGATGTCCAAGTTTAGATTACAACATCCACGTCCGGCCAATCCATGCAGGTTCACCAGAGAGAGGGAAAGTGAGCATTGATCGGCCAAGTTCTGTTATGGAACATGCTGCGGAAGGCAAAAAAATGATTATTTTACCAGCTGGCGGGAAGGAACTACTTTCACTTAAGAACTACCTTAATGGGTTGCCTGGGTGAGAGATGAAGCCTTGAGGGTATGATAGAGAAATATACTTGGAAAAAAGAGGTTCTCTGTCTAAATCCAGTGGAAGGAGGGGAGAGGGCAAGCCCTGCCTGGAGTTCTAGGCAGCGGCCAGGTTGGGGCGGGGGGCACGGAATGGAAGCTGTCTGTTCTGCAGTTAATAAGTCCCCAGGGCTCTCTCCTCCCCGAGCCTGACCCTCCCAGTTGTGTCTGCTACTTATCCAGCCCTGCCTGATGCTGAAAGCTGAGTCTTCTCGGGCTGGGGCTGACTGAATTGAAAGCACAACCTCAGCCCTAGAGGAGAGAAGGGGAAGGCCCCAGAAAGCTTAAGACAGAAGTAGAGGGAAGGAGAACTCTCAGGAGTCTTAGAGTTGGGCGTTGATCTCCCCACAGGAGCAGCACAGGAATTGGCGGGCCTCTGGTTGCAGTGGTCCAGGGGAGCCTTGGGAGCACCTGTCCTGTCCTGGCTGCTGCATCCTGTCCCTTCCAAGTCTGCACAGGGAGAGCAGTCCGAGGTGGCGTTTACCACATAAAGGCCACATGGTCTCAGAACTGACAGAAAGCACCCACCAATGTTTCTCCAACCTTCTATTACTCTGTTGTTTTTCGGTCTCTATGACATCTGGCTGAGCAGCCTTCATTCAGACATTCCCAGTACCAGGGGCTCCCTGGGCTACGTGCAGACAGCCCCTTCCTCGGGTAGCTAGGACTACTGGCAAGTTCTTAGTGCGTCTGAGCCACATTCTACACCTGCACTGCCAGCCTTCCTCCACAGCCACTTGCCTTAACTTTCTGACCTGCTTCCCTTTTGTACAATGGCCAGCCTTCTTGATTGTGCCTGTGGCCACCTGCCTCTCCTTTGAGTTCTCTTTTGGCTGAGCATCTTCTGTGACCTCTCTCTTTTTCATCTATCATGGCTGCCCAACCACAGACTGATAATGGCAGTCCTTGTTGACAGAGTAGATGACACTCTGGGGTCCTTAGAGGACATTTACTTTTTGTTTTCTGGAAACTTCCTAAAAGCCTGACCCACACCCTGCTCATGCACATCCTATCAGAGGTGTAGTCTCGGCCCAGGAAGAATCTTGCTTTGAAGCAAAGCTGTCTTTGCCCTGACCCACGCTGCCCTGGCAGTGGGTCTGTGGTCCTCGGTAGGGTTTCTAGTCAGCCCTACCTGCCTAGTCACCTGTCTAGTCTCGTCTGTCACATGAGCAGAGCAGCCACTGCTGAAAGCATGTGGTTGGAATGGAAGTCACGGTAGCCTCTTCTACTTCCTTCCCTAACAATTTTCCTACATTTTTCTGTTTTCTTTCTGGATGTCTGTGATAGTCTATTTTCTGTTGCTATAACTAAATACCACAACCTGGGAAATTTATAGAGAACAGAGGTTTAGTAGCTTGTGATTTAGAGGTGGGAGAGTCTAAGAGTGCAGGACTGACTTCTGCTGAGGGCCCTATCACTGTAGCCTAATGTGATGGAGAGTATCATAGAACAGACATGCTAGCTCAGGAGTCTCTCTCTCTCTCTCTCTCTCTCTCTCTCTCTCTCTCTCCCCCTCTCTCCACTAATTCTAACATGGGAACCCCACATTCGTGACCTCATCTAATCACCTCCCCCAAGTCCCACCTCCGAATACCATTAGTATGTGGGTATGGGGATTACATTTCTGACATGTGAACCTTTAGGGACTACATTCAAGCCATAGCAATGTCTTTTATCATTTGCAGCCCGTCCTGGCCCCACCCCGCCTAGCTCTTCATCTTTTAGAGAACTTGTACCTTTTTTTTTCGTCTTTTTCTAGACAAGGTCTCCCTGTGGGCTCAGGTGTCCTGGAACTCGCCCTGTAGACCAGGCTGGCCTTGAACTCACAAAGATCCGCCTGCCTCTGCCTCCTGAGTGCTAGGATTAAAGGCGTGCGCCACCACGCCCGGCTGAGACCTTGTACTTTTATGAGGAATGTAAAGAGTGTTCAACTTCTGGTCAGGGCCAGAGGTCTGTTCCCACCCTGCCACTTGGCAGCTGTGTAGGCACAGAACACTAATGTCTTCAGAAATCCCGTTGTGACAGTCTGTGATCTCTACTTTGGGTGGACACATCTGCTTCCCTGTTCCAGAGCCCGCATGCTCCCTCCTCACCCTGCTCTGCTCCACGGGGAGACTACTGTTTACAACTCAGTAGCCGGGCAGAGACGACTGGCATGCCCTGAGACTCATGAAGGCCCAGGAGGCCAGTCCCAACTCTGGCTTCACTTTCAGATCACCTGAGAAGCAATGAGTCTTGGCCTCCTCGTAGGCTGCCCTCAGACTGCCTGGTTTTGTTGGACTGGGGCAGGGCTGAGGTATCTTTAGCCAAACCTTCCCAGCTAGCCCTGATGTGTTACAGAAGTGTCTTTGGCCCTAGCTTTGTTACTTGTGCAGGACTCTGGGTACAGAAGCCTGGCCAAATATAGACCCGCTCCAGACCTCCGAGGCAGAATGTCCAGGAGATCCCTATGGCATTTAACTCTTGGGGTACGTTACTTTCACCTAAGTGGTCTTTGAAGATTCCTTCAGCCTGTATCTGTTTTTCATATGCAGCCAACAAATCCACTTGAGAGGTAGGTATAGCATAAAAATATCTGATTGCAGATAATATCAATATATAGGAAAACAGATATGACATCGATTCTCTGTCTTCACTTGTTCAAAGATGCTGAGCTCTCTGCTGTCTGCTGGGCCTTCTACCGTCTCCTTAGCCTTCCTGTCCCTTCACTTGGCTGCTTACCATTCACCCAAGCTGCACGGAGCCAAGCTTCAGTCTGATCCACATCCTGTGCCACCCGTGTTTCTCTCCCATAGCTCTCTGTGTCTCCCACTCCTTAACCTAACTGGGATGGTGGAGGGGAGCCAAGCCTGGTTTCAAAATGTAGCCTGTCACCTCCTCTGTTTCTTCCCCTCATTTCATTCAAGCGGAAGCCAAGAATCCATTTTTTTTTTCTATCCATGTCTTTGGGGTTGTGAAGATCTCATGAAGGGATGGGTACTTCAGAAGGAATGGAGGACTGACACACATCAGTCATTATCTTCTCAGTGAGGGAGCCACAGAATGGGACTGTGAGGACAGAGCAACCTTGGTCGTTGACTTTGGAGCCTATGACTTCCCCTCCTAAGTGCTAAGCATAAGTGTTGGAAAGGGTTGTACTGCCCAGACCCAGGAGGGCCTTTCTGTCACCTCTGACCTCCCATTCTTCATCCCATCACCAAAAAATGATCTCCCATTTTCTGTTCTCCTATAAGCTGTCCTGGACCAGTTCTCACTTGTGTCCTCCCTGCACTTTAGATCAGGACCACTGGGGAGCACTCTGACAGCGTTGGACAGCCACATGGGATGGGGCTGAGTGCGATGGGAAGAAGGCCTCTCACCTCAGACATCTCTAATTCTAGATTCCTTGAACATGGGCCAAAGATAGATGTCATGGAATCTGCACACGCACATAGAATCACTGTTTTTTGGCTTCTGAGAAGGGCCTGAGAGTGGGTCTGTAGAGACAGTCAAGGCAGGCCTCAGTCACCATGCTACCTTGACACTGGAACACTCAGTGACCGGTAAAGACAAGACGGAGTTTACATTTCACAGATGTTGACACAAAGCATACTCCAAGGAAAGCACATGCTTCGTTACACCGTCATCTCTGAGGAGGCAGAGCCTGACCCAAACCAGTGACATTTCATCCTCTTAACTAGTGTGTAAACACAAGGGGAATTCATGAAGTCCAGGTTTCTGCCTTCCTGCAGGGACATTAACAGGCATTGATTTTTAGCCGTGATGTATGCTGCTTGTAAAGACTTCTGATGGGAAGAGACAATGCTATTTGGGAGCCCCAGAGGTTTCAAGTGTCCAGCGACTGCCCAGTGTGGCAGCAATGCCAAGCCGTGCTCTAAGAGCACCTTGTCTTTAGGCAACAGGGTTGACTCAGTGGCCTGTTGTGTAGCAGGAACTGCAGCGTTCATTAGCCTAGAAAGATGTCCTCAGGGCATGGGGAGAAGGAAGCAAGTAGGAAGGACCAATGAACAGCAGAGCCTCTGGGAGGAAGGACAGGGGATGGGCAGGAGGGGCCCTGGGTCCCCAACCAGACCAGTAACATTTCTAAATGAAAAATGCAAAGGGAAACAGCATTAAGATGGGAGAATACCAGACAGGGCTTGTGGACACTGCTTCTCTGGTTCACACAGTACAGTTGGGCTGTTTTATAGTTAAGCCGGAGAGAGGTGTGGGGCCTTGTGTATAACAGGATGCTGACTATGCTGGCAGACACAGTGTCCCCAAAAGGACAGTGGAGAGCACACTGCAGGAGAAGCTCCTCTCCTGCTTTACCGGTATATTACCTTGCTTTTAAAAATAACATCAGTGTTTTTTGACGTGTGACTGAGGAGAGGAAGACAAAGGAGGGTCATATAAATTTTTTTAATTAATTTTATTTATTTCTGTATGTGTATGAATGTATTGTCTGCATGCAAGTCTGTGCACCCGTGTCGTGCAATGCTGCGGAGGTCAGAAGAGGGTCTTGGATTCCCCTGGAACTGGAGTTCTCCTGGAATTGGAGTTTCAGACGGCTCTCGGCTGCCATGTGGGTGCTGGGGATCGAACCCGGGTCCTCTGAAAGAGTGGTTGGTGCTCTTAACCACTAGACCATCTCTCCAGCCCCAGGAGGGTCATATAAAGACGTTCGTGAGTGTGGGAACTCTGCCTGAGCCCTTGACAGTGACACTGGGTAGGTGTATCAAGGTTACTCCATCCAGGATTGCCTTCTGTGTGCAGGGGCTAGCTTCATGCCTAGCCCTGCCCTCATTGTCTGTGTTGCAATGGGGAGAAGGGTCCCCAATGGCAGGCATGCTTCTGCCCCTTTCCTACAGTGAGTTTGCTCTGGGGGAGGCCACAGCTGGGGCTCCTGATTCAAACTCAGTTGCTGAAGTTTGTATCATGGAGGGAAGAGGGGCAGGGTACTGAGTGCAGGGTACTGAAGGGAAGAGACTCAGGCTGCCGTCTTGGCAGCTAATGATTCAGCTGGCACGGAGTTGGAATGGCCTGCTTGGCCACTCCCTAGGGGCCACACGGAAAGCAGATTGAAGAGTGCAGGGGCTGGAGGCTGGGAAGTGCTCATCACAGGAACAAACAGGAGCTGGAAAGACCAGCCTTGGCTGCATAAAGGAGGTGAGGCAGATCAGTAAGCATTTGCTGTGTTTCACTTGGAGCTGGGGTGGGTTGAGACCGGCAAAGGTGGCAAAGCCTTGAGAAAGGCTGCACCTGGCACTGCAGGAGCCCCACGGACAGCTGGGAATTGCATTCCTGCTCAGCACCCACAGCAGAGGAGCTAGCCTGGGGCATCTGTCAGGGCTCTCTGTGGAGGCCCATGTTATAATTTGAGCCAAGCAAGATACAGGAAAAATCCACCTGGGAACAGAGCTTGGGGGTGGGGGTGGACACAGGATTAATTTAATTAAGTCCTGCTTTGGGGACCAGGCTAAATTTAGCGTCTGCTTTGGCTGCTGGCCCTGCTCTTTCCCTGCAACTCCCTCCAGTCTGCCTGCTGAGCTTCTGTAGGTGATTAATTCGGATTCCAGGCTGGCCTGTGTGCAGGCACCTGCAGACTGCCTGGTCTCCTCTGCAAGCCTGGGCTATTGTTCATTCTCTGGTCTCCTGGGGCAGCACATTCTGAAACACTAAGCAACTGCTGCCTTCTCTGGGAGGTAAACACTGCATCTGCCTGAAGACTCCTGCAGAGGTCCAGCAGGCCCCACCCTGGGCCCAGCACCTCAGCGAGGAGCAAGGAATCATGGACGCCATGGGCCCAGATCCCAGGATGCCTGCATTTCATTGTTCTCAAAGGAGTCTTAAAGAAGGGCTGAAAGGCAAGGCTGTGTTCTGGAACACAGTGACTGGTACTTGCTGCCTTCTGCCTATGCTGGGAAGGAGAGGAGAGAGGCCCCCGTTATATTCCATGTTCAAGGCTATAGTCCGTCCATTTAATGATTTGTACTTGGCCTTTTCAAACTTTAGACTGTTTTCTCCTCTCATTACTGTCTCCCTATTTACAGAGCATGGTAAAGCTTGTTAGCATCTCTACCAGCTGAAGCAGTGTCAAAAAGTAAAAGAGACTGGATGAGAGGCAAGTAATAATAATCACTAAATGGGCCAGGCATGGTGGTGCACGCCTTTAATCCCAGCACTCAGGAGGCAAAGGCACACTGATCTCTGTGAGTTCAAGGCCAGCCTGGTCTACAGAGTGAGCTCCAGGCCAGCTGGGACTAAGGGGAGACCCTGTCTCAAAAAGACCAAAAAAAAAAAAATAAAAAATCACTAACTGGTAACTTATAGTTGCTGTGGACTGGATGGTTTGAGTTCCCTCAAATTCCTATGTTGAAGTTGGAACTCCCGATGCCATGGGGTCTGGAAGATGATTACATCTAGATCTGAATCTTACTAATCTGAACACTGGGATTCTGGATGGGATTAATGTCCTCACAGAAGAAAGAAAGGAAGGACATGTGGTTCCTTGGATGCAAACTTGATGGCCTCATAAGGACAGAACCAGGAGCTAAAGGAGCCAGCACCTTGGTCTTAGATCTCCCACATTTCAGAACTGAGTAAGAAATTCCTACTTAAGCTACCCAGCATTTTGAAATAACCGCCCCAATTGGTTGGAGGCAGACATCTGAGTGCTTGTGTGTTCACTGTCAGGTGCTTAGAGCAGGGCCCCAGAGAGTCAGACAGGACATACAACAGAAGGTCTGTGGCATAGAACAGGATGCAGGTTCTTCCTCAGGAGCTGGGATTAAACACAGGTGGCCTCTCCTGGCTGAGGGCTGGTCAGCACAGGGCCTGCCACTGAGCCAGGCTCAGGAAATGGCAGCAATGGGCACAGACTGGTCAGGTTTTTTTTTTCTTCCAGAAGCCCAGCTTGTTGGATGTAAGTGGTGAGTGATTTCTCTGTCCCACATCACCACTGTCAATGGCCACTTCTGGGCTCACCTAAGGCCTTCTGGAAGGCAGCCATCTATATCTAGGCTCTTTGTCTCCCAGGCAGCTTTAGGGACTAGGCACCTTGGAGACCAGGGAGACACTAGGTAATGGCAGGCCCAGTCTCAAACCTCACTCTATCCACAGGAGTATGAGCTGAGGCAAGTAATGTCTCAAGTCCTCGGTTTTCCCCACTATAGACTAGGGCAATAGTATCTTCTCCATGCTTGGGAGTCTGTACGTGCAGCGACCAAGACACTGTAATTGTTTATAGGTGATGTGCTTCCTTGTCAACTTGACACACCTGGAGAGAGGAAGAATCTCAATGACTGGATTGTGCTTGGGTCCCCACCTCCAGGTTCCTGCCCTGAGCTCCTGCCTTGACTTCCCTTGATGATAAACTGCAAGCTAGACTGTGAGCTGTAAGCCAAATAAACCCTTTTCTCCCCAGGTTTGTTTTGGTGTTTATCACAGCAATAAAGAAACCAAACTAATACAGATAGCAACAGGTTTTTAATTTTTTACATTTATTTTATATAATTGTGGTGGTGGTGGCGTGTGTATGTGTGTGTGTGTGTGTGTGTGTGTGTGATAGGACAACTTGAAGTTGGTTCTCTCCTTCTACCACGTGGATTAAAATAATCAAACTCAGGTTGTCAGGCTCAGTGGGAAGTACCTTTATCCACTTAGCCATTTTGCTGAACCACAGGTATCTATTTTATTTTATTTATTCTTTTTTTAATATTTGTTTTTTCATGTTTTTTTCACATAAATTTATTTTTTTTATCAAATCTAGACCCGTGTCCAACCCCATTCCCCCACCCCACCAGAGCTCATGCATTCTGCCAAACATGCTTTTCATCTCTTTCTCAGTCTTTCTCAATATTCTCCATGAGGAAGTTGACTGTTTTGAGCAGAATTTCACTGTTTCAGTCAGTTCTTCGATGCAGTCCTTTCTGTTGTTGTTGTTGTTTCCAATATGCATCACTCCCAACTGCTTTGGACAAAAGCACAAGAAATACTTACAACTAGGTAATTGGCACTTGCATCCACAGATGAGGGATACCATTCGTTGTTTGTTTTTCTGGGACTGTGTTACTTCACTCAGCATGATGTCCTCTAGCTCTAGCCATTTTCCTGCAAAGCTCATGATGTCATCTTTCTTTACTGCTGCATAGAACGCCATTGTGTAGATGTACCACATTTTCTCTATCCACTCATCAGCTGAGGGGCATTTGGGTTGGTTCCAGCTCCTTGCTATGGGGAAGAGAGCTGAAATAAACATGGCCGTGCATGTATTTCTGCGGTAAGATGAGTCTTGAGGGTACATGCCCAGGAGTGGTATGACTGGGTCAGGTGGCAAGTTCATTCCAAGTCTTCCAAGGGCTCTCCACACTGCTTTCCATAGTGGCTGTACGAGTTTACATTCCCACCAGCAGTGGATGAGTGTTCCCCTTTCCCCACAACCTCTCCAACACTTGGTATCATTTGTTTTCTTGATCCTAGCCAGTCTTACTGGAGTAAGATGATATCTTAAAGTGGTTTTGATTTGCATTTCCTTAAATGCTAATTGATGTTTTGGGGAACATTTATTAAGGTGTTTCTCAGACATCTCTAATTACTTCACATTGTGAAGCTCTGTTCATCTCTTATGCTCATCTATTAGACTGGTTCATTTGTTTTCGGTTTCTTCTTTGTTTTTGCAGTAGTTTATATATATTCTGCTATATCCTTCAATGCTTTGTAGATGTATTTGCAGGTGATGTTTCCTCCCACTCTTTGTGGGATTTCTCTTCACTTCCTGAGTTACTCTTTCAAAAGTACAAGAAAAGCTTTTGAGTTTAATGAGGTCCCATTTGTCAATTGTCGACCTTTAATTCTTATGAGCTGCTGTCTGATTTAGGAAGTCTTTTTCCTACTCCTATTCGGGTTGTAGTCTGCTGCAACACTTTTTCTTCTATCACCTTTCAGAGTTATGGGTTTCACGTTGAGAGTCTTTGATCCATCGGGATTGACTTTTGTACAGGGCAGAGGTAGGGGTATTCATTCGTTCTAAAATTCATTCTTTTACAAGTAGTGATCCAAGTTTTTGCCAAACAACTGCTGAATATGTGTTTTTTCTCATTGTGTTTCTTGGCCCCCTTGTCAAAATAGTGAGATGGACTGAACATTGTATAGTGCTCAGATTTGGATCTTTGTTTTGTTCCATTGGTCAACAGGTTCTGTTTTTGTGCCAGTTACCAGGCTGTTTTTTGACTAAGCCCTGTTAGTATAGTTTGAGTCTGGTATAGAGATTCATCTCCTGTGTTAGCTCTTTTCGCCCAGTGTTTTGGCTATTTCAGGGTCTTTGTTTTTCCAATGAATTTAAGGGACTTTTTTTTCCAAGCCTGTGAACAGAAAATCTTGGGGATTTTGATTAGGACTTGCATTAAATCTATACAAGAGTTTGGTTAGAATGTGACATTTTTACATGTTTGATTTTTCCCAATCCATGAGCATGGAAGGTTTTCCATCTTCTGATGTCTTTCTTCAATTCTTTCTTTAAAAGGTTAAAAATTTTTTGTGTGGAGATCTTGTGTGTCTTTGGTTAGGTTTTTTCTTCTAGGTATTTTATTGTTTTGAGGCTATTGTGATGTGGGAAGGTCTCTTTGAATTCTTCTCTAGTTTGCTTGTTCTTGGTTTAAAGAAAGGCATTGGTTTGTTTGTTTTTTTAGGTTATATTTTGTATGCTGCCACTGTGCTGAACTGTTAACTCATTCCTAGGAGTTTTCTGGTGAGGTTTTTACATCCCTTAAGTAAACAATCATATCAGCCAATACGGGATAGCTTTGATTTCCCATTTTCAATTAGTACTCCTTTAATTTCCTTTTCATGCCTTATTGCTTCTGCATTCTCAAGCACTATAATTGAAGGAGGAGTGTGACAGGGGGCAGCCTTGCCTTATAGTTCCTACATTTAAGGGAATGTTTCTGTCATTTCCCCATTAGGATATGTTGGCTGTGGGTTTCTGTATCATGGCTTGATTACATTGCTTAGGAATGATCCCTCCAGACCAATTCCCTCCAGGATGTTAAACATGAAGGGAGCTGGTCTTGTCAAAGCTTTTCCAATCAATTGGATGATGGTGTGGTTTGTTTGTCCTTCAGTCCATTTATATGGTTATGAGTGATGTTTAGTGATTTTCGTATGTTGAAACCATCCCTGCATCTCTGGTATGAATCCAACTAGTCATTGGAGGTAGATTCTTCTTGATGTGGGTGGGTCGTTGCGATTTGCCAGTATCCTGTTTAGAATTTGGCATCTGTGTCATTAGGGAAAGGGGGTGCGTTCTCTAATTTCCTTTTTAGTTGTATTCTTTGCCTGGTTTTGTAATAAGATGATTGCTGGCTACATAGAAGGTATTCTGGGGAGAATCCTCTGATTGTATCCTTCTAAAACGTTTCAGTAATAATGGTTTTAGGTCATTTTTGAAATGTTTTATAGTAATGGATTCTGCCGTGAAACCATTCTGGGCCTGGGGATTTTTTTAGTTGGGGGTGTATAGTCACTTTCGTTTGCTTGATAAAACACCATACCAAAGGAAATTTATAAAGGAAAAGAGTTTAGGGGCTGGAGAGATGGCCTAGCGGTGTTAAGAGTGCTGATCCGCTCTTCAGAGGACCCGGGTTCGATCCCCAACACCCACATGGCGGCTGCTGAGAACCATCTGAAACTCCAATTCCAGGAGAACTCCAGTTCAGCGGGAGTCGAGACCCCCCTTCTCAACCTCCGCGGTCGTTTGCACGACATGGGTGCACAGACTTGCATGCAGCACAGTTACATTCATAACATCAGAAATAAATTAAAATTAAAAAAAAAAAAAAGGAAGAGTTTATTGAGCTTACGTGTGCACGGTTTTCCAGGGACATTAGAGTCCATTGTGGCTGAGGCTAGTGGTGGCGGAGTTGGAGAGCTAAGGCTGTCGAGGGTCACACTCACAATGAGGCACGGGAAGCAGAGAGAGCGACTACTGAGAGCAGCAAGGCTTGTTAAACTCACTTACAGCCTGCCCCCGCTTGACATAATTCCTCTAGCATGGGCACACACTCTAAAGACCTCCATAAAATAGTGCACCAACTGGAGACAAATGTCTGGAATACTTAAAGCCTATGGGGGACACTCATTCAAACCACCACATCCACTTCCCTGGCCCCCTAGGCTCCCTGACCATATAAAATGCCACAAATGCATTTAGTCAACCTTAAAAGTCCCATAGTCTTTCCAGTTTCAACGCCATCAAAAGGCTACAGTCCAAAGTCTCTTCGAGACTCAGGCCAACTCTCTTAACTGTACTCCTGTAAAACAAAAGACAAATCACAACTCCCAAGTCAGGGAACGCAAGACACATGCCTATTCCAAAGGGAGGAATAGGGCATATAGAAAGGAAATACTGGACCAAAAACAAGACCAAAAACTGCAGGGCACAACACAAGTCCAGTATCCACATGGTGACTTCTGGGACTTATTCCAAAGTGGTAGATGGCTCAATGCTCTTTCCAGTTTTGTTGCACCATACATCTCTTCTTAGGCGGTACCACTCCCTGTATGCGCTCTCTTGGCCAAATCTCACAGGTCTGCCATCTCTAAAGTCTTCTTGGTGTCTCCCTGATGCCAACCAAGACTTCACATTCACACACTTCATGCAATGGCTATCAGGGCCTTCTTTAATTCAGGATGCCCTCTGCTGCGCTCTGCCTTGACCTCGGCAGTCTCTGAAACCTGGAGGAGAGGAAAAACTGATGACCCTTTCACTCTTGCAAACTCATAGCCTCTAAAGCCAGCACCACGTTGAATGAAACTGGCCGAGTTTGGCTGCAAGTTTGGATGGACCCTGTCCTATTTCAACCACATTTGCACCTTTTCTCTGCCCTGAACTTGGATCAGAAAACTCTTCAGTATTTTCCTTTCAAAAGTTTTAGCGTATTAGCTGGGTGTGGTCTTGACCCTAAGGTACTATTCTGGCTGTTGTTTACTTGTAAACTCGATGGCCCTTCTCTTAATCAATTTAATCTCCACTTTTCCATTGTTTAACTTGTAAATAGCTAGGCCTCTCCTTAATCACTTTAACTCTCCTTATCAAAAGGAAACTTCTTTCACATGCTTTGGCACCACTCTTTGACTCCTAGTGGGGTTTTTCAGATCTAAACTGTAATTCTAGATTTCTTTCATACCCCATCTGCTCTTTTCACTGTAGATCTTACAATATTCACATTAATAGCAACACCCACCACTTTTTACATTAGGCTTGTCTTGAATTATCCTCTACCAAGGACATTAGTCCATTGCTTTCTAAACTTAGCATTCAGGCTAGCATTTGGGCGGTGGAGGAAACTGCTGCCAGACTCTTTCAATATCAAAATATCCCAGTTGCTGCCTAAGTCTTTATTTTGCCTCCCCTGGAACTACATTTTTTGCAGCAATGCTTTCTTCCAGGCTCTACTAGAATGCCTAGTTAAGCTCTGCTTCACGTAAGTCAACAGCTTTTCTAGCCCAAAGTTCCAAAGTCTTCCACATTTCTCCAACATCCACATGGTCAGGTTCTCTCACAGCCAAAAGCCCACTCTTGCGTACCAAATAACTGTATTAGTCACTTTTGTTGCTATGATAAAACACCAGACAAAGGAACTTATAAAAGACGAGTTTATTTGAGGTTACGATGGATTGAGTTCAGGGAGATTCGAGTCATGTGTGGTGGGAGGAATGGCGGCTTTGGAGCTGGAGCACAGCAACGACCGAGAGTCACATCTCGCAATGAAGCAAGGAAGAAGACGTTGAGAGTCGACTGGGAGACAGCAAGGGCTTGTTAAACTCACTAGCCTGCCCCTACAGTGACATACTTCCTCCTAGCATGGCCACCTTCTAAGACCTCAAGAACAGTGCCACCAACTGGAGACAAATGTTATAATACTTAAAGCCTAATGGGGGGACACTCATTCAAAACCCCACAGGGAGGTTTCTTTTATCTTCAATTTCTTCATGTATTATGGGTCTGTTTAAGCTGTGGATCTCTTCTTGGTTGAGCTTTGGTGATCCAGGATTTCAGATATTCATCCATTTTCTTCTAGGTTCTTCAAACATTGGTAGAGTGTAGGTTTTTGACATATCTTGTTGATTTTCTGGATTTTTCCTTGTTGTTGTGATATTTCCCTTTTCATCAAGATTGATTCTGATTTGGAGTTGTTCCTTCTTTCTTTTGGTTAACTGGGCTAGAGGTCTGTCTACTCTTTTTTTCTTTCAAAGAACCAACTTATTTGGATTCATTGATTTTTTTGTGTTGTTTTTCTTGTTTCTATTTCATTGATTTCTGCCTGATTTTTGTTATTTCTTCCTGTCTGTTGTGTTAGGGTTCATCTGTTATTGCTCCTCTCAAGTGGCTTTTAGATGTAGTGTTAGATTCATTCACTTGTGATCTTTCTGTTCCTTTTTTAAACTGTAGGCACCCAGGGCTTATCAACGTACCCTCTAGGGACTGCTTTTCAGGATCCCATAGGTTTTGTTGTTTTGTTATTGTATTTGTCATTCAGTTCCAGGACTGCTTTTATTTCTTTACTTCTAGTATTCTTGACCCATTCTTATTCAAGAGAGGTGTGTTGTTAGCCTCCATGTGTTTGTGTAGGCATTAGGGCTTACCCTAGTGTTGGTGTTGAGCTTTATTGCACTGTGGTCTTCTGACTCGAATTGCATAAAATTATTTCATCTTTTTGTATTTGTGGAGGTTTCTTCTGTTGCCCAGTCCCTGTATGTGGTCGATTGTGGAGAATGTTCCCTGGGTGCTGAGGAGAAAATGTATTCTCTGGTATTAGGATTGAATATTCGGTAGGGTCTTATGAGGGGTCCATTGGTGTATCATATCGTTCAGTTCAGATGTATCTTGTTTATTCTTTGTCCTGTTGACCTTTCCAAAGGTCTCAGTGGGGTATTGAAGTCCCTTTAACATGAGTGTACTGGGGTAGTGTGTGACTTGTGGTCCTGGAGGAATTGTCTTTATAAAAAATTTGGTGCACCGAGTTGTTTGGTGCATATATATTTGATTGTGAAATCTCTTGGTGAATTGTTCCTTTGATAAAAAATGTAATGGCCTTCCTTTGTCTCTTCTGATTTCTTTACTTGAAAAGTTATTTTATTTATATTAAAATAGCAAAACCACCTGCTTTCTTTGGTACCATTGCTTGGAATTCTTTTTTTACACCCTTTCACTTTAGGTTGGTGCCTGTTCCTTGAAGGTAAGATGGTTTCTTGTAGCAGCATATGGATGGTATCTGTTTCTAATCCAATCTCCCAGTCTATGTCTTTTGATTGGGGAATTTAGTCCATTAATATTTAATGTTATGATTGATAGGTTTGTGTGCTCTTTTGCCTTGTTATCATTTGTGGTTAGGGTTTGGTTTCCTACTTCTGCAGTTATGCTTTTATTGATTTATCTTTCTAGTGCTTTGGGGATGGTTGTTTCTTCTGTTTCTTTGAATTGCTTCAAGTATTTTCTGAAGGTTGTTTTCCGGACATGTATTCTTTCAATTTGTTTATGTCATGGAAGGTTTTTCTCTCTCCTTCAATGATTTAATTGACATTTTTGGCTGGTTATTTATAGTAACCTGGGTTGGCATCCGTTGTCTTTTAACACTGGGCAATGCTTTGCTCCAGGTTCTTTCTTGCTTTCATAATTTGCCATTGAGAAGTCAGTTGTAATTTTTGATAGGTTTCCCCTTATAGCTCACTTGTTGTTTTTCTCTTGTGGGGCTCTAAGGATTTTGTCTTTTGTTTTGGGTGTTCTAGCATTTAACTATGATGTGACATGTAGAATTTCTTTTATGATCTTGTCTGTTTGGATTTCTTTCTAGTGTTTCTTGTATTTGTATTGGTTTGTCTTTTTTTGTTTGGGGAAGTTTTATCTATTATTCTGTTGAAGATCTGATTAATACCATTCTCTTGGGATTCTTCTCATTCCTCTACTCCTATGATGCGGAGGTTTGATCTTTTCATAGTGTCCCACAGTTCCTGGCTGTTCCACTTTTGTGTATTTTTAAATTTTTCATAATCTTTCCTTGAGGTTTTTAGTTGTTCTGTGTTATCTTCCAGGTCTGATATTTTTTGTTCTGCTTCCTCCATTCTGTTTCTGAGGCTTTTTCCATTCCTTTCCTCTTGAATGGATGAGTGTTTGATTTCCTTTTTCGTTTCCTCTTCTGATTTCTACTTCTTTTTGGAGTTTCTCAATCTCTTCCTGTAGCTCTTTGCTTCACCAGTTGGTTTCCTTACCTTTTTCAGCATGGGATCTTTTCAGCGTTTCCAGTTCCTTCCAGAGTTTGTCATTCTCTCTCTCTAGGTCCTTCTTGAGTTCTTCATTCTCTTTTCTTAGTTCTTTGATCTGTTCTTTATAATCTTGTAGTTCTTTAAATATGTTCCCAATTGTGTTTCTGATATCTGTGTCCTGGGCCACCCCCAGGGGGATCCCATTGTAGGAATCTTCCATAGGGTTGGTGGAGCTTGATGCAGGATTATCCTGCCCCTTTCCTGTGTTGTGTTCCTGGCATATGAGCTTCTCCTTGCCTGTATTCCAATGTAAGTCGTAAATGCCTCTTCACTGTGTTGAAGGCTTGTTTTTCTTGCCCCCTTCGGATGCCTTTAATCCCAGTTGGCAGAGGGGGGGTGTGTGTCTGTGGGCGGGCTCTTTGCTTGCCTCAGCTGGTCTTGGGAGATCTCAGATCTCAAGACTACCTTTTATACCAGCTGGGAGGATAACTCCGCCCCCACAGCCACAAAAGCCAATTAAGCCAAAGACAACTGGATTAACGGATTAACTATATTAAGTCAATCAGCAATCAGCCTTGCTGAAGCACCCAGCTGCTGCCTACTTACCTTTACTTGCCTCAGCTGGTCTTGGAAGATCTCAGATCCATTTTATTTATTCTTAATTCACATGTGTGTACGTATGCATGTTTATGTGTGTGTGTGTGTGTGTGTGTGTGTGTGTGTGTGTGCAGATGCAGTTGTGGAGATCAGAGGACAACTTTAGGAGGTTTGTTCTTTCTCGTCTGTGGGTTTCAGGGATTGAACTCAGGTCATGAGGCTTTGCAGCAAGCACTTTCTACCCACTGAGCCATCTTGTTGACCCAGGTAGTAATCATTTTTAAGAAGCTACATTCCTCATTAGAGAGCTTAGTAGCAGAGATCTGGCAACCTACATGGGTAAGATTCTTTTGTTTTTTTTTTTCCTTTTATTCACCACCCCCCATCTCACACACACACACACACACACACACACACACACACACATACACACACACTGATACCCTCCTCAGTTAAGAGCACTGGAGAATGATGGGGTGATTATAATGGTGATGGTTATATAATGCTACCATATTTTGGTTAGCTAAAGGTCTAGGAATTTAAATGATTTGAAATCACTTTTAAAATCTGCAGTTACATCAGCATTAGTGTGGTTTGCATAGCAGCCAGGCCCTGGCACCACCTGCCCATCAGATGAAGAGACCTTGGGCCATGAGCTTGAATCCTGTGAAGCTTTTTGCTTTGGGCCTTTCTGGGCTGGGGCACCTTGCCTTCCCCTTGGTCTTTGTGCTTGAAACTCCCAGTGTTTTTTGTGGGACTAGCTTTCTTTATAGGCTAGTTGAATCCAGGCTATCAGAACAGAGAAGAGACAAATGCTATTCTTTTCCAACCAGAGGTAAAACCCCCTTCCCTCACGATGCACACTGCTCTCCCAAGGACATGGGACACCTAGCAGTCAGGGTGAAAGGAGCTGCGGAGCTGTGATGCTTTCAAAGTTTGCCCACTGTGTGGTTCAGGTCTGAGGCTATAAGAAGCCTGTCCAAAAGCAGGTCCTCTGAGTCAAACCATCCAAGCACAGCAGCAGTATGTTCTCACTGGATGCTTGTTCTCACGAGAAATGGCCATGTGCTCAGCCAAGCCTCCCTTGCATTCAGTCCAGAGGTGGACGGCCCTGAGTGCTGCAGTCAATAAGTGAATGATTTCTTTGAAGGAGCAACACAACCCTACAAGAAAGGCAGAGAATGACATACTGTAACCATTTTAACAGGTACGGTAGCCACCCTCAGCAAGCATAGGAGACCAAGGCTCACAACATTCACATCCATATTGCCACCTAGTCATCAAACCCGTGCACTTGAATTGCTGTGTACTTGAACTGCTAGGTGGTGTTGCAGAGCTTGGGTGTCTGCACTATTATCATCTTCAGTGGTGACTATTATAGTTGGCATGTGGCCTGTGAGGAGGTTTTCTTTTAAATTTTTTTTTTTATCATTTTGTGTGTGTGATGTGTGCATGTATGAGTATATTGCCTTCATGTATGTAAGTGCACACATGTTATGAAATGCCCATGGAGGTCAGAAGAGGGCATCAGATTCTCCTGGAATTCTCCTCTTCAGTTAGCTGTTATGTGAATGCTGGGAATCAAACCCAGGTCCTCTGCAAGAGCAGCCAGTGCTCTTAATTGCTGAGCCATCTCTCCAGCTTCAAATTGGAGGTTTTCTGTGCCCAAGCACACACATACATTCCAGAGGTCAATAGCTTTGTATGTGTGCGTATGTTCTGCATTGCAAGCTCCATGTGGGACATATTGTAAGGACTTCTTTGTTATCTTTGCCAAAATCTTTTTTTACATTTACTTATTTTTTGTTGGGGGTGGGGAGTATATGCCCTAGTGCAGGTGCCAAGTGCCTTGATCCCATGAGCAGTCTTGCTGGCTCCAATTTTTTCTACCTTTTAGTCATTGTTGTAGCCCCTGAAGGTACAGACATGCCTAGTGCAGAGCAAGTATTCATTAACTTTGAGGGGTTGTTTGGGGGACAAGGACTCCTTGTACATCCAACTGGCCTGGAACTTGCTATGTAGACCAGGCTGGCCTCCATCTCAAAGAGATCTGTTTGCCTCTGCCTCTTGAGTGCTAGGATTAGAGGTGTGTGCCACCGTCCCTGCTTCAATAAATATTTTTGGTAACTAGGTAATGGGTACCTAAAATCATACCATATTTGTTTTTTGTGGTGCCTAGTTTTCCTTGATTAACTGAGTGCCTTTCCATGCTGGTACATATAAATCTACCTTGTTCTTTTTTCCTGCTTCATAACATTCTATAGTTCACTTAACATTTCTCTTGCTGATGGGCACTGAGATTGTATAATTCTTATGCCATTACAATCCTGAGATTTACATCCTTGAACTCGTCTCCTTGAGCACAAATATGAGAGATTAGAATGGACGAACATGCTTAGGAGTGACTTCACTAGGTCTTAGAAAAACATGGCTTTGTTATTATTACTAATTTTAAATTTAATTTTTGTGAATTTCATACATTTTGATCATATTTTGATCCTCTCCCTGATCTGCACCCCTTACTACCCTCCCACCCAATTTCATGTACATATATATGTATATATATACATACATACATATATATATATATATATATATATAATACACACACACATGTCTATACAGTCAAGTTTGTGTCCCCAAATGCCCATTGGTATTGGCCCATCTGCTGGAGCCTGGTCAACCTACCAAGAGTCACACCCTTAAAAGAGACTGACTGTCCTCCTTCTAGCAGCCATCACTTGCCAAAAGTTCCTCAGCTAGGGTTGAGGTTTCTTACCCCCACACAGCCATGCTGGAATTTTGTCTGAATTATGCTTATGTGGGACTTGTGCATACTGTCACCATGGCTGTGAGTTCATATGAGTAACTTCCCAGCTGTCTGTTTGCTTGCAGTTATCCACCACCTCTGGGTCTTATAATCTTTCTGCCCCCATCGTCCACAATGATCCCTTAGCCTTGGGAAGCAGAAGTTTGATGTAGGTGTCTTATTCAGGGATTAAACACTCTGCAGCCTCTTGTTCTCTGTACATTGGCCAGTTGTGAGTATCTGTGTTAATCACCATCTGCTACATAAGGAAGCTTCTCTGGTGAGAGTTGAGAGATGCATTAATCACAGCAGGTCTGGGACCATTATTATTTTATACTGCCCAATTGCTGTCAGAGCCTTAACCTCAGCTGCATTCTTGAAAGGAGTGGCTGAGCATGCTACTTGTCCAGCCAGTGTCTGGTACCATCTGGTGATGGGAATGTGGCTGCTTTCTGTCTAACCTTGCATCTATTTCCCTGACTGCTCACTGAAGTTCAGCCAACAACTTCCAGTTGTTGCTTATCCTAATATTAAATGATATCTACTTTTAAACAGTAGGGCTTTTCAGGAATATGGTAATATAATTGATTTCTTTATATTCTGATCCCTGTCTTAGTTTGTTCAGGCTGCTCTAACAAAATACTATAATGGGGCATTTATGAACAATAGAAATTGCTCTCTCAGGATTTTGGAGGCTGGGCAATCTGAGATCAAAGTGCTGGCAGGTGCAGTGTGTGGTGAACAATTTATGGCTAACAAATCTCTTCTCTAAGGTCCATCCTCACATGGCAGAAGAGGCCATTGAGCTTGTTGGCCTTGTTGATGAGGACACATCCCTCATGGGGCTCCTCCTCTGTGAACTAATTATTCCCTCTTAACACCATCACCTTGGGGATTAGGGTTTCAGTAGTTTAGGGAACTCAGTCCATTATACTCTTGCAACTTGCAACTTTTCTGTTCATATTTACTCTAGCTTGTCACTCTGCATTCTTTTAGATTTGTGTAGAAGACATTGTTGTTGAGCTAGGGAGACGGTTCAGTGCTTAAATTATTTGTCACACAAACTTGAGGACCAGAGTTCAGATCCCCATAAATCATGTGCTGGGTGGGTGTGGTAGCCCACCTGTAACTCCAGCTTCAGAATGTGGAGATGGGCAATCCGCAGAGCAGGCTGGCTAAGGAGACAAGCCAGATCAGCAAGCTCTGGGTTTGACTGAGAGACCCTGTCTCAGTGAATAAGCTGGAATAGCAATCAAGGATGATTCTCAACATCAGCTTTGGCCCTTTACATGCATGCAACATGCACATGTGCATGAACACACATAGGCAAACATGTATACCCAGACATGAAAATGGAAAAAAAAAAAAAGAAGATATAGTCAAATAAAAAGTTTGATTTCTTCCTTTCCAATTTTTCTTTTTCTTACCTAATGTCTTGGCTGAGGTCATTCAGATCAGAGCTGAATAAAAGCAGAGATAGGGGACAGTGTGTTGCTGTTTCTAATGTTGTAGGGACAGCTCCTGGTCAGCCTCTGCGGAGAAGGCGGGTAGGATCAGGGTGGGGATGTCTGATCTTCGTTTGCTAGTTTAGCCTGGAGCTTAAATCTGGAGTAACTTGCATTTTATCAGGTGCTTTTTACCCTCGGCTTCTGTGCCTTCTAACACAATTAGGATTAGTTTCCTTCTATTTAAGTGCTATTATTTAGTTACTTGGGAAAATCCCATTTAATACTAATATGGATATTTTAAAATGTTTTTCAGTGTTTGGGCAATCTATTTTTTTTTTTTTTTGGTCTTTTCGAGACAGGGTCTCCCTGTAGCCCCAGCTGTCCTGGAACTCACTCTGTAGACCAGGCTGGCCTTGAATTCACAAAGATCCGCCTGCCTCTGCCTCCCAAGTGCTAGGATTAAAGGCGTGCGCTACCATGCCCAGCTTGTTTTATTGCATTTTTATTTGTGAATGGGATTAGTTTGTAATTTCCTTTTTTTTTTTTTCGAGACAGGGTCTCCCTGTAGTCCCAGCTGTCCTGGAACTTGCTCTGTAGACCAGGCTGGCCTTGAACTCACAAAGATCCACCTGCCTCTGCCTCCCAAGTGCTAGGATTAAAGGCATGCGCCAACAGGCCTGGCTGTAATTTCCTTTTTACAGACTTTCTTGGCTTGAAGTTTTTACTGGTTTTACAAAACATGCTACAAAATAGTTTTTCATTTTTTATGCACTAAGAAGCTTTAATATAGAAAGACAGGTCCCGCCTCTGACAGAACTTGCCTGTACAAGCATCTGACCTCCTATTTTCCTTGTAGGAAGATTTGAAATTACTAATTGGACACATTTACTGGTCCCATTATTTATTTGGTTAAGGGCTCAATGTCATGAATTGTATTTCTAGAAATCTGCACATTTCTCAGTTTTCAAATATATTTGCATAGACTTTTCTTCATATTATTTTCTTATGATCTTTTAAAATAAGGGTATCTTGGGGGCTGGAGAGATGGCTCAGCAGTTAAAAGCACTGGCTACTCTTGCAGAGAGGTTCCTAATACCTACATGGCCGGCTAACAACTATCCTTAACTCTAGTTCCAGGGGGATCCAATGCCCTCTTCTGACCTCCACGAGCATTGCACAACATGGATGTACTTACATGCATCCAAACAATGCATTCCTATACATAAAAATAATAAATAAAATATTTAAAATTAGAGTATCTGAAGTTAGATCATCTCTTTAGTTAATCTAATAGTTAATCATCTGATAGTTGATCTCCCTTTTCTTGTGGCTTCCTTCTTTCTGTGATGAGTTCCACAGTCTTTTAGAGGCACATTATTTACTTTTCCATATCTATTGAGTTTTCATTCTTTCTCTCTTTTTGCCTTTCTTACCTGTGCCAAGCACCAACCCTAGAATTTGCTAGAGCAAGGACTTTACCCATCCCTGTCTTCTGTTTTGTATCTTCATCTTTATCTTATTTATTTCCTCTTTTTGCTTTTTGGTCTTTTTGAGACAGGGAGGGTCTCTCTGTACACCCCCCCCCCAAGCTGGCCTAGAACTCACAATGTAGACCAGGCTGGCCTTGAATTCAGAGATCTGCCTGCCTCTGTCTCTGCCTCCTCAGTGCTGGGATTAAAGGTGTGCACCACCATGCTTGACTTATTTCCTCCTTTTAAAGATTCTATATTGTTTGGTTTTATTCTGTTGAATCTTTCTAACAGTTGATTATTTATTGATCCTTTTTAAAAGTAGAATTCAAAGCTGTAAATTTCCCTCTACATGCAACTTTATCTGGATCCTGTGTTTGATAATGTTTTCATGGCCGGGTGTGGTGGTGCACGCCTTTAATCCTAGCACTTGGGAGGCAGAGGCAGGCAGATCTTTGTGAGTTCAAGGCCAGCCTGGTCTATAGTGTGAGTTCCAGGACAGCTGGGGCTACAGGGAGACCCTGTCTCGAAAAGACAAAAAAAAAAAAAAAGATAATGTTTTCACTATCATTTAGTTCTGAACATTTAAAAATTTCTATTATAATTTTTATGTTTGAAGAATGCTTTTGCATTTGTAAAATTTTCAATATTTATTCTGTAGTTATGACTAATTACTGATTTCTAATTTAATTGCATTAATATCAAAGAACATGAACAGTAATACTCTTTGGAATTATTCAAAATGGCTTTATATGTTATGGCTAGTTAAAAAAAATTGTTCTATGTGAACCTAGGAATATTGTTCTTTAATTTGGAGTGCAAGACTTTGCATTAAACTGAGCTCACTATTCACAGTTAAATGTAAAAACCTTTGTAACCTTATTTATTGTATCTAATAATAGTTTCTAAATTTCCCATTTGGATATTATATGGGCTCATTTCTCCTTTTACCAAAATGTTCTTCACATATTTTGAGGCTATGTTGTTAATGTGCATACTTAAAATTATTACAATTATTTTCCTGGCAGGTTGATTTTTTTTTTACTTAGTGACCTGTACATCTTTTAACAATACCTCATTGACATATTTCCTCCTGATCTTATTATATTCAGCTTATGTGAAACAACTTCACTTTATCCTTATTCTTTTTGAACATTTATTCTTCCATATTATTATTAGTTCTCTTGGCAGTTTCATGCATGTACATATACATATACATATATAGTGCATTCTGATTACACATTCTTTTGTTTTTGACTCACTGAGTTCATCCAGGGCTGTCTGTGTGTCCATGGGTTTTGCTACTGTTCATTGGAGCATGGTGAGCTCATCAGTGGATATACCACTAAAGACAGTACCTGCCCCCCCCCCCAGAATCTGTCAGAAGCTCATAGTTGAGCAGGGGTGGTTAGGAGCACATGGGCCCCTCTCTGGTCTGTGACTGACTGTCGATGGGCTCAGTCTTGTGCAGGCCCACTGCTGGTAGCAGCTGCTGAGATCGTGATTGCAACGTCCACAAGATAGCCTTTCACAGATCTTCTTCTCCCTGTCTTCAGGCTCTTAGATTCTTCCTGCCACTTCTCTGTTGTTCCCAAGCTGCATAGGGAATGGTTGGACTGTCTTGTTGAGGACTGAGCACTAGTCACTTGTTCTCAGTACCTTGTGCAGCCACATGTCACTGCATTTGACCCTGCCTTTCATTGTGAAGAGTTTCTCTGATTAAGACAGTAGCATTTGTTGATCTGGCTTCCTGGGCTGGGGCCTGGCAGAGAAGGTGGAGAGGGAAGAGCCCAGTGGGGAGCTGGGTTTCTCATTTTTTTTTTTTTTTTTTTTTTTTTTGGTCTTTTTGAGACAGGGTCTCCCTGTAGCCCCAGCTGTCCTAAAACTCACTTTGTAGACCAGGCTGGCCTTGAACTCACAGAGATCCACCTGCCTCTGCCTCCCAAGTGCTAGGATTAAAGGCATGCACCACCACACCTGGCTTGGGTTTCTCTTAAGGAGTCCTGCAGCTGGAGCTGTGGACACATAGGGCTGCCTGGGCTGGGTGCCTGGCACAGAGGGTTGCAAGAAGAGTTGGTCTATCCTTATTCTTAAAAATATATTTTTTTCTTGGAAGAGAATTCTAGTGTTGTCTGTCAGTGATTTCTCTATTTTGAGGGTTTAAAAATATTTTATTATTTTATGCGTATGAGTGTATTGCCTGCATTTGTCTTGGTGCATGCAATGCCTGTGGAGGTCAGAAGAGGGCATTGGATCACCTGGAAATGGAGTTACAGACAGTTGTTAGTCTCCATGTAGGCTCTGGGACCTGAACTCGGGCCTCTACAGGAGGAGCCAGTGCTCTTAAGTGCTGAGCCATACTGACCCCCACTTTTTAAAAATCATCTTCACCCTATTGTCTTATTTCTGGTAACCACGAAGGATCTAGCTGACAAAGACGTAATGCATAAGCCCCCCATGCATGTTCACGGCTGCCTCTGTGCAAGATGGGCAGGATAAGCACCAGACTCTACAGATGATGCTCTAAGGCTGAACTTTCAGTCCAGGAGGAGTGTTGTCAGGTGCCTGTAAAGACTGGGGAGCTGATGTCCAAACCTCAGACATGTGAGGATCTGACACTGAGGACCCGACACAGAGTAAGATCAGTGTTGTCTGAGGTCCTGAATTCCTGCCAGGGAAGAAAGAGATCACATGTGGGTCCCAGTGCTTGAGAAACCACTGCTTAATCCCAGCAGACACAAAAGGGCTTTTGCAAGATGAAGACCCTGAACACTCCACTCAAGATCCCTGGGAATCCATAAGGAAATATGAAGTAATTCACAAAGGCCAAGTGTGAAAAAGAAAGAAAAATAAAAATAGATATTTGCCTATGAGAAACTAGAACCAAGCTATTATATAGATATCAAAACAATTTTTACAAAAATGTACTCTGATAAAAATATTGAAAAAACTTAAGGACAAAAATTCAACACAACCATTTCTAAGAGACCCATATACAATTTAATGATATAGAACATGAAAGCCAGGAATATGAAGAGACTCTACCACGCGGATGCCAAAACCAAGCTGGTATGCTGTGTTATTAGTAATGTAGAATGTAAGGAGAAAAGAATAAATAAAAAAGATAAAAAGGAAAGCCCCCCACAATATAAATTATATATATATGTATATATATAGTATATATATATATATCTATAGGTAAGTATAATCTGTAATCATGAATCTTACATACCGAACAGCCTGGCCACCATAGAGAAACGAGATTCACCTCATTAAAGGAGAACAGGACAAATCCACAATTGCTATAGCACATTTTGAAGCACACCTAATGGAAATGCATCAAGGAGACACAAAGTGCTAAGGCTGTGAAAAGCTCAGAGAAGACAAGCAGCAAGCATGACCTGACAGATCTGCACATGAACTTGTACCCCGCAAGTGGGAACTGCACCTTCTTTGGGGCACACATCTGCTTCTTAGTAGAGCTGGAGAGCATGCAGGGCCCCCCTGTTGTTTATAGTATAAATGAAAACCCGCTCCTGATACAGCTGCAGAGCATGCTCAGTTGAGTCTCTTTTGCAGGTGACCATATCCTGGCGGGGTGTCCAGGAGAGCTCCGATACCTAGTTTACAGACGAGCAAGCTGCTGTGAAAAGGGAGGGGCTTACCTTCCAAGATGATGAACAAAAAGTCAGTGGTAGAGCTGACTCAATTCATATATTTTTAAAAATATTTGTTTTAATTTTATTTATTATATGTGGATGAATGTACTGTCCCCCTTGTAAAATGTTGGTTTGTGCACCCCGTGTTGTGGCAATGCCGCTGAGGTCAGAAAAGGGTGTCAGATTGGGTCCCTGGAACTGGAGTTAAAGACGGTTCTCATCCCATGTGGATGCTGGGGATCAAACCCGGGTCCTCTGCAAGAAGCAGTTGGCTCTCTCTTTTTTTTTTCTTTTTTTTTTTTTTAATAATTTCTTTTTATTTTATTTATTTCTGTATGTGTATGAATGTACTGTCTGCATGTAGGTTTGTGCACCCGTGTCGTGCAATGCCCCGGAGGTCAGAAGAGGGCGTCGGATTCCCCTAGAACTGGAATTCTCCTGGAATTGGAGTTTCAGACGGTTCTCAGCTGCCATGTGGATGCTGGGGATCAAACCCGGGTCCTCTGCAAGAGCAGTCGGCGTTCTTAACTGCTAGGCCATCTCTTCAGCCCTCAATTCATTTTGACATCAGTTTGATTGCTCTTCTCACTGTATCAGCTGTGAATAATTCATAGTCAACTTCATGTATGACCAGAATAAGGCTCTGAGAGCAGGCCTTAAGCCTTACTTGTTACTACCTCTGGTGCCTGACCCTTAAATATTTCGATAGGTATGGGTGGATTAAGTTCTGGATTGATTTAGCCATTTCTGTTCACATTTGTTTCCAAATAACTCTTTTTCTCATGGTAAAGGTTAACTATAGGGAATGGGAGGGGATTAGAAGGCTGAAATTAAAATTTCCCATAATCTTCTCACTAAATATTTTATAAAGGGTATTTTAGTGACTTCACAGTAAGTATACCTATATTCAACATTTAGCCTAGTTCTGAATTTTCTCTATGATAAATAATTTCGCATCAAATACCACTGCACTCATTATTTCTTGAAGATGAATTCTTAGAGCTAGAATTACTAGGTCAAAGAACATTAAATTTTTAAAGGTTTTGATAAATATTACCAGAATCCCTTTCATAAAACTTCACTCATTTGCATTCCACAATGTAAGAGAACTTTAATTTCTGTGGACCCTCATCAATATTGCTTTTTCCCTTCTCCCTTCTTAGGATGACTTTTTTTTGAGGCATTATATACATAACAGTAACAGATATCATATGATGGCTCAATGACATTCACACAATAAGTAAGGCCATGAGCCCATCTTCTAGATGTTTTAGAGCAGATTCTCAGCAACGTAGAACCTACCCTCATGGCCTACTAGTCATTAAAATATTTCCCATGGTAGCCACTGCCCTGGCTCAGCCCCCAGTTTAGCCTTGCCTGCATTTGAACTTTATGTGAGCTTTGTATAAACCATGTAGTACTGGTCTGTGATGTCTGCCTTGTTTTCCTTACTCAACACTGTGTCTGGAAATCCACCCACATAGCTGTGTGGGGGTTGTAATTCATGCGTTCTCATTTCTGGGATGGGTTTCACTGTACAATTGTGTCACACTTTAGCCTCCTCATTGTAGGTTGACTCTTGGATTTCCAGTTGCATATATTACAGCTAGCAGTGCCATGAACATTCTTGGTGTCTTGTAGTGAGCATTTTCGTACCTGTATGTGCCCTGAATGGAAACTGCTGAGTCAGAGCCTGAAGCATTTTTGATTTAAACAAAATGCCACCTAGTAAAACTGACACTTAAATAAAGCAACAGGGACTAACAGGAAGTTTCAGACTACCTGGCTGTTGGGTGTTAGTTGGCCCCCCAGCCCTTCTCCCAGGTTTTGCATGTCATATTGGGAACTCTTGGCCCCAATAGGGGGCCAAGAGTTCCCAATATGACATGCAAAATGTATGTAATCATGTAAAATGACATGCAAAATGACATGTAATCATGTGACTATAAAGACCCTTGCATTTAAGTTTACATAGAGAAATGGGGAGTTTTGCATATACACACGTAAGTGTAGTCAGAGCGGGGACGGGCTGGCCACATGGTTGTGCGGTCAACATAAACACGCACTGGGCTGTGTCCTTGGTGAGGACCTTTTGTTCAAGGTGTGTTTCTGTGGGCTGGGACAGATTTCTTAGGACTTAGGAAGCCAGAGAACACTGGAGAGTTTCCTCAGTAGGTCCGGAATTGACACTGAAGGCTTTTGAGAGGTTTGCACCTTCATAGAGAAATGCTTTAGAAGCATCCGAGGAAATGAATGCAGGAAGGCTGCAACACAGACGGGAGTTGAGGGAGGGGGCCGGAGTGGCCTCGGTGACGGCAGATCTTTGCATCCCCAACCCCATCGCCCTGCAGGGTGCTTCCACTTTCTGTAGTCTCCACGCGCCTTTCCTCCCCAGCTCTCCTACTGGTTATCATCCGATCACTCCTGAAAAGTGCCCCCCAACTCTTCTGCATTACAGCACTTGTCCACAATATTCTAACTACAGGGTGAACTCCTTGGGGCAAGAACTGGGAAGGTCCTGTTTCCCAGCCTGTTCCTGGCACTAGCACATCACCTGGCAATTAACACTGTGGACCAATCAGTGTCCTTTTGTGATCACACCAACTTCCCTTCTGCCCACTCTTTTTGAGTGACTCCCATTTGCTCCTAGCCACTGCCTTTTGACTTCCTTCATCCCTTTTCATGGGGGCTTCTGATCCTCACAGCTAGGTGAGCATGTGGGGGCTATCTCAGTGAAGAGCAGGCCCTCCACTTCCCTCCTGCTCTGCACCTGGATAGCCTGTGCTCATGGTACCTGGATTTCTGTAGACCCACAGATATAAGGTGGCTATGGAGGCTCTGGAGGGGGGTACCTTTGTTTAGCAAGAGCCAAGTGCCGTCATTTGGGGAGTATTGACCTTATCTTCCTCTTACCCCCCAAAGCCAGCACGCACTGCTAGCAGAAGACAGAATGTCACACCAGGCCCCTTGAGGTCCCCGTCTTCATTTACGTGGGGTTCTCCCTGTGGAGCTTGATGGTGATAAGGACAGCCACATCTTTCTGGATCCTGCCTACAGCCAAGTGTGAAGGGACTCCTGGTAGCCGAAGCTTTGTGCGGAATGAACCTGGTCTCATGTAGTTAGTCAACTGTCAACTTGACACACCTGGGAAAAGAAAATGTCAACCAAAGAATTTGCTCCGTCGGACTGGCCTGTGGGTGTGTCTGTGAGGCATTTTCTTGATTATTGAGTGATGTGGGAGGGCCCAGGGCATTGTGGGGGGAGCCACCCTGGGCAGGTGGTCCTGGGTTATATAAGAACGCAGGCTGAGCGCAGGGCAGGGAAACAAACCAGTAGGCAGAACTCTTCCACAGTCTGTGCTTCGCCTCCTGCCCTGAATTCCTGCCCTGCCTTCTCTCAGTGATGAACTGTGATTGGGACGTGTAAACTAAATAAACTGTTCCCCTCCCCCCAGGTTGGTTTTGTCAGAGTGTTTTATCACAGCAATAGACACTTTCCTTCAACTTTCCTGTCAAATTGACCATGGTATGAATGGGGGAGGGCAGAGATCTTGGAGCACGAAGGCCCCTGGATTTCCTGCCCTGCCAGTCATGACATTGCTTGTACCCAGATCCCCATTCTCCAGCCAATTATACGGAAGGGCTCTTTCTGCCTTTCCCTTGTTCCTAGCAGGATTCTTCAGTTGATGAATTTGAAACAACAACAAAATCAGAAACAACTGTGAAATAAAATCACAACCCAAACTCCCTGCAGCGGCTGAGGGGAACTGCCTGTGAGGAAGTGAGCAGCCGAGCGCTTAGGTGCGTTTCAGTTGCACACTGCCAGCTTCCCACTATGGTACATAAGCAACCATCTTCTATGGACTGGGCCAGGAACTAGGCAGGCGCTTGTGCAGTTGACTTTTCTCTTTCACGTGGGCCAATGGGACCGGAAGATCCGAGAGGATGTGCCATGCCCAACTGGGCTTGGCGCTGGCTCCTGGCTGGAAGCCTCAACTCTCCGTCCACAAGGCCTAGTCGTCTTCTCTGGTCTCTCATTCTCTATGGCCCCCTCCCTTATGACTTCTCAGTAAAGAACAGCCTGACTTTCTTTCAGTAAAGAACATACACTTTCCATGTGACAAAGACTCACCTCTGTGAAAGTAAAAGCTGGAAGGCTGCATGCAGCCCAGAAAGTCACTTGTGCATATTGGTCAGGACAGATCTCATAGCCAATCTGGATAAAGGGACAGGGCAACATATTCTTGACATTTTGGGGGTTGACCTCTGTTTTCCTTCTTACCACCCTTCCCTCTGAGGCTTCATTTTTCCTGTCCCACTATGGGTGTCACCCCCCACCCCATCCTGAAGGAGGACACCTAGTAAAAAAGGGATTCATTAAAGGAATCTTGTATGCGGCTGGAGAGATGGCTCAGTGGTTAAGAGCACTGATTGCTCTTGCAAAAGACCTGGGTGGGCTTGGCTTCCAGCACCCATGTGGCAGCTAACAAACTGTTCTTTAATCTAGTTCTAGGAGATCTGACATCCTCTTCTGGCCTCTAACGGCATTGCATGTACTTATGTAAATGCAGGCAAAACAGTCATATACATAAAATAAAAATAAATTAATTTAAAATTTAAAAAATATTGTGTGCTATCTTTGTGCTTAAATAATGAATTCTAGAAGTCCCCTATTCAATATAACCCTAAAACATCTGTCTGTAAATGTGACCTTCGAGTGGTACTTCCTACCTTCAGTAAGGAAATCCCCAAAGTCTATGTGGAGCAACACTTTCCCTCTTGCAGGAATGGCTCACCAGCCACGGTTGTATGCAATTATGCTGACAGAAAACTTGCACCTTGCACATTGTTAAACGGCCCATTAGTGGTTCTAGCCTTCCTTAGAATAGCTGTGAAGCTTAGATTCTCAAAATGTAAGGCAAATAGCTATTTGTTTATACTTTCCTTTGGGGCAGAAAATCTTATTGTAAACCTAAGAATGTCCTTGCTGTCCTGTTGGCCATTACACAGAACGAAAACAAGAGAAGGAGACTGTGAGTCTCAGGAGCTGCTTTTCATGAGGCACAGGAGGAATTTTTATAGCGAGAGAATTCCGAGGGTCACTCTGGGTTATGAGATCCAAGGCTGTCTGGTGGACCCACATTTCATGGTGCTCCATGCTGCTTCCGAACTCTGCTCAGACCTCCTCCAGCTACTCAGATCTCCCTGCCTCTCTCTCCAGTGACCTCCCTATTCTGAATCCACTGCAGGATCCCATAACTAAGATGCTCTTCGAAGCCAGCTTCTAAAATCCAATTTGTTTCCAGGGGGAGAAAACAGGTGTTCTGTTTGTTGGGCCTGCTGCCTCTGCTCTCCCTGACACGCTGCTCAGCAGGCGATCAGAATTTCAAGGGCTTCATTGGTTTTATTAATGGTAAACTCCATGTCATTCTGTGCTGAAGGAAGTACGGCAAGGCTCAAGGCTGGCTAAGTGCACCTCTGAACTGCTTTGTGCTAAGGAGAAAATATTAGCTGTACATTGGTTCATTTTGAATAGATTAAGCAGTATAGATTGAGAGTAAGGCAATCTCAGTATAGGAATCTCAGCTCTGTCAGAGGGAGCCCCAGGATCTTGGGCAAGTTACTGGATTTCTCAGGCATCATTTTTTGCATCTGTAAGTTGAGGATTTGGATTCAGTTTATTCTGTCAAACTCTGGGTGGAACATTGTGCAGATCATTGAACATACACATGGAGCTGGACTATGTCCTGCCTTCAAGGAGATAAGTGTTGCTAATGCTCTCTGACATTCTGTGATCATGGAAATTCCCCAGCCTGAGTGACCACAGACAGGCAAGCCCCCAGGCCAGTGGACTGTGTTCTCATAGAACAGGTCAGGAGGACCTGATGCCGATGATCAAAACCCAAGGTCTGTGAAGGTAGCAAGTGTCCTGTTAATTTAGCTTGGGCTAGGTTTGGCACCTACTAATTCACTACTAAATGCATTTTCTATTACCAAAGATCAAAATACTCTTCCAGTAACAAGTACATTGTATAACTAGGGCAGATAACTTCAGCTTCAAGTTGGAGATGGCAAGGCCACCTGAGTAGAATGAAGTTCATGACCAGCAGTCTGTGACAGGCTGGAAGCAGCATGGGTATGTGTGGTAGAGTGAAAGCAGTGAGGATATCTTTGGAAACAGAGCCTCAGCCAGAATAAGAACAGAATAGTTGTCCCCACAAATAACATGCATTCAAGAGCCAGAACCCTCTCTCGTGGGCCAGACCCCTATGTCCCTTTGATTGTGACTGAAGTTTGGGAGAGGGATGTTGGGCTTCGACCACAGCAGTGACAGCAGAATGGATACCAGACAGATGATGGCACTGAGACAGATTTTAGAGGTAGGTTCCACCAGCTCAGGTGATGGGTTGGATGTTGACCATGACGAGGTGGATGGATGGGACTAGGGAGGAAGAAAGATGCTAGGGATGGCTCCTGGGAGTTTCTGGACTAAGCTCCCAGGGAGGTATGGGAAGAAACAGGTTTGGGAGAAGCAGAAATGGCTTCATATTGGCAGTGCTGAGAGTAAAGTACTGGTATACCATAATGGACACCTTCTGTGAATCAACAACTTACTTGGCCTATCATAATAATGTCCCCGTAAGAAAACAGGATTCCAGTTCAAAACATCGGGGTTAACAGGTAAGTCTTAAACTATGACCATTTGGCAGCTAGGGAGTATATGTCCTCATTTATACTAAGCATACTGGGGATTTAGGAACTAATCAAAAGCAACAGAAAAGCATGAGATTAAAGGTCCTAAGAAACTAACTATTGAGTCAGCACCATCACTAACCAACCACACATAACCACAGCAAGTGACTTGTTGAGATTCTTGACTTGTCTATTTCACACATATATTATGACACAGATGAGTAGATATGTTATGAAAAGTGGAACATGCTATGAAGTCTACAGAAACTATCATTTTACTTCTGTTGTAATGTGGATACTTAGCAAGGTAGTAGCAAGAGGTGGTGTTTTTTTTTTCTTTTTTCAACAATTTAAATGTCCTTAGCATCATAATCCCTGCTTATTATAAAATAGGAAAATATAGAAAAGTAGAAATCAAGGAAAAGCCACCCACATTTTTCATTGCTCTGAGAAAATCATTCTTAATATTCTGGTATATTTCCTGCAGGGACATTTTAATGGAAACTTAAATATCAGGTGTTATTGCAAACGTGTGGTGTGTATACAGGAAATCACATAACTACTGCCCATGTTCCAAGAGCTTTAAGGAATCAGTCTCAACACTTGGGCTGCAGTTCACTTAGGTCCCTTCCCTGCTGAGAAGCAAAGGGTGGCGGTTCCCACTGTGCACCCTCCATCCCTGATCTTCCCTTCGATGTTGTCCCTTCCTCTTAAAGAAGAAGAACCACAGCATAGTTTTCATAAACTGAACACAACATGGTATTTCTGTGCTGCTTTAAATTTCACTGGCCTAACAATCTATTCTCCATTTTGAAGTAAATTGATCAACATAGTCTGCTCTTTCTCTACCGAGCTGCAATGCTGCAACTTTACATCTCTCTGGGAGTTTCTTTGTAGGATTGCTGTTTCTTTTTGGCTTAAATGCTTATCTCTATGCTAATATCATGTGTTATTACAAAGTTTCTAATAAGCCTTGATATATAATAAAGTCTCTCCAGTATGCTTTTTTCAAAATAGAAAATTCTTGGTTCCTTGTATTTCTATATGAGCTTTATGGTCTATGACATGTACCATATATGCACAAGAAAGCTTTATAGGGATTTCTTAAAATTGACATGTGGCACACTCTGTATTCCTCTTTTAAAATGTATATCCTGCTGGGCATGGTGGTGCACGCCTTTAATCCTAGCACTCGGGAGGCAGAGACAGGTGGATCTTTGTGAGTTCAAGGCCAGCCTGGTCTACAGAGTGAGTTCCAGGACAGCTGGGACTACAGGGAGACCCTGTCTTGAAAAGACCAAAAAAAAAAAAAAAAATGTATATCCCAATGGGTTTTAACAATTTACAAAGTTCTCCCACCATGGCTACTAATTAAAGAGCATTTTCATCACCCCTAAAAAGAAACCTTATAGCCATTAGCACTCCGTTCCTGTCCCCTCCTCTTCCCTGACCTTGGAAACCACTAGTCTTTGTTTTCGTGGATTGCTCTATTCTCTACATTTCCTTCAAATGCAGTCACACATATATGTTATGGATGCAACATGAACTTTTGGTGTCTAGATTATTTCTCCTTGCAAAATGTTCTTAAGACTCATCCATATTAGGTCACGAATCAGTCCTTCACTCCATTTTTATGGCTGAATAACTTTCCATTGCATGAATAGACACATCTTGCTTACTCACCCATCAGTTAGTAGACAACTGAGTTGTTTCCATTTGGTACTTATTATAAATAATGCTACTGGGAATATTGATATGCAAGCTTTTGCACGGGCATATGTTTTCATGTGTATTGGGTATATTCCTGGGAGTGAAATTCCTTTGGAAATTCTGTATTTAATGTTTTGGGAAACTGCCCCAATATTTCCCAGAAGGGAATTCCAATTTTGCTTCTGTGGCATTTCGTTTTAAATTGCATGGTTTCTAAATTGGCTTGTAGAGATTAGAATCTCAGTATTGAGTCTTCTCACTGTAAGCCTGGAGAGGATCAATGCATCTTTCTATATGGTCAGATTTTTCTTTCATGCTCTTCTGATCATGGTATTGAATTTCCTCATTTTGTTAGCTTTAGGTATATATTAGAGTTCTCTGGAAAAACAGAATGGGGGAGGCATATATTGTGTAGGATAGAGATTAGCTACTCCATAAAGATTTGGTGAATCTTGTCTATGATGCTCTCTTGGTCTAGTGCCTTTGGGGAGGGAGAGACTGGTTTCTATCAGCTCAGTGTCTTTGAGGAATATAGTGAATACAAGCTTACTTTTGAGTCACTTGTGCATTTAAATCTGTAGTCTTAAAGAAAATTCACTGTTTTTTTTTCCAACTTGGTTTTTACTTTTATTTTTGATTTCAGAAATGTCTACTGTTTTAAGAATTTCCCTCTTAAATCCAATCATGAACTTTTTGTGCCATAGGACTTTACTTTTCTTTGTTCAATCTTGCTAATGATTTATCTTCCAAAGAGCCCATTTTGGATTTTGATAATTTCCTTTTTCATTAATATAAGATCTCGGTTTTGGAACTCTTTTTTTTTTTTGGTCTCTTTGAAACAGGGTCTCCCTATAGCCCTAGGTGGCCTGGAACTCGATATATAGACCAGGTTGGCCTCAATCTCACAGAGATATGTCTGCCTCTGCCTCCTGAGTGCTGGAATTAAAGGTATGCATCACCAGACCCGACTGCTACTTTCTTTGTTAGTTGCTTGCTGTTGTATGAGGTGAACTTTTAATAGATTTGTGTTTGTTTCTCTCTCTTGTCTGACATTGCTAGTATGATGGTTTGTCATTATCATTTCTCTGGGATGTCATTTCCTACCATTTTATTTTCAACTTTATATTGTTTTGTTTTAGGAGTTTTGTATCAATATTTAGCTGAATTTCCATCCTTTTTATTCAAGGTGAGAATCTGTCATATATTTATGTTTATCTATTTTGCTTCTGGTGATTGAGCCCAGGGTTTTACCCATGCTAAGTCATATTTTATCATTGAGCTACCCTCTTAACACAATAATCTACTTTTTAATAGGTGATTTAAAAAATTATTATTATTATTTTTTGAGACAGGGTCTCCCTATAGCCCCAGCTGGCCTGGAACTCACCCTGTAGACCAGGCTGGCCTTGAACTCAGAGATCCACCTGCCTCTGCCTACCAAGTGCTAGGATCAAAGGCCTATGTCACCATGCCTGGCTTAAAGACGGTTCTTAGCCGCCACGTGGGTGCTGGAAATCGAACCTGGGTCTTCTGCAAGAGCAGTTGACATTAACCGCTGAGCCATGTCTCCAGCCCCCCCCAAATTATTTATTGTGTTTTGCCAGCACCCATGTGGCAGCTAACAACTGTCCATAACTCCAGTTCCCAGGGAATCCAATGGCCCCTCCTGACCTTCATGGCTGTTGCGTGACACGGCTGTGCTTACATGCATGCACACACATAAAATAAAAATAATACAATATATGTTAAAAAGAGGTGGGTGGGCATAGTGGTGCACGCCTTTAATCCCAGTGCTTGGGAGGCAGAGGCAGGTGGATCTTTGTGAGTTCAGGGCCAGCCTGATCTACAAAGTGAGTTCTGGGCCAGCTAGCGCTACAGGGAGACCCTGTTTCAAAAAGACAAAAAAGAAAAAAGAGGTGGAATGTTATGGAGATGGGAGTGAATTCCTCATGAGTGAAGTTAGTGCCTTTATGAAAGAGGGCTAAGGGAGCCCACTTTTTCTTCTACTGTATGAGGATGCACCAAGAAGAGACCATCTCTAAAGCAGAGAGCAAATCTTCACCAGACAGTGGATCTGCTACACCTCGATCTTGAACTTCCCAGCCTCTAGAACTGTGAGCAATAAATTTCTGTTGTTTTTAAGGAGTTTTGCTAAAGCAGCACAACACATTAGGATAATATGCTCGTGTATGTAGGTAGACAGAGACACATAGATATTAATGTTGTGAATTGAAGTTCCGAGAAAAAAAAATCTGTAGTAAAGATTCTACAAGGCTGATAGACTGATTGGAACTTCCGTGATTGTGGAAAGTTGGAATGTAGCAGACTGGGAGTCAGATCATCTGCGGCTGTCCTTCAGAATGAATAACCACTCGGTGCCCACCTGTGTGTCCAACTTAACATCCTTGTGACAGTCACATGAAGCCTGCCTGTCTATCTATCTATCTATCTATCTATCTATCTATCTATCTATCTATCTATCTATCTACCTATCTATCTATCATCTATCTATCATCTTCAGAAAGACTCCCTATGACAAACTTTAGGCAGTCTCCTTTGAGTTCACTTCTAGATTGGGCTTTGAACTTATCCTGCATAATCTAGTTTTAACAGATAATTCTGTTAAATCCAAGTATTGAGAATCTCTCACTCTGGATATAAAGCCCATAGACTGCCTCTAAGCAAGAATCTTGCTATGTTAGTTTAGCAAAACTCCCATTCTTGCTATCCAATCAGATTGTTAGATATTTCTCTCCCCCCTTCTGTTCTTTGCCTACAAGCCCCCCTCCCTAACTTTTACTGTTATATTTAGAGTTGAGTTCAGTTCTATACAGAACTCTCCCTATGACATTACTTGAATAAAATGTCTTGCTACATTTATTTATTATTTTGGGGGGGTGCACATATATGGCACACCCTGGTAGATAGTGCTGTGCTGGGTCCCATCCTGCTCCAGTTGAATAGAACTGTTGAGGGGCCTGTTGGGAAGCAGTGAGCCTGCTGGGAAGCAGGGAGCATTTGCCTTATCTGATGCTGGAGGAATTGTTGCCAGGGACCAGTCAGCTATTAATAGCAGGAAGACCTGGACCACAAAGGGGAAACTTATTGCTACCAAGTAGCCACACTGCCGACGGAGTACCTGACCAGTAATTGAGGGCCTGGAAGGAGAGGACCCTGTACATTGAGCTGATCTAACCTACTGCAGAAACTGTCATGGGCCAAGGAGCTGAGTTCTTCACTAGCTACCTTTGCAGCATTTGAAAATGGGAAATAACCTCAAATCATCTAAATGTCTGTCAGGAGAGGAATGATTAAGCTATGGAATACTATATAGCTATTTAAAAGAGTTATGTGGAGCTCATGAGACAGATAGAAAGTCCCACTCTAGACTCAGTGGGTCCATATAATATATATCTTGCAGTACTTCTACCAGCCTAAAATGAAATCCATGGATACATATAAATCTACCCCCACACAATTTTGAAAAATACATCCCATCCACAAAAGGGCCTCTATACCTAAAAGAGAATTGAAAGGCAATTTGTCATAAAAACCATCCATATTTTACTCTGTCAGTGCTCAGGGAACACTAGACCAGAGACATAACAAAGCAGTCAGATATTTGCCCCACACGTGGAGCCACCCATTAGTACTGATGTGGAGTTGTAAAACAAAGGGCACTAATTCTAAGTGCTGGCACAGAACAGAAATCTGGGCTGTGTAGACTGGGGTATGCTTCAGGACCTTGGGCATCTGTATTCACAGGAGGCCAGAGTCTGGTGCAGGCCTGTACCACCTGGTCCAGATAGAGATGGAAGATTGCTGTGCAGAGAGAGTAAGGGTCTTGCCTGTGGTTAAAGGCCGGATGGGGACTAGAATCATAGGTGATGTAAGTGGTACTTATTAGTCTCCTCCTGAATGCCTTCCACCTGCCAAGGAGTGGGTAGAAGCAGCAGTGGTCCTGGCTCCCAAGGCCTGGGTGATGAGTCGTCACTCCATCAGATTACTTACTGACTTTCCAAGTATCCGCCTTTTTCTAGTTTATTAGATTGCGGTAGCCACAGTCCCTCCTTACCATTAAGATTTTCTCTTAGTAACTCTTCACCCACTGTCCCAGGCTCCACTGTATTTGTTGGCTAGAATTCCTGGTGTGTCTATTTGTATTCAGTTGAGCCTAACCTCTCTCTCCTGTTGCAAAGCTCTAAAGTAATCCTCCTCCTGAATTAAGTGTGCCTTATACCGTACTGATTTAGCAAGGGTCTTGAATAAGCTTTTCTTTGATACCCTGTTGTGGTGGGCAGAGATGTTGATCAACTGGGTGGAAGAGGATGGACCCTGAGCTCCACTTTCTGGCTTTGGACCCTGTGCCAGCCAAGTGAGGCCTGACTGTAAGGATCGCCCCAGGATGCCTTTCAGGAGCTCAGAATTTAGGAACAGTTGTAAATTAGACCTCCCCAGCCTGAATGGGGATTACAGGCACCCTGCAGAGAACGGCTGGAGCCTCTGGGACTGCCAGGCTTGCTCCAGACATACACATTTGCATTGGCACCGCCCTTGCTTCTAAACCTGTTAAGCCAATCTCCGGATCCCAGATGCCTTGTCAGAGGCTGGGATGCTCCCAAGAAGGACGCCCTGGCTCAGGAAGTGGCAGAGAAGGACGCGCTGGTCCAGGAAGGGCAAGCTGAAGCAGTGCTCCTGCAGCCTGTCCTGGCTGGCACAGGCTCTGAGGCTGGGAAGGAGGTCTTCTTCTCACACCCAGAGATTCCATACCTCTGCAGAGCACAGCAGCAGCAGCAGCAGCAGCAGCTAGAGCTTGTTCCAAGCACAAGTTCTTGTCTCCCTCCTCCTTAGGCAGAAATTCTGGGATAAAGCCTGAGAATTTGTGTTTTTATAGCTCTTTGGACCTGTGCATTCAAGAGGAAGGGATAAGGCCACCTGTGTCTACCAGGATCCTGGAGAAGTCACTCTACCGCCTACAACCGGTGGAACCACCTTTGAGTCACCACTTTCCTACCAAGCCCTCCTTGTCAGGGGGCTGTTGCACTTTAGGCCAGAATCATCTAGAACCCTTGTGGGAGATAAAAGAGGGGAACTGGGAAGGTGGCAGAGGGAAAGGGAAACCTGAGGTCTTCAGGCTGTTAATGGAACAGCTGCTCTAATGTTGGAAGGACAAATTTGAAAACACAGTCACCAGGGGGTGGTGGCCCTGAATTCGGTTCCATTTGTGGATTGTAAAATTTGCTGCTTTGTGCCAACACAAACTGTTGGTACTTGCCAGTTGTCACCAAGGTTTTTACCAGGCTGGAAGGAAGTGAGAAAAAATGAACACCATTATGATACAGACAGAATACATTCATTTAAAGGATCACTGTATGCTGTGGCCATGCCCTTCCTAGGACTAGAGAGCTGAAATGTCCTCTTGGGGAACACATCCTGATACCACTGCTGTTTACAGTGACAGAAGCAGTAGGTTTTGTTTTCGTTTGTTTGTTTGTTGTTATTGTTTGGTCTTTTTGAGACATGGTCTCCCTGTAGCCCCAGCTGGCGTGGAACTCAATATGTAGATCAGGGTGGACTTGAATTCACAGAGACCCGCCTACCTCTGCCTCCTGAGCACTGGGATTAAAGGTGTGTACCACTACACCGAGCAGAAGCAATACTTTTTAACATAACTTGGCAAACCTGGCAAGCTTATTGAAATGCCACTTTAAATGCCACTTTAATTTTTACTATACTCAACTGAATCTGAAAGGCCAAGAGTTTTATCTTGTGCATCCTGTTCTTCTGTTGTCCAGAGAGTTTAATTGTGAGGTCCAGGTCACACAGCTGTGTGAGGTACCACCAGGAGCAGAACACAGCACCCCCCCCCCCGCCTCCCGCCTTACCTCCTCCCACAGTTCCTTTCCTGGAGAAGAGTCTCCTGCGTGAGTTCCTCAAGAGGCTAGACTCCCTGTCTGTCCCTCTGTCCTTCCAGTCCCCTCAGGGCGATAATGGGTAGTAGAGAGCTTTGCAAGTCACCTGGGAAGGTGGAGGATGACCCACCGCCCATCTGGTGCTTTGCAGACAGGAGCCTGTGGGGGAGTGTTGGCCACAGGAGAGGCAGTTAGTCACAGTCCCTATGTGTGCAGACCAGTTGTTGGGGGCTGGCTGGGTTAGGAAAACGGTGATACCAGGGAGGCTGTTGCCATGGTGACTCGGTGGTAGCCCTCCCTAATCCCCCCCTGCAGCCAGCCTTTTGGAAGCCCTGCTTTCTAGCATGTGGACAGCTATATCCACCCCTGTGACCCCAGGACTGCGTTTGACAGCTGGACCCCAGCCACTCAGGAGACCCCCAGAAGGGCTTTGGCTTCATGTAGCTGATGGAGGGGGGAAGCCTGGCTGTATCTGTGAAAACGTGCTGTGACACAGAGCCAGCGGCGTGAGGGGACATGCGGCAGGGTTTCCCTTCTTTGTTTCTCTGATTTATCCCAGTTTGGCTCATGAAGGTGATTTGATTCTGTGGTCATTTTAAACAATGAAGAGCTCAGACTCCTTCACCCGGTGATTACAGGCGCAGCTTCTGACTGTGACTGATGCCGGCCTGGCTGGCTAATGTCATATCTTATGAAGATTGGCTCATTAATTGACTGTAGAGATGTCACCCACGCATGGAAGTATTAGTGATCATCAGCCTTAACACTGCTGACTCAGCAAGCCAGGGCTCAAGTTCTTGTTTGTTCTTCTGGGGGTGAAATCCCAACAGTGGGGTTACTAGGTCATAGGGCACAGATATAGATATCTTTATGGATCTAGATATGTTTGTTAAATATTTTTCCCTGTAGTATACCAGATTTTAATGTCATTCATTATTTATAAATGTTCCAATTTATTCATAATCCTATTAGCATTTGATTTATGAACTCCATTTTTGGTGCTGATTTATAAATATAAATGGTATATTATTGCTGCACTTTGCATGTGGAGGGCTTGAGTAGTTTACATATTTTTTCTTATAAATCTGCTATGTATGTTGGTTAGTGTCCCCTGCCCCTACCCCTGGACGTCCGTTTTACTTATGTCTACTTAGCTCCTCCCTCTGGGCTTTAGAAACAGCTCTGTTGTCACCAAGGAGCCATGTGGATATGAATCACCACTCTCTCAGTGGGCAGAGCACAGGTAGTCCGTCCGTGTGGACACACTGCCTACTCCCTTAGACTCTGCTGCAGAAAGCGGAGCCTGGAACGGAGGCCATTTTAAGGATGCCAGAGAGCTCACCTTCATCCATTCTCAAAGTCCTTCATCGGACAACCTTTGAGTCTATTCCATTTCCTCAGTCTCATGTCTGCAGTGGGTGCAAAGGACAAGAATGGCCTTGGAGTGGTGCTACCCTGGGACTGCTGTGACCACAGGGACAGTATACAGACATTTGACTGATGACATGGGCTCCCTGTGCTGGTACCAGGAGAGAAGCATGGCTGGCTAGAGTACTGGGGATCTAGAGAACAGAGAAATCCATGGAAGGGTAAGGTATGGAGGAGAGCCCAAAGAATAGGCAAGATCAAACCAGATAGCAAGATGAGAGGGACCTGCTAGGTAGGGAAATTACACTCTAGGCACTGGGAGCTGAAACTCTTACGGCGTTTTATGGGATGATTCCCACGGGAGCTGGAGCCATGCTAGATCAGCCCTTGCTGTGAGGAAGATGATGGTAAGCCAGGTGAAGTTTCTCCAAAAGTGGCTTTCTGGAGGTGGGAGCTGATACCAGAGGATACAAGGTTCTTGACTGTCAAGCAAGAATCCAAAGGGATGGGCAGGGACCAGTGGAGGCTCTTGACTTCTATGTCACTCTGTATTGTGAGCAGGCATGCATGGCATAAAGATCCTCAGTGGTATAGGAATGGCTTGGAGTAAGATATGGGAGTCTAGGCTGGGAGTCCAGAGTATTCTTCTAGCCAACTTCTTATTTTTAACACATCGTCCTAAGAAAAAACAGCTCTCTTTGCGGCTGTCTGCATCACAGTTCTGGCAGTATGGGGCTGTTATCATGCACTGCAGCAGTAATCATCACTGTGAGAATCACAATAGTATATTTGTTCAGTCTCTTAACTTGGGCATAAAGAAGACAGCTGATCTGGAGTGAGTGCCAGCTCTGGTCTGTCTACCCCATCATCACTTAATAATGATTACTGCGTCCCCCCTGGGCTCACAGTGCCCTGCCCAGCGCTCGAGATATTAAATCTACCTTGAAGCAGGGTACAATAATGCTGACCCCGCAGGGATGTTCCAAGAATTAATTCCTGTGGGCCCTCCATTCCCCTCTTCTCCGACACATTCAATCTTAGGAACCCAAGGGCTGGTGACGTTTATGCCATGAATTAAGACATTCTGCCGTTGCCCCTGGAACTCTTCATTACAATCCCAAGTCGATCAATGGCAAAGAGGAATACTATTTATTAGTTAAGTGGATGCTATTGAATTCTTAATTTAAGTGGCTTTTAATTCAGTGTTTTACTTGCTGTCCTTCACTTTGCCCTTGCTCATACAAATTTGCCCATTAGAGCCCTGTGTGGGGCCTTGTTGCTGCCATCTAGCATGATTTGGTTTTTTCCTGGAGATGGTTTTCAGTTGGGAGAAGGCAGGATTCTTAGTGTGGGCTGAAGCCAGCCTGCCAGGAGAGATCAGCCTTGTAGCTACCTGCTGTTAGGAAGTGGGCAGTCTGGAAGGGGTGAGCCACAACAGACCTTCAGACTGGGTCCCACAGCTCATGTGGCTTTCTTTGATAGTCAAACTGTGTTTGACTGACATACAAACTTCACTATACTTCTCCCACACAGACATGAGACACAGAGTTGGCAGGTGGGTACACAGAACATCTACCTGACCAAAAGGCTGCCCAGCCTGGTTCCAGTGCAAGGACCATTAATGTTAACCTTAATCTTGCACCTGCAAGACACCCAAGGGTGGCTGCTCCCCACTGTGGCACACACTGCTTTAAATAGCTTAGTTCAGGTACAGCTGAAGCACAATGCATTGCACATGGTTAAAGTGGACAATTTGATAAGTTTGACTTAGGTCTACACTCTGACATTTATCACTATAATAAAAAAATGAGCTCATCTTTCAGCCCCAACTTTCCTTGTGTCCCCTGTGATCATGCCTTCCCACTCTCCCCATCCCCAGGGGGCAGGAGATAGATACCCTGCAACAGATATGCTTTCCATCGCTACATGCTATTTGCTTTTTTAAAATTTTATGTAAATAGAATCACACAGTGTATATATTCTTTTTATGCAAATTCTGTCCCTCAACGTAAGTACTGTGAAACTCATCACCACGACCCATGTGCCGAAAGTTCACTCATTCTCATTGCTGAGGGATGGCCTGGGTATAAATGGACACTTGCCTGCTTATGCTTTTTCTGTTGATTGACATTAGGGTTGGTTCCCATTCTTGTCTATTACCAAGTTGCTATGGGTGGGTCTTCAGGGGGGCATATGCTTTAATATCTTTGAGATAAAAACCTAGGTGTGGAATGATTGGATTAGGTACACTGAGTGTCACCAACTGCTATTGCAGAGGACCCGGGTTCAATCCCCAGCACCCACATGGTGGCTGAGAACCATCTTTAACTCCAGTTCCAGGGGAATCCGACAACCTCTTCTGACCTCCGTGGCATTGCATGACACGGGGTGCACCAATCTACATGCAGACAGTACACTCATACACATTAAAATAAAATAAAATAAAATAAAATAAAATAAAATAAAATAAAATAAAAATCACCTTTAAAGAAGCTGCCATACTGCTTTCCAGGATAGTGGTGCCATTATCACCCCCAAACAGTGGATGAGCATTCTTTTCATTCCGTGCCCTTCTCCACCTTTGCTATTTTCTTCATTATAGATACTCTAATTATTGCACAGTGGTGTCTCATTGTGGGGTTCTTGTGGCTTGTGTGGTCCCTTTGTTTGCTTTGAACAGGCTGTCTCCGAATAGCCCAGGGTTCCCTTGAGCTACTCGTCCTCCTGCCAGAGCCTCCCAAGTGCTGTCATTGTGGTTTTATTTGCATTTCCCTCATAGCTAATAATGTTGAACATTATTCCATTTGGTTACTTGACATTCATATATCTTTTATTCAAACTACTTTGAATCTAAATCTTTTGCCTATTTGGTAGAGGTCGTTCAATGTTTTTGTAACTGAGTGTTAGGGGACATATATACAAGTTCTCTGCCAGATATGAGTTACGAGTAGTTTCCCATTCTGCAAAATTTCTTTTTATTCTCTTTTAAGAATTATTTATTTTTACTTATGTACGTGAGTGTTTTACCTGGAATATAAGTGCACCATGTGTGTGCAGTGCTTGCAGAGGCCAGAAGAGGGTGTTGGATCCCCTGGAACTGGAATTACAGATCCTTGTTAGCTTCCATGTGGGTGCTGGGAAATCCCAGGTCCTCTGTAAGAGTAGCCAGTGGTCTTAACCACTGACCCACCTCTCCAGCCCTTCTTTTCATCCTCTGAATAATGTCTTGCAAGGACCAGAAGTTCTAAATTTAGGTAAAGTCTTGCTATGGTCATATCAACGAAAACATGCCTGATCTTGACTATATTTTGGCAAAGTTCACTGTTTTTCTTTTATTCCTAATGCTGTTGGTTTCATATCTAAAGTATCTTTGTCTAACTCCAGGTCATTTTCTCTTATGTTTTGACTAGATATTCTGTAGTTTTAGGTTTTATGTTTAGGACAACACCTCATGTTGAGGGTTTTTAAAAAATATGATACAAGTATGTATCAAAGTTCATTTTTTTGTATGTGTGGATGTAATTGTTCTAGCACAATTTGTTAAAAAGACTGTCCTTTTTTCAATGAATTTCCTTTATATATTTTTTAAAAATCAGCTGTTCAGATATGAGTAGTTTTATTTTTAGACATTCTATTCTGTCCCATTGATTGTCTGTCTTTGTGCCAATACTAAACTGTGGCTTTGTGCACCTTGAAATCAGGCAGTACTAGTTATCCAAATGTGTAATCTTTCAAAGTTGTTTTAGCTAATCTATGTCTTTTCTTGTTTCAGCTGAACTTTATTACTTTTAAATGATATGTAGTGTGTTAGTGTGGGTATGTGCACATGAGGGTAGGTGCTCACAGAGTTCAGAGAACAGTGTTGGATTCCCTGGAGCTGGAATTACAGACAGTTGTGAACTGCCCAGTTTGGGTGCCACTCTCATGTCCTCTGTAAGAGCAATATGCAATCTTAACTACTGAACCATCTCTTTAGCCTCTCATCTGAACTTTAGAATTAACTTACTACCAAAAGAAGATTAAGATTGAAAAAGAAGAAGCTGACATTTTCTACTGAGTATTTTGATTGTAATTGCACTGGATTTATAGATCAATTTGGGGAGAATTGCTATTAATCTTCTATCCCATGAACACAATGTATATCTCTGCTTATTTAGACTTTTCATTTCCATAATCTCTGTTTCATGGTTCTCAGAATAGGTTTTGCACTTCACTTGTCACATTTATTTCTAAGCATTTCATGTTTTGATACTGTAGAAAAGAGATGTTGTTATATTTTAAATTTCAATTTCCAGTGGTTTATTGCTAGTATCTAGAATTACAGTTGAAGTTTGTATATTATTGCATCTTGTAAATTTGTTACAATGTTCCTATTAGTTCTAGTAGCTTTTTTATAGATTCCATTGCATTTTTTTTTTTTTTTGAGACAGGGTCTCCCTCTAGCCCCAGCTGGCCTGGAACTCTGTAGACCAGGCTGACCTCGAACTCACAGAGATCTGCCTGCCTCTGTCTCCCGAGTGCTAGGATTAAAGATGTGAGCCACCACAGATGGTTCTTAGCCACCAGGTGGGTGCTGAGAATCGAACCCAAGTCCTCTGCAAGAGCAGTCGGCACTCTTAACCTCTGAGCCATCTCTCCATTGCATTTTTAAAATAGATAATCATGTCCGTGAAGCAGGCCAGCTGTACCTCTTCCACTTCAATCCACATGACTTTTATTATTTTTCCTTTATTTGTTGGAACTTTCAAAACAATGTTGAGCTGGCCATGGTGGCACACACCTTTAATCCCAGTACTCAGGAGGCAGAGGCAGGTGGATCTTTATGAGTTTAAGGCTAGCTAGGGCTACAGGGAGACCCTGCCTCAAAAAGACAAAAACAAAAAACAATGTTGAAGTGTTGACATGAATACCTTTGGCTTTAAGAGAGTATAAATGTATAAGAGAAACATTTAGTTGTTTAACATTGACTATGCTGGTCAGTAAATGTAGAGTTGTTAACCAGTGAGTTTAGGTCTGTTTGTGGATAGTCTTTAGTGGATCAAGGAAATTGCATTCTACTCTTAAGTTCATTTTATAAATTTATTTTTATTTTGTGGGTATGAGTGTTTTGCCTGCATTTATGTAAGTGCACTTATGTAATGCAATGCCCATGGAGGCCAGGAGAGGGCATCAGATTCCAAGGAACTGGAGTTACAGATGGTTACTAGGCACCATGTAGGTGCTGGTAACTGAACCTGAGTCCTCTGCAAGAGCAACCAGTGCTCTTAACTACTGTGCCATCTCTCCAGTCCCTTTATTGATAGTTTTTCATCTTTTAATTATTGGTGTAATTTAATTTATTGTGTACACACGTGTGTGTAGGTGTGTACATGAGTGGGGGCATGCATGCTGCGGTGGGAGTGTGGAGGTCTGAGGACAACTTCCAGGAGCTGGAACTCTGCTTTCACTGTGGGTTCTGGAGATCAAACTCAGGTTGTCAGGTGTGTGCAGCAAGTGACATTACCTGCAGGGCCATCTTGCCAGCCTGTTAAAGTTTTGTTTTTTTCTTCATCAGGAATGAATGAACTTTTGTCAAATACTTTTCCTGTATCTACTCAGATGATCATAAGCTAATTCTTTTCATTTTATGAAGTGTGTCCATTAAATGTTCCCCCAAAGGGCCACATGTAAAGGCTTGGTCTCCAGGGAGGTGGTGGAGCCTCTGGGAGGGCCCTAGCAGAAAATCTTAGATCATTGGGGTGTGCCCTTGATAGGAATGGTAGAACCCTAGTCGCCTCTTTGCTCTTTTGCCTCCTGGACATAAGGCAAGTGGTTTTGCTGTCATATGCCTTCAATATAATGAGTTGCCAAGGCAATGGAGCCAATCAGTCATATACTGAAACCTCCACAGAGGTTTCACAGTATATGACTGAAAACTCCCACGGAGTCAATATAAGCTTTTTGTCTTTATGAGCTGATTATCTCACGTGTTTGTTACAGCAGTGAAACGCTGATTATACAGGTTGTTAACATGTTGGCTCACTGACTTTTAAATGTTAAACCAGCCTTGTAGTCCTGAGGTAAATAACTCTTAGTCATGAAATTTTACCCTTATAAAATATTGTTACATTTAATTTGAAGTCTTATTGACAATTTCTATATCTTATTCATGGAGGATATTTGTTCTCTTGTAATGTCTTTGTCTGGTTTTGGTATAAGTGTAATCTGCCTCATAGAATGTGCTGGAAAGTATTCCCTTCTCATTTCTCTAAAAGAATATGTAAAATTGGTATAATTTCTTTTTTAAATGATAGAATTTACCAGTGAAGCCATCTGGGCCTAGATTTGGGGGGTATGGGAAGAGTTTAAACTATGGATTTAATTACTTTAATAAATATATGACTATTAAAATTATAATTTTCTTTGATTTTTGCTCCAAGGTTTCAAAACTCTATTATTAAATGTTCAGTAGTTTGGGGGAGGATTATTGTTATAACCTCTGGTGAGTTAATTCTTTTATCTTTATGAAGTTGCCTGTTTATTCTTGGTAATGTTTTTATTCTGAAGTCTATGTTGTCTGGAACTAATGTAGCTACGCAAACTTTTATTTTGATTAGTTTTAGCATGGCACATGTTTTTGATCATCTCTTTCTTTAATTAAAAGTGGGTTTGTGTAACCAGAAATAGAGTAGATATCTTTCTTATCCAATCTAACAGTCAATGCCTTTTAATTACAGTGTTTGGACCATTTACACTTAATGTGATTATTGATGTTTTGGTTTTAAATCTGTCATATTTTAGTTGTTTTTATCTGTTAATCCCATTGCTTCTTTGTTCCACTTCTCTTTTCTTTCTATGTTATTCTTTCATTTTGTTTTGTTTTGTTTATTCTTTATAATTTTCTTTTATCTACCTTCATTAATTATAACTCTTTGCTTTGTTATTTTAATAGTTGCTTTCAGGTTTACAATATGAATCTTTAGAAATATAAATCTATAGTTTACTTTCAAATAATACTACATTACTTCATGTTTTGTATATAAACAATACATATCCATTTCTTCCTTCCTGACTTTCATGCTAATGTAGTTACATATTTTACGTCATAGATCCTATGTTGCATCATTATTATTTTTGTATAAATGCTGACTTGTCTTTAGAAATATAGATATATTTCAAGGAATAGTGGCTTATGCCTTTAATCCCAGCACTTGGGAGGCAGAGGCAGGCAGATCTCCATGAGTTCAAGGCCAGCCTCATCTATATAGCGAGTTCCAGTTTAACTGGGGCTTCATGGATACCCTGTCTCAAAAAGATAAAAAATAAATAAAATAAAAATATAGATATAATGGGCTGTCAAAATGGCTCATCAAGTAAAGGAACTTGGTGCCAAACCTGATGACCCAAGTTCAATCCCTGGGACTTACATGGTAGAAAGAGCAAACGGACTCCTAAAGATCTTCCTCTAACCTCTGCACATACATCCAATTACACGCATGGGTGTGTGCACACACACCTACCCCCGCTCCCACATAAACAAATAAAATATAGTTATAAGTGTGATTTATGCCTCTTTTCAAACATATCTTTATATTTATTTTATGTATGTCAGTTTATTGCCTGCATCTATATAAGTGCACCCATGTTGTGCAACATTTACACCTCTGCGTGCTCCAGTGAGGCTGGTTAGGGCTGTATTTCTGCCAGGTGTCATTTTCATCACTTGAACTGTTTATTTTTTAATTTTTTTTTTTATTTATTTATTTATTTTTGTATGTGTATGAATGTACTGTCTGCATGAAGGTCTGTGCACCCATGTCGTGCAATGCCGCGGAGGTCAGAAGAGGGTCTCGGATTCCCCTGGAACTGGAGTTCTCCTGGAATTGGAGTTACAGACAGTTCTTAGCCGCCATGTGGGTGCTGGGGATCGAACCCGGGTCCTCTGCAAGAGCGTCGGTGCTCTTAACCGCTAGGCTATCTCTCCAGCCCCTTGAACTGTTTACTTTAATATTTATTATACTGTGAGTCTGTTGGTTGGGTGTATATGTGTGCATGTGTTCGTGTATATGCACATGTGTATAAGTGTGCATACCTGTGTGTGTAGGGAGGTCAGAGATCAATATTAGACATTTTCTTCTATCACTCTCTACCTTATTTCTTGAGGCAGCATCTCTCTCCAAACCTGGAACTTGCTAATTGGGCTAGACTGGCTGGTCAAGCAAGCCCCTGGCACCCCCCTACCACTGCTTCCCCAGCGCTGGGAACACAAGTGCATGCAGCCACAGCTGAAGGTTTTTAATTCTTAAACTTTTTTTCTAGGTGGATGCTGGGGCTCCACACCCATGTCCTCATGATTAAAGGAAAGCACTTTACAGCCTGAGTCAACTCTGTAGCCCTTTCCCAGCTTTTATATGGCTGAAAAAGTAACTACTTCTTTGCTTTTGAAAGACATTTCTTTGTGTAGAACATTCTAGGTTGAACTTTTTGTTATGGTTGTTAAAGACATTGCCTATTTTTTGCCCATATTTTTCTGAGCCTTGAGGAGGTGTGGTACAGATTCCCATTTGTATCAGAGTACCCCACTGACACTAATTCTCTGCACTTTGGCCAGTTGCTGTGAGTTTCTTCAGAATTAACTACAGTTGACTGCACAAAGAAACTTCTCTGATGAGATCTGAGAGCTACACTAATCTATAGGTAGAAAGCTACAACTTTAGAGGCCAGTATAATACTATGTCTAGTTAACAAAATAGTAGCAGTAGGTTTACCCCTGGGATCTGTGATCTCCCCAACCATGGGTTCTTGACCAGATTTGTGACACCAGTCCTAAGTTTCCTCCTGTGGAGCAAGGCTTAAATCCAATCAGAAAGGCATTGGTTACTCCTACAACATTCATGCCATTATTGCACCCATGGGCGTATCTTGCCAGGCTACTCATTTTTGTTGCTGGTAGAGTTTGCTGCTCAGGAAGACTGTTGATGACTTCTCCCCAGGAAACCTATGTAACAGCTTCTGGTATTTCTTTCTAGGAAAGCTAGTCAGCAGCTGGGAAGCTTCCTGGTATCTACACACCAACTTGATTTCTACATGTCCTGTTACCAAAGTGTGTGATGTCATCAGCAATAGGGTCTAAGAGGGTTGTTTCTTGTTCCTGCTTCCTGGTTGAGGGAACTGAGGCCTGTAGAGAAGACATAACATTTTCAGTGTCACAAAAAGAGTCAAGGCAAGGAATAGAGGGAAGATGTTTTGAGGTTCTTTTTAAAAAAAATATTTTTAAAAAAATTTATTTACTGTTTTTCTTTTATGTGTATGTGTGTATTGCCTGCATGTATGTAAATGTACCCATGTCATATAATGCCTGTAGAGGACAGAAGAGAGTACCAGATCCCCTGAAACTGGAGTTAAGGACAGTTGTTAGCCACCATGTGGATGCTGGGATTTGAACCTGGGTCTTTTGTGAGAATAGCCAGTGCTCTTAACTGCTGAGTCATATCTTCAGACCCGTTAAGATTCTGATGTACTTGAGAGTGTGTTATTATCTGCATATAACTTGTCCCTCTCACAATAACTACAGTGAGTTACTATTCCCACAGTGTAAGTAAATGGAAAGTCAGGACAGGAGCGACTCTCCTGAAGCCACATAGCTAGAAGCAATGTTGATGGTACAGTTGAACCCGAAGGCAGTGGTGCTCCACAGTGCAGCCTCCCAATGTGTCTGGCTAATATATAGTGCTCTTTTCGATTCTGTGCATACATATATGTACAGGTACATATGCCCATGTGTGTACATGTTGAGGCCCATGGAGGACATTGGATTCCTTCTTCTGTCACTTTCTGCCTTATTCCTTTGAGACAAGTCTCTCATTGAGCCTGAAGCTTGCTGTCTTTGCAAGGGTGGCTGGACAGCAAACTCATGGGGTCCATCTGTCTCTGTCTCTCAGTGCTGAGGTTACAGCCACATATGGCCATACTGGCTTTTATGTGGGTAGTGGTGGTTTGAACTCATGTCCTTATGCTTTCACAGCAAGCACTCTTACTCACTGAGCCATCTTTCCAGTCCCTCAACTGTTTTAAAATTTTAGTTTAAACATTTGTTGATTGTCTTTTATACATCAGTTACAACATTACTTTCTGGATAAAAATGTGGGTAAAAACCTCCCAAGTTCCTTCCCCTAATATGAAAATGAGGAAAAAATACAAATAAATATGATCAACTCTTTCCTGCATTATAATAGGATTGTGAATCTTTCCAGACACTTTGCTTTTAAGCCTGTGTCAAGGTTTTAGTTCAAGCAGGTCACAAGAAAAGAGGTTTATGCAGGGCAATTCAGAGGTTGTCTCCATAGAAAAAAATGTAGAGCGAAGCAGGGTGATTAGGTAATCACTGTTAGACTGCATGCAAACCAGGATTGTTTCAAGATCATTAGCTCCTCACTGACAGTCGGCTGAGTGGGTGGGAACTGGCTTCCCAGAAGAGGTCTTAATCTTATTAAAGTTTATCAGAAAATTGCTTATGCATTTATCAACACTAATTTCTTCCCAGAAGGAGGTTGGGAATTACATCATGTAGAGATGTTATGTCCCACGAAAGGTTTGGGTCTGTTGCTTTATCTGCCATGTCTACAAGACAGAGAGAAACAATGGAGGCCACAGCAGCAGTGGAAACTGGTACAAGATATTTGTTATAGGGCAGGCGCCATGCCCCTTGCTGACAGCTATTAAATCCCTTAATTCTCACATAGTTCTATGATCTAGGGGCTTTTATTAGCTCCACTTTATAGAAGAAAAAAGAGAGGTATAGAGTTTAAGTGTCTTCTTGTTCTAGTGTCCTATCTGTTGCTGTGAGAAACACCGTGACTGAAAGAAACTTAGGAAAGAAAAGTAGGGATTTGACTTATATTTCCAGTAGCAGTCCATCATGGAGGGAAGTCCAAATAACAGTACCGCTGACCAAGGAACTAACTTCACAGTCAAGAAGTCCAGCAGGAACTGTAGAGAATGGAGATTTCTAGCTGGCTGGCTTGCAGGCTCAAGCCTAGCTAGCTGTTTTATATAGCTCAGGACCACCTTCTCGGGGAGTGGTGTCACCCACAGTGGGCTGGGCCCCTATATTAATTAAGCAATCAAGACAGACATGCCCATAGGCCAATGGGATCTAGGAAATTCCTCAGTTGAGACTCCCTTTTCAGATGACAAGGCTGCCTCAAGTTGACAGTTAAAGCCAACTAGGACATTGCTCAGGTTTTTACAGCTAGGATGCAGCACTTTGCAATGACACAGATTGCAACAGTTTAATTTAAAGATCTTAATTGGCTTTATTTTCCATCTTAGAGTAGGACAACACTTTATCCCATAACACAGAATAATTGTTCCAAGGAACCAAGCAGAGGTTTGTTTTGTAAACTAAGAAGAGGCAAAAATGACAGGTGGATTAGTTACTTTTCTGTTGCTGCAATAAAGCATCATGACCAAGGCAACTTATAGAAGGAAGAGTTTCATTTGGCTTATAATCCAGAGGGAGAGTATACATTGGCAGGGGAAGCTTGGTGGGAGGAGGCAGCCAGAGTGGAAAGCTGAGTGCTCACATCTCTGTCATTGGCAGGAAGCAGAGAGAAAGCAAGCTGGAAATGGGGCAAGGTTAGGGACTCTCAAAGCCAGCCTCCTGCAGTGATGTGCTTCCTCCGGCAAGGCCACACCTTCTAGAGGTTCTGTGACACACACCCCCGCCCCAAACAGTGCCACCAACTGGGAACTGTATACCAAGTGTTCAAATACTTGAGCTCAGGGAGACAGTTCTCATTCAAAGCATCCCACAGAGTCAAAAAATGAAAAGCAGACTGGTCATCTCAAAGTTACGTTCCTTGTAAGGTGGAGAGACAGGGCGACAGAACAACAGGAAAATAACTCAGCACTTAAAGTCAGTTTGTTTTTTTGTGTGTTGGGATTGAGAAAGAGGGAGATTCACTTGCATGCCAGTTTGGGAATTTGACTTCTAATTTCTTGGCAGGTCAGACACCCCAAAACTGAAGCATGGGTGACTCCTGTGTTAGTTTCAGTCTGGTCTCTTGAGGCTTCTTGCTGGAACTTAGTTCTGAGTAATAGCAGAAAGGTCAGCAGGATGTCATAAGACAGATGCAAAATCTGCCCCAGATGGGTAACAGGGAGGAGGGCTCTGGGTATATGGGACCCACCTGCTCTGTGCCATCAACCCATGCATTGGCTTATCAGCACCAAGCCCTGGGTCATGGAATTCCCTGGAAATTCATCTGGTCCGTGGTTTTGCCTCTGGAGGGTGGCTCAAATGGGTTACCAGTCCACGTGTTTGGTCTGGGCTGAGGGCACTCCCTCCACCTGGAGCTCTCAGAGATGCCAGGCAGGCACAGGCACATGAGCTCAGCTGGCATGGGTGGTAGGGTTGGCTCCAGGCAGCTTGGTCTCTAGCCTGAACATTTTGTTGTTTGTTTGACATTTCTGTATCTTTGCACTACAAACCACAGCAGAGAAAGTATTCAAAAGGATGTGAAGAAGAGTCAGTCTCATACTGCAGAACAGATAAAAGCAAGGGTAATTTGGGTCTACGAGAATGGTCCAGACAGGGAGCTTGTACCATTACTTGTACACCCAAAGAGCATGGTAGAATCAAACCTGCTAGAAACAATTGGAGCTTCTGAGTGAACATTTAAAGAATGCATTTAAAAGCCAGTGTAGGGGCTGGAGAGATGGCCTAGTGGTTAAAAGCGCCGACTGCTCTTGCAGAGGACCCGGGTTCGATCCCCAGCACCCACATGGCGGCTGAGAACCGTCTTTGACTCCAGTTCCAGGGGAATCTGACACCCTCTTCTGACTTCTGTGGCATTGCACGACACGGGTACACAAACCTACATGCAGACAGTACATTCATACACATAAAAAATAAATAAAATTTAAAAAACCCTAAAAGCCAGTGTGGTGGTGCCTTTAATCCCAGGGGCGTGAGGCAGAAACAGGCAGATCTCTGGGATATGGAGGCCAGCCTGGCTTAAGGAGTGAGTTCTATATCAACTGGGGCTCTAGGAAGACCCTATGTCAAAGAGAGAGAACACATTTAAAAACTGTGTCACCTTCAATATCACAATCCAACGGTGACACCATTTTGACATTTTCTCTTCTAAGCATCTAAACTTCCTGGCATTTCCGTCTAAGGTGCAAGTCTGCTGTTTTGCATTCGGCTTGTTTTCAATGATCAGCAGATCATAAACATTTTTCATGTTTATGCATAATTATCATTTTAATGACCACATAATATTCCATTGTGCAGAGGTAGTGTAATTTATTAAGCCATTCCCCTTAATGTTGACCATTTATATGTTTTCAGTTTGGAGCTTTTATAGATAACACTGCAGTGAGCATCTTCTTGCAAATAGCTTTTAGCTGCTGTTGAATTTCCATAGGAATAACTCCTAATGGAGGAATTACTGATGAAGGACACGGACATGTATACAGCTCTTTTTCTGTATTGCTGAACTGCTTTCCAAAAATATTGTGTAATGCACTGTCATCACTTTGGAATGAATCTACTCATTTTATTTCAACTTCAGTTGCAGTTAGAGAAAATATTTTCCCCCTGATTTGACAAAGTGGTGTTAAATTTGCTATAATTTACATTCCTTTGTTTACTAGTGAAGAGTACTATTTTGCCATGTTTTTACTGATATTATTTATAGTTTTCTATGAGTTGTTTAATATATTACCGTCTTGGTATTTTCTTTCAAATTTAAATGGACTCTTTGTAGATTACAAATATTAATCATTTTGTGCTGTTGACTCACATATTTACTCTAGTTTGCTGTCCTTTCTCTAGTCAGAATTTTTATTATTGAAATGCTTTATATTATCATGTGTGAGGATTATCCATCTCTTAATCTGCAAGCACTAATTTTTTTTTTCAAAAAAAGAGAAGGCAATTCTTCTTAGTTCCTTGTCATATTTAATATGCCTCTCATTTAATCCTTTATTCAACATGGTGTCTTTCATGGACCAGATATCTTTCTAGGCTCCAAGGATATAATATTCTTAGAAATTCTATTCTAGTGAGAAAAGAAACAATAAGCAAAATCATAACTAATATACCAGATAGAAAGAAATCCTATAAAGCAAAAACGAAATAAAACCAGAGGGTAGAAACTGACACAGGGGTGATTTACTGCTCAGGAAAGGCCACTTAAAAGATGACATTTGCAAGGAAGGACAGAGAGAGCCACTCCCAAAAGGTATCACAGAAGCAGAGAACTGAGGGTACAGGGAGCAGGCAGGAAGAGGCCCAAGACAGGGACCATATATGGCCTGCTGAGAAACTAGAAAGACCCTGTGGCTGGAGTGAGCAGATGGGGTCAGGGGATCTGTCACTAGGTGACACAGGGGCCAGGGCCATAGCATTTAACCCGAGGGAGTTGACAGTCCACGAGGGAGATGGGATCTGCCTCACGGTCTAACTGCATCACTAGATATTTTTATATTTGAATAATTTTCTAGGCATATATCATATCATATGCAAGAGATATTTTTGTCTCCCCCTTTTGAGTATTTATCCCTCTTTCCACTGTCTTTATTGCTAATGTTTTGACAAGAACTTTCAAGACAGTGTTAAATAATTACATTTTCATTAATGATTCCAATAATGATAATAGATGTCTTTACATGTTCTGAATTTAGAGGGATTATTACTAATTTAGTTTAAAATTGGTTGCTTTGTGATATTAATGAAAATTCTTTTTAATTCTATTTCTTGAAGTTTTATTAAGAATGATAGTTGGAAACTATAAAATACCTTTTAAGTAAGTATGCAGTAAAATTATAAGATGATTTTTCTGTTTAGCATTTGAATGTGGTGTAGCATATTGCAAAGGTGGGAGCACTTCTGCTTGCTTGTGACCCTAGGGTAATGGTGTTTTGTCCTAGAATAATTTCTTTTGTAAAAAAATTATCTATTATTTTTATTTTATGGGTATGAGTATACTGCCTGCATGTACGTAAATACAACCATGTTGTACAGAGGCCGTGGGGTTCAGGAGAGGGCATCAGATCTCCTGGAATTGAAGTTACGACAGTTGTTAGAAGTTACGACATGTGGGTCCTGGGAATCAAACACCTGGTCATCCAGCTTGGTGGTAAGCACCTTTACCCATTAGCCATCTCCTGGGCTGGCATTGTGTTCTCTTAGAACAGTCCTATTTGTGCTCAGGGTCAGCTCAGCCTGGGCCCCTCTATTACTGAGATGGTCCCATTCTGATAATTTCAACTTTCCTATATATTTATTTATGCAAGCTTATTTATTTTGTGGTGCTGGGGATCAAGCCTAGGACCTTCCCCTGGTAGGCAGGCACAGGAACACTGAGCTACATCCCCAACTCTAGTTTTTGTTCTTTATTAAGTTATGTATGTCCATAGTTCAAGAAATCATATGGCTTACTTAAGCTTATTACAAAAAGTAGCAATCTAGTCATCAAATTATCACATTCCTCTTCACATTTATGACAGGTTAAGCTGCCCGTTTTACTTGCCTTGTATTCATCGCTGCAGGCCCTACAGAAGTAGTGTCTACACTCGATGGTGAGCGGGTCTCTCAGGTAACACTGACAGACAGGGGACTTGAATGGATGTCTCTCAAGATCTGGGCCACCTCCATTGGAATAAGAGTGAAGATTAGACTACTGTACTCTGCCAGGATAAGCCAGTTTTCCTCTGATTTCACTGGTAGATAAGGTGACGTCTTGATGCCCTGGAAGACCACTGGCCTGAATGCTGGGCTGTGCAGCTGGAGACGCACTTACAGCTGCTCGCAGCTTGGTGCTGTAACTGGTTACTGTAGGCAGGAAAAAAAATGAAGTCAAATTCACTAAATCTTTTGATCAGCAAGCAGCCTTTGTAAATTGCCCAGTTGGTCCTGGAATGGGTAGATCTGAAGGGTCCTGTTTAAGATTCTCCCAGTCAGAGCCACAAAGCAGGTTCTAGTAGCCCCAACATTCCTTTAATTAGATAAATACCTTCCTAGTCTTTTCTTTTAAAAAATATACCAGGAAATCTGTCAATTTCATCTGCTTTTGAAATCTCACTGGCAACTTCTGCCCTATTCCATTCTTGACTGCTGGCTGTGGCACACGGTGTCACTCTGGGGTCATCTTTCACCATCATCTCAAGGATTCCCTTTCTTCCCTTCTAGTTCCTCTATTTCTTACTTTCCTTTCTTAACTTGCTCCCTTCTTTTGATGGACAGTAGTTTCATAAGAAAAGACTTATGAGACACCTTTTCTCTCCCTCTATTGCTTTGTTTATTTTAACTATTTTTTTACTCTTAATTAAAAGTCACATAGGAAAATACATAGAAGGGGCTAGCTAACAAGAAAGTGTGTGTGTGTGTGTGTGTGTGTGTGTGTGTGTGTGTAAATGCTATAATGTAACTCATTATTTTGTATGCTAACTTAAAAATAATAAAAAGAGGGGGCTGGAGAGATAGCCTAGCGGTTAAGAGCACCGACTGCTCTTGCAGAGGACCCGGGTTCGATCCCCAGCACCCACATGGCGGCTAAGAACCGTCCATAACTCCAATTCCAGGAGAACTCCAGTTCCAGGGGAATCTGAGACCCTCTTCTGACCTCCGGGCATTGCACGACACGGGTGCCACAAACCTTAACATGCAGAGACAGTACATTCATACACTACTAAAAAATAAATAAAAATTTAAAAAAAAAATAAAAAGAAAAAAGTAATAATAAAATTATACATATAGTTTTAACAAATCTGAGCTCCAGGAATGTCACCTTATCCTTTCCCCTCCATCTCTCGGGATGGATGAAGCTTCCTGTTGCTACTAATCTCCAGATGGTCTCAGCAATTGCCTGCTTGGGTTTTCAGTCTTTCTAACAGTTTTACAATTAATTCCTGTATTAAATTCCCTCTCTGATGCTACTGGCATGGCCTTTATTTTTATGCTTGGACCCTGACTAAAATAAGCCCCTGGGCCAAGCTTTGCAGTCAAGGAATTGTCTGTATATTACTACCAGTAGGACACTAGAGAAGGGCTGGGGTCCTCTCATTTAATTTTCATAAGACAATTCAACCTTAATTTCAGGGAGCTCTCACCACTCACTTAGCCCACCCGCTGATCTTAGCTGGTCTCTTGCTCCAGGTCAGTCTACCAGGTAACACCTCCCTTCCCCCCATCTGCCCGGGCGTTTGGTGGCATCACGCCTTTAATCCTAGCACTTGGGAGACAGAGGCAGGGGATCTTTTTGAGTTCAGGCCAGCCTGGTCTACAGAGTGAGTTCCAGGACAGCTGGTGACTTACAGGGAGACCCTTGTCTCGAAAAGACAAAAAAAAAAAAAAAAAAAATATTATATATATATATATATATATATATATCATTTTCTATTCCAAGGCTCAATCCAAGTGTTATTTCTTCTTTGAAGTCTTCCCTGAGTTCCAACACAATCTTAAAGATCTCTGTCCCCTGAGTCTGGAGAGGGTTTTAGGTGGTACCTTTGTTGGCACCCTGAACTATTACTATTTCTTACTGAGCAAGGTTTATGAAACCTCTCTCATGGGCAAAGGTCTGTTTCAAATTTGCACTAGTAAGTATTCATTGATGAGTTTAAATGTCTACTGGAGGAGTTGACATCAGTCTTTTTTTTTTAATTTTATTTATTTCTGTATGTGTATGAATGTACTGTCTACATGCAGGTCTGTGCACCTGTGTCATGCAATGCCACGGAAGTCAGAAGAGGGTGTCGGATTCCCCTGGAACTGGAGCTTTCCTGGAATTGGAGTTTCAGACGGTTTTCGGCCAGCATGTGGGTGCTGGGGATCGAACCCGGGTCCTCTGCAAGAGCAGTCGGCGCTCTTAACCGCTAGGCCATCTCTCCAGCCCGACATCAGTCTTTTACTAAAGTGTGGATTAATTTAACCAGAATGATCTTCAACTAGAATCTTGATAAACTTGGATATAGGAAAGAGAATTGGATGGAAGAAATGAGGAAGTGTGGACCTGGGTGCAGAAATGAAGAAAATATTCAGAATGTAGACAGGGAAAGAAAAATTGAAAAATATGGGACATGCTAAATACTAAGTCGTGATTTCTAAATATAGAAAAAGAATAGGATTAAAAAAGAGAAATCTTTAAAGAAAAAAATGACTTAAGATTTCCCCAGAATTGATAAAAAATGTAAGTTGCCCCTAGAGAACTAAAATGAATGGCAAGAAGATAAATTGTAAAATTTGAAAGTCAAACATCATTAAATTCAGTTTTTTAAATGCTCTAAGTTCAGAAACAAACATTGTAGAGAAGAAACTGAAGAATATAGCCCTATTCCTTACCTTAAGAAGAAAAACTTAAAAGTGACCTTGCATTGTATGAATGATAAAAAGAAAATTGTTGTTGTTGGTGGTGGTCTTTTTTGAGACAGGGTCTCCCTGTAGCCCCAGCTGACCTGGAACTCACTATGTAGACCAGGCTGGCCTTGAACTCACAGAGATCTGCCTGCCTCTGTCTCCCAAGTGCTGGGATTAAAGTGCCACCACTCTCTGGCTTTTATTATTTTTAAAACTGTATGTATATGAGTATATAGCCCGCGTATGTGTAAGTGTACCCATGTCGTCTAATGCCTGCGGAGGTCAGAAGAGGGCATCAGTCAGACCTCCTGGAGCTGAAGTTGAGAATGGCTGTTAGCTGCCACGTGGATGCTGAGAATCAAACCCTGGTCCTCTGCAAGGGCAGACAGTGCTCTTAACCACAGAGCCAGAGAAGATGGATCATTTCAAGAATAACAAAACCAAGCACAGAGCTGGCTTCTCCGCAGCAACTATGGCAGTCAGAAGACACCTTCAAAATTCCAACGAAGGCGTGAGTGATCAGAAACATGTGTTTGGGCGGACAAAAACTTAGAAAGTTCACACAGAAGATAGTCAGCAGAAGACCCCTGAACCCCGTGCTTAAGCAGACTTAGGGCAGACGGGAGAATTGAAGGCAGAGAAGATCGAAGAGCAGAGACCTTGCTCAGCAAATGGTTAATTATATTAGGCAAGCCTTCTAAAACTTTTTCCATTTGCCTTCCCCCATTCTGCCCAAGAAATGTTTGCATGGTTCCATATATAAAAGGTTAGAAACATGAATACACATTGAACATTGACTGATAATAAGTCATGAATAAATTTATTTTAAAATAAATCTTTAGTATACATATAATGTTACCATTTGTCAAAGGTAAAAGTAAGCATATATAGCAATGATATGGATGTGTTTATTTTTACATAAAAATTAAATCTTGTCTGAACATGAGGAATCTTCAGTGTTTTTCAGAACTCATCAATATTTTGATTCTGAGAATGCATGTCACATGTAGTACAAAATGGTCAAAGTAGGTTTATAGCCATTTCAGAAATTATTGGAAATTCTAATCCCAAGGCAAAATTCATTTTATGATTTTTTTCTTGTGTAAAACTGAAGCCAGCAACTCAAATAGCATTTTTAAAAATCAAGCATTCTAGTATAATACAATCAATGATATACTTATTTGATGCTAACATCCCACAGAAGAACTGCAGGAAAATATCAAGTCTTTTGTGTTTATGCCCTATATTTCTTTCTTTTTTCTTTTGGTCTTTTCAAGACAGGGTCTCCCTGTAGCCCCAGCTGTCCTGGAATTCACTCTGTAGACCAGGCTGGCCTTGAACTCACAAAGATCCACCTGCCTCTGCCTCCTGAGTGCTAGGATTAAAGGTGTGGGCCACCACGCCGGCTCTTGCCCTATGTTTCTATAAGAGCAGAAAGTTTCGTAGGGACCCTGCAGTTCATAGCATACACGTCTTGGGTCCAAGCTGAGGCATTTCGGGCCATGTTCATTGGTGTAGTGTGGCGTGATGGTGTGTGGTATTACGTGCAGATGCTGTGTGTTCAGAACCAAGGCTGCATCGAGGCTGCGGGACACACTGCCAGAAACACTGCAAATCCATCACACGTTTGATTTTGAATGAAGTTTTGGTGTTGTGCATTCAGAATCTTTCAACTCATGGTAAATTTTTGCTGACCACCACCTTCAGTTTACCCCACTTTTTTAAAAAAATTTTTTTTTAAATTTAAGAAATTCTGAATTATATATAATTTTATTGTTAAAATATGAATCCTGAAATGTGTACTAGAATTAACCTGTAGTTTGTTTTCAGACTTTTTAATGTTGGCAGATGTATGGAGTTTATATATCCATATATTGGAGGAATATAAAACTAAAGGGAACAACAAAAAAAAAAAGAGTTGTTCAAAGAACTGACCAAAACAATAAACTTCTGCATCGAAAAAGTTACAAAAAAAAAAGACTGAGAAAAAGATGCAAGACAGGACTTAACATGTATGGCAGAATGCATGAATTGGAGGGGGGGATGGATGGGGGAATGAGTCTAAACTTGATTAAGAAATGTATGAAATGCACAAAAGCTCAATAAAAAATTAAGGAAAAAGATTAATGTCAATGATTAATGATGAAGAAACGAGCAAGTCCCCCTTGTATGTAGAAGGTGTAACCTACCTCTTTCAGTGGTTGATACCTAATACAGTGGCCATATGTCCACTGTAGGATACGTGGCCTCCTAAAACACATACGTGATTCCCAAAGCCAGTCTGTGTCAGGTCATGGAGTGAGGGCTGAACAAATTACAGAAAAAGCACAGTGTGAAAAGAGAGCTTGATGTGCTGCAATTTGTATTTAAAAAAGGTAAATACATGTACTTAGACTGCCATAGTCTATGCCCAGAACCTTAAATCAGTAACACCTTCTTCTGAGAAAGAAGACTGGGGGGTTAGGATTAGACAAAAGTTTATCATATATTGTTTTTCATTTCTGCAGTAGATGTCAAATTGTTGTTATTACATTTTAACAAAAAAAAATTAAAAAAAAAAAAAAAAGATATTTAACAAAGCAACATGCTATTGACATTGGTAGCTATACCATAGGCTAATATAAGCCCAGACACAACCAATTTGTTTGTGGGCTCACTACAGAACACTTTAGGCCGAAGAAATTTTTGCTGGACCTCGAGTAGGTGGGACTGAGGTTTAGAGGGAGGAGGAAGGCATCTTGGGTACTAGGACTTCTGGGAGCAGTTCCACTGAGGAATGGCTTGTGATCAGTGGGCCTGGAGACTGACATGCGTGGAGGGCCTGGAGACTGACATGCGTGGAGGGACTCTCACTGGCAAAGTGCTCTTGAAAAGGGGAGGGTAGAAGCTATAAGTTTGAGTCAGAAATGTCCCCAAAGACTCATGTATTTGAGCACTTGGTATTTTGCACTAGGTAGTGGCACTGTCATGAGAGGAAAAGACAGCAGAGGTGGAGCACGAGGAAAAGACAGCAGAGGTGGAGCACTGAGCAGACGTCTTTGAGGGTTATAGCCCAGCCTTCTCTGGCCAGAGGTCTCTGTTCCTTGAGCCCCATAAATTGTAGAGAGTTCCACCATAATACAGGAACTCTGCCATACCTTCCCTGCCATGGTGGACTGAAACTGGGAGCCAAAACCCTTCCCTCACCAAGAAAAAAAAAAAAAAAAAAAAGGAACTAATACCATGGACCTGATAACCGATGTGGAGAAAACAAGCCTACCATCCTCAAAAGAAAAGGCAAGTCTACTTGGGAGTTTCTGAAATGGAATAGCAATCTTATGAAGCTTGAAACTTCTTTAGTCTTTACAATGAGCAACCACCCACTTCTCTGAAGTGGCTGAAATAAGTAAGCCAAATATTCTCCTTTATTACAAAGGCACAGATTCTCTCCAGGAACCTAAGAAGACCCATTGAAAAACCTGCATGATGCTCAGACTTTGATTTTCAAAATGATTGTCAACATGGCCTGTGTTGAGTTGGGTTTCTGAATACTGTTAAGTGTTTCACAAGTGTCCCTAGCCATGGGATGCTCTGAAGGAAGCAGGAATTGTCCAGCCATCCAGTATGGGGTGGTAATATAGGAAGGCTGGTGCGTCCAGCTGCCTGGTCTTCCACTAGACTAGCCATTGTTGTTTGCCATCTTTGTATGAACGCTTTCCAGCCTGGCTTTCAAGGCCCCTCACAACCAGCTTCACCCTTCCCATTCAGCCTTTCTGGTCTTCCCACCGCTAGGCCTGCAGTCACCACCTCTTTCTCCTGCATGCTGTGTTCCCATTATTTTACCATTGTCTATAATTCCCACTTCCAACACTCAACTAAGGGGAGGGTGTTAGTGGTCTACAAAGATGGCGTGCTGTCTCCCTATTCTTGTTATTAATTATATTTTCCATCTTGACTGAGTAAAACTTGTGAGATATAAACATATACATTTGTGAAGAATACCTGCTTTATGAACTGGAACTGCTCCAGAAACCTTGAAATGACATAATATGCAGCTTCTATGCCAGTACATCATGAGTTCCAGGGACTGTAGCCATCACAGTAGCAGTAAGGTTTCTCTGGACTGGGACTCCCAGCCCAGAGGATCTCATAACTGCTAAGCCCCCCTTTCCCTACCAGCCCCCTGGGGATCTAAGATGTGCTTGTTGCTGCTGCTGTTGGCATCCCAACAGCTGTGCCCTTCTACGGGGGAACCCTCTGCTGTTCCTGGAGGATAAGATAGATCTGGATCATAAGCCTCTTTGGAATGGTTCTCCTGCCCAGGGTTGTCTAGAGAGGTAGTCGTAATCATATTCCTAGTGTGGGAGTTGAGAACTCCATTTTGCCTCCTCCCCTGGGAGCTCTGGGAACTGTTCAGCACATCCCATTCCAGCTTGTCTCCACTGCCTGCCTCCTCATACCCTGGTGTGGCATATTCGACTACCTTCAAACATGTGCTGAGTACCAACTATTACCAAACGTTATCCTAGGCCTAGTGGCAGCACGTGAGTTATGTGCTGGGGGCCTAGAGGGAACTCCTAATTACCATTTTAGTTCTATGGATTTGTTTCATGGAGGAAACTGAGGAGCAGAGAGAAGGAACACACGGAGATTCAGTGGGAGAGCTATGGGGACAGGCAGTCAGCCTTATGCTCAATCTTGGTTGCCTCCAAACGCCTTGTTCTCAAGCAGCTTCAGGTGTGTCGCTTCTGCTGGAATAGAGGTAGATATTCTGCTTGGCTGAGGTGGATATTCTGCTGGGCTGAGGTGGGTATTCTGCTGGGCTGAAGTGGGTATTCTGCTGGGCTGAGGTGGGTATTCTGCTGGGCTGAGGCGGGTATTCTGCTGGGCTGAGGCGGGTATTCTGCTGGGCTGAGGCGGATATTCTGCTGGGCTGAGGTGGATATTCTGCTGGGCTGAGGCGGATATTCTGCTGGGCTGAGGCGGATATTCTGCTGGGCTGAGGCGGATATTCTGCTGGGCTGAGGCGGATATTCTGCTGGGCTGAGGCGGATATTCTGCTGGGCTGAGGCGGATATTCTGCTGGGCTGAGGCGGATATTCTGCTGGGCTGAGGCGGATATTCTGCTGGGCTGAGGCGGATATTCTGCTGGGCTGAGGCGGATATTCTGCTGGGCTGAGGCGGATATTCTGCTGGGCTGAGGCGGATATTCTGCTGGGCTGAGGCGGATATTCTGCTGGGCTGAGGCGGATATTCTGCTGGGCTGAGGCGGATATTCTGCTGGGCTGAGGTAGATATTCTGCTGGGTTGAGGCGGATATTCTGCTGGGCTGAGGCGGATATTCTGCTGGGCTGAGGCGGATATTCTGCTGGGCTGAGGCGGATATTCTGCTGGGCTGAGGCGGATATTCTGCTGGGCTGAGGCGGATATTCTGCTGGGCTGAGGCGGATATTCTGCTGGGCTGAGGCGGATATTCTGCTGGGCTGAGGCGGATATTCTGCTGGGCTGAGGCGGATATTCTGCTGGGCTGAGGCGGATATTCTGCTGGGCTGAGGCGGATATTCTGCTGGGCTGAGGCGGATATTCTGCTGGGCTGAGGCGGATATTCTGCTGGGCTGAGGCGGATATTCTGCTGGGCTGAGGTGGATATTCTGCTGGGTTGTGGTGGATATTCTGCTGGGCTGAGGCAGATATTCTGCTGGGCTGAGGTGGATATTCTGCTGGGCTGAGGTGGATATTCTGCTGGGCTGAAGTGGATATTCTGTGGGGCCGAGGTGGATATTCTGCTGGGTTGAGGTGACTATTCTGCTGGGCTGAGGAAGATATTCTGCTGGGTTGTGGTGGATATTCTACTGGGTTGAGGTGGATATTCTACTGGGCTGAGGTGTATATTCTGTTTGGTTCAGGTGGATATTCTGCTGGGCTGAGGTGGATATTCTGCTGGGCTGAGGTGGATATTCTGTTTGGTTGAGGTGGGTATTCTGCTGGGCTGAAGTCGATATTCTGCTGGGCTGAGGTGGATATCCTGTTTGGTTGAGGTGGATATTCTGCTGGGATGAGGTGGATATTCTGCTGGGATGAGGTGGATATTCTGCTGGGATGAGGTGGATACTCTGTTTGGTTGAGGTGGATATTCTGCTTAGTTGAGGTGGATATTCTGCTGGGCTGAGGTGGATATTCTGCTGGGTTGAGGCAGACATTCTGCTGGGCTTAGGCAGATATTCTGCTTTGTTGAGGCGGACATTCTGCTGGGCTTAGGCAGATATTCTGCTTTGTTGAGGCAGATATTCCACTGTGCTGAGGAGGATATTCTGCTTGGTTGAGGTGGATATTCTGCTGGGCTGATGTTGATATTCTGCTGGGTCAAGGTGGATATTCTGCTGGGCTGAGGTGGATATTCTGCTGGGTTGAGGTGGATATTCTGCTGTGCTGAGAGAGATATTCTGCTGGGCTGAGGTGGATATTCTGCTTGGTTGAGGCAGATATTCTGCTGGGCTGAGGTGGATATTCTGCTGGGCCAAAGTGGATATTCTGCTTGGTTGAGGTGTTATTCTGTTTGGTTGAGGTGGATATTCTGCTGGGCTGAGGTAGATATTCTGCTGGGTTGAGGTGGATATTCTGCTGGGATGAGGTGGATATTCTGCTGGGATGAGGTGGATACTCTGTTTGGTTGAGGTGGGTATTCTGCTGGGCTGAGGTGGATATTCTGCTTAGTTGAGGTGGATATTCTGCTGGGCTGAGGTGGATATTCTGCTGTGCTTAGGTGGATATTCTGCTTGGTTGAGGCAGATATTCTGCTGGGCTGAGGTGGATATTCTGCTGGGTTGGGCGGACATTCTGCTGGGCTTAGGCAGATATTCTGCTTTGTTGAGGCAGATATTCTGCTGTGCTGAGGAGGATATTCTGCTTGGTTGAGGTGGATATTCTGCTGGGCTGAGGTTGATATTCTGGTGGGTTGAGGTGGATATTCTGCTCGGCTGAGGTGGATATTCTGCTGGGTTGAGGTGGATATTCTGCTGTGCTAAGAGAGATATTCTGCTGGGTTGTGGTGGATATTCTGCTTGGCTGAAGCAGATATTCTGCTGGGCTGAGGTGGATATTGTGCTGGGCTGAGGTGGATATTCTGCTTGGTTTAGGTGGATATTGTGCTGGGCTGAGGTTGATATTCTGGTGGGTCGAGGTGGATATTCTGCTGGGCTGAAGTGGATATTCTGCTGGGCTGAGGTGGATATTCTGTTTGATTGAGGTGGATATTCTGTTTGATTGAGGTGGATATTCTGCTTGGTTGAGGCAGATATTCTGCTGGGCTGAGGTGGATATTCTGCTGGGCTGAGGTGGATATTCTGCTGGGCTGAGGTGGATATTCTGCTGGGCTGAGGTGGATATTCTGCTGGGCTGAGGTGGATATTGTGCTGGGCTGAGGTGGATATTCTGCTGGGCTGAGGTGGATATTGTGCTGGGCTGAGGTGGATATTGTGCTGGGCTGAGGTGGATATTCTGCTTGGTTTAGGTGGATATTGTGCTGGGCTGAGGTGGATATTCTGCTGGGTTGTGGTGGATATTCTGCTTGGTTTAGGTGGATATTGTGCTGGGCTGAGATGGATATTCTGCTGGGTTGTGGTGGATATTCTGCTGGGCTGAGGTGGATATTGTGCTGGGCTGAGGTGGATATTCTGCTTGGTTGAGGAGGATATTCTGCTGGGCTGAGGCAGATATTCTGCTGTGCTGAGGCGGATATTCTGCTTGGTTGGGGTGGACATTCTGCTGGGTTGTCGTAGATATTCTGCTCGGTTGAGGCAGATATTCTGCTTGGTTGAGGCCGATATTGTGCTGGGCTGAGGTGGATATTGTGCTGGGCTGAGGTGGATATTGTGCTGGGCTGAGATGGATATTGTGCTGGGCTGAGGTGGATATTGTGCTGGGTTGTGGTGGATATTCTGCTAGGCTGAGGTGGATATTCTGCTTGGTTGATGTGGACATTCTGCTGGGCTGGGGCAGATATTCTGCTTGGTTGAGGCGGATATTCTGCTGGGCTGAGATGGATATTCTACTGGGCTGAGGTGGATATTCTGCTTGGTTGAGGTGGACATTCTGCCTGGCTGAGGTGGATATTCTGCTGGGTTGAGGCAGACATTATGCTGGGCATAGGCAGATATTCTGCTGAGCTGAGGTGAATATTCTTGGTTGTGGTAGACATTTTGCTGGGCTGAGATGGATACTCTGCTTGGTTGAGGTGGACATTCTGCTGGGCTGAGGCGGATATTCTGCTGGGCTGAGGCGGATATTCTGCTGGGCTGAGGTGGATATTCTGCTTGGTCGAGGTGGACATTCTGCCTGGCTGAGGTGGATATTTCGCTGGGTTGAGGCAGACATTCTGCTGGGCTTAGGCAGATATTCTGCTGGGCTGATGCAGATATTATTCTTGGTCGAGGCAGATATTCGGCTGGGCTGAGTTGGATATTCTGCTGGGCTGAGGTGGATATTCTGCTTGGTTGAGGTAGACATTCTGCTGGGTTGAGGCAGACATTCTGCTGGGCTTAGGCAGATATTCTGCTTTGTTGAGGCAGATATTCTCCTGGGTTGAGGTGGATATTCTGCTGGGCTGAGATGGATATTCTGCTTGTTCGAGGCGGATATTCTGCTTGGTTAAGATGGCTATTCTGCTGGGCTGAGGTGGATATTCTGCCTGCTTGAGGTGGATATTCTGCTGCTTTGAGGTGGATATTTGATGGGCACAACTAGTATCATTCAGCTGGAATCCCCCAGAGGTAATGCCACAAGCTTGGTGTGCCTTGAGCTATGAGAAGGAATGATGACTCCACACTTAGATTCTCTTTATGGCTAATCTACACAAAGAAACGTTAATGATTTTAATTGCAGGGTTGGATTAATGCATCATTTAAATAATTTTATTTAGAAAGTGCAACCTAATCCTCTTTGCAGAAAGGGTCCCTCGGTGTGCCCTCCCACCAGCTTGCCTGGCCTGGCAGGGCCAGGAGGTGGGAATGGCTGCCTTCCCTGCTACCTGCTCCCACCTCCGTGCAGTGTGCCTTGCCATGTGGAGGACCCAAGAAAGGAGGTCTGGTCTGTCTGCCTGCCACCCATTGCCTACCCCAGACTGTGGACTAAAGGTCTGTGAGGCTGACAGGGTTCCCCCAGGCTCCTAGATACCCCAAGTTATCCCCATTCCTGGCTGCCGATTCTTCAGCAGTTCCCGCCAACAGAGCTGATTATTCTGCAATTTGTTCCAACCTGAAAATAAAGAAAGATAATGTGAAAATATTCCGGGAACAATGCCAAGCTGAAGGCATTAAATTATTAAGTGATCTCTATCTGAGTAATGGATTTATGCCCTTTAACAACTTTAAGAGAAATATAATGTTTTTCAATACCCTCTTTTACGGAACTTCTTATAAATGAACTGTCCATTTTATTATTAAAGGAAATAGGGATTGAATCAGAGTATCCAGTGTGCATGATTATCCATAGATTTCTCCTTAGAGCTGGGGAAATTAACAATATGAAATAATCCACACGGTTTTTTCTAAAGGGCACTTTTCAAGATATTGTACAGTAAATTGGAAAATGTATAACCATCCATAAAGGTAAATCTTGGGAATAAAATAATTAGAAACCATACAACCATGGCCAGGGAAGATGAGTGCTTAAATTAGACCTTGTGTGACTGTGTTGGATGTCACCTGTGTGGTTGGTGGCGGTGGAGTGAGGCAGGGCTCAGGCAGGCCAGTGGAGTTCAGGGAGAGCTGACCTACAGGCATGTGAGGTCTGGGAGAACTTGTGCTGATTAGCTTTGCAGAAGAAGCATGTTGTTTTGACTGGAATCTGGCAGCCACCCTGGTTTCCCCTCCCTTCCCCTGACCCTGGCTGCTTGTACCTCAGCCTGGCACTGTTCTTCCTGTCTTTCCAGATGGTTTGAAGCTCTGTGGTTGCTACCCAAGAGCCAGATGGATTCCTTCCGTGAGGGTCAGGGGACAAGGGAGGGGGAGGGATATCCTTTTGTTAAAAATCAAGAGAGTGTGTTAGAATTTATGTGTAGGGGTGTGACAGCATGAGTGAGCAGGGGTGTGTGCATATGTGTGTGTGTGTGTGTGTGTGTGTGTGTGAGAGAGAGAGAGAGAGAGAGAGAGAGAGAGAGAGAGAGAAGAAAAGGCCTACAGGTTTAACTGTGCAGTCTCTTGACTGCTGCCATCCAAGGAAGGGTTGTGGGCAGATGGGTGGGAGATAGGGAAGGGGGGTGGCAACCACAACATGCCAGGGCGGCTTCTCTTCTTCCTGCCACAGTGTCCACCCTTGGCAGGTGCTCTCAGACCAGCGGGTGGGGTGGGACAGTGAGGAGAGGTCCTGGCAGGGAGGAGGAGGCAGGGGTGAAGGCAGGGAAAGGCCTCAGAGGATCCACCCCACCCGTGAGCTACAAGGCTCCAGGCCTACATAACCTTTTCCCAGGCAAGGATCCAGTGCACGCAAGCCAGCCCAGGCCACATCGTCCTTTCAGAGTCAGCCTGGGACATGGTTCACTATGAGGGCTGACCCCTCACAAGGCAGCTGTCAAAACCAGCCACTGGTCTTGGAACTGATGTAGTCCATGCCTCCCACGGCATAGGGAAGGAAAGTGAGGCTGACACAGGCAAGGCAATGAGAGACGAGCCTGGTGTTATTGTGGGTGTGGTTGATTGTCAGTGTGAATGGCTGCTTTCCCTACAGGCCCTGTCCCCCAGCTCAGGAGCTGGGAACTGACAACACCCTGTCCAGTTAACTTCACCTGGGTAGAGTGCCGTCCAGGTCTCTGCTGGCCTCTCCATCTCCTTCTCTCCTTAGTGCCATTCCCTCCCAACATAGCTATCTGAACTAACCATTGTGATGGCCTTTTCATTACAGAAGCAATTGCCTTTATTGACCCCTCCTCAGGATGTTTCCCTGAGCTCCTGCCCCCTGTGAAGAGATGGAAAGGACAACCCTACTTGTCTGGATTCATGCTGAATTGTGACATCACAAAATTCATTCCAGTGCTCCAATCATAATGCTCCATTTTATGTCACAATGTGGAATAGGGATATCATAAAGTTTAATTGTGATATCACAATGCTGAATTGTGATATCACAATACTGAATTGCAACATCACAATGTTCAATGTGACATCACAGTTCTGAATTGTGATGTCACAGTGTTTGATTGTGACATTACAATGTTTGTGACAACACAGTTCTTTACTGTACCATCACAATCCTGTTCTGACATCACAATGCTCATTTTTGACATCACAGTGCTCATCTATTATGCCAGTACAATGATTCGTGTGACATCACAGTGCTTCATTCTATCACAATGCTTCATTTTGATGTCGCAAAGTTCATAAAGCTCAATTGTGTCATCACAATGCTCAATTGCAACATCACAATGTTCAATGTGACATAACAAATTATTGTGACATCACAGTTTTCAGTTGTGGCATCACAATGCTCAATTATGATGTCACAATACTCTATTGTGCCATCACAATCCTGTTCTAACACCACAGTGCTCATCCATTATGCCATCACAGTAGGATATGTGACATCACAGCACTCTACTGTGCCATCACAATGCTTCATTTTGATGTCACAGTGCTGAATAGTGACACCACAGTGTCACATTGCGATATCAGAATGCTGAATTTTGATGGCATGCACCACAAGAATGCTGAATTTTGATGGCATGCACCACAACACCGCTCCTCCCATGGCCCACACCTTTCCCTCATTTCCTAACTTTCCCTTTAGTTCTTGGAGGGCAGAGACTACGGCAGGGATCTCTGCTGCAAACCCTCTGTTAAAGCAGGGTCTAGTTAAGCCCTGCTCCCACTTCACTGGACTCTGAAAGTAGACTCTTCCTATTCACTCAGTGCCCTCCTATTCACTCCCGGATTTGGGCCATTCTAATAATAGCAATGACGTCAGTAGCCAACAACCATTCAGAGAGTCACCAGAGCTTTTAGGATCATTTGAATTTCCTGTGGCAAAGGGTTGTCTAAGAGCAAAACAGGCGGATGAAATTTAGATATCTGGTGTTCATAGAAGTCACTCCAAGGAAGGTGGTGATGTACTCTCTCCTCTGGGACTAGAGAAGTGGTGTGAGTGAAGAGAGTGGGTCTACTTTACCCACCCAAAAACTAAAACCCTCAGGCATATCTACCTGCAAGGATTCACTGGGAGAAAGTAGGTGAAGGTACTCTTCAGAGCCCAGCCCCAGATGCCTGGCCGTTGTTCCTGGTGAACACACCCGGCGTCTCTCTTCTCCAGCTGTAAGCACAACACAGTGGCTTCCAGATGCTTGTCCAGCCACTCCCAGTCCAGACAGCTGTGTTGACCACTTCTGAGGGTGGCTATCTCAGGGGCTAGAGCAGAAAGAGAAGGCTGTAACTGTGCTTGGGGTCTCACAGAGGAGGACTGGCTTACCACAAGCCTGTGGCCAGTTCAACACAGAAGAGCTTTCCCAGAGAACATGTCCTGACCACACCAGGAGATGCTGCATGCATCTCTCTGGAGGATGTAAAGGTGTATCAGGAGTAGCATATAGACAGGTGTCTCCATCTGTGTTCAGGGAGAAGAGTCCTGCACAGATGATTGAAGAGTCCTACCTTCAGTATTCTCCTTTAAAATGTTCTTAAATATATTTATGTTTATTTTATGTGTATTTTGTTTTATATCCCATTCTGTAAAATCCCAGACACCTTCACTTTCTCCTCTGTCATTTCTCTCTCTCTCTCTCTCTCTCTTTTCCATTTCCCAAACTCTAGGAAGGTTGGGTAAACCGTCAGATAAAGTAGATAGCTACGGTGGGAGAGTGGAGCACGGAGATTGTGGGTGGGGCTTGTTTATGCCCAAAGACCTGTGCACTGATGTGGGCACCTACCAGCTGGGGCGCTGGGACTGGGAAGCAGGGAATCTGAAATGTTGCAAAGGAGATTTGCAACCAATGGGTAAACTGATGAACAAATTTTAAGTCAATGAACTATCTTAGCAATTTGAATGGAAAGGTAGTCGCCTTAGTTAACAGAGTATATAGAAGGCAGTTAATGACGTCAGTATAATTTTCTTTTCTGTATAGACTGTGTTCAGACAGGTTAGCTATTATTTACTATTTATTCTGTGCCTGGAGCTGTACAAAATGTGTGCTTACCACTCAGCACCTATAATTTACAGCAACTCTAGGTGAGAACTGCCACTATTTTTGTTTGGCCAATCCATGGAAAAAGTTGTAACAGTTGTTCCCCACCTCCCCTGCACACATACCCATGTGTGTGCCCGTGTGTGTACCCATGTGTATGCCCATGTGTGCACCCATGGAACCAGAGACTGTCAGCAAAAAGACCCATTGTTGTGAGCTCAAGTCATAGAAATATTCTAGATCCTCAGAGTTTTCTATAGGCAGCGGCATTTCATTTGAGTCAGTTAACTGGACTCTGTCTAATCCCCTGTGTGTGCTGTCTGTGAGCCGGCTCTCTGGCATTGTGAGAGAGCCTGAGCACCCAGAGCTGAAGTCCTTAGCTTCTAGGATACACCAATGAGATATACATAGGCAAAGTCCTTTCCTCTCCCCTGATAACTCTGCCCTTATTTAGGAGTCTTTACTGAGGTAAATTCATCACCCATTAGCCTGGAAACAGGTTTGCACTCAATTGGGTCTCAAGGTTGCCCCGGGTCCAGGCCTTACTCATCCCTGCTGCGCCTGCAGGTCCAGTGTGAGACCTTCCTTAGCTCTTCCTAAGGAAGCAGGGAGCTCTGTGTGTAGTCAAAGGCATCTGTCCAGATGGAACCTCCTAGGTCTTGGTGATTTATTGGTGGTGTGTTTTAAAATATGGCTGAGGGTCACCCCTGGGGTCGCTGTCTCAGAATGTGCTCTGGGCTAGGTCTCAGGACAAGGGGATTCCACAGCTCTGTTCTAGCCCCCACTTCTGCCCTCCCGTCCCTTGCCAGATTTCTTGCAGCTTCTTTGGAATTCTGTTGGGTGAAAGGCTGCAGAGTGGCGGCTTGTTCATCCAGTGCAGTAGCAGCAGCTGGAAGAGATTCCTCCTGCAGCTCTCATAAATTGTGGCAATGGGCCTGTCTGACAATCGTACAACTTTTTCCAGTACTTGTAGATACTGGGCAAGGGCTCTACCACTCAGCTATATCTCAAGGTCACACATATACATTTTATTTTTTTTTTTTTTTTATTTATTTATTTATTTTTTTTGATCTTTTCGAGACAGGGTCTCCCTGTAGCCCAGCTGTCCTGGAACTCACTCTGTAGACCAGGCTGGCCTTGAACTCACAAAGATCCGCCTGCCTCTGCCTCCCAAGTGCTAGGATTAAAGGCGTGCGCCACCACGCCCGGTGATTTTTAAAACTGGCACAGCTTTCTGTGCCCTGTGTCTTTATGGGAGTGTTCTCCCTTTCCTCTGAACGTGTGGTGGGATGGCCACGGCCTTGGGAGGATCCAGGACTCACTTGAAGGCTACAGGCAAATTCCTAGCTTCTGTGAGCTTGATTATCTTAGATGATAAGAGAGCAGGTGTGGAATGCTTTGTTATGGTGGTGGACCCTGTGCACAGGCCTGCTTGAGTATGAGTCGTTGCTCCTCCTCCTGCATTCTCCCACCCACTGCCCTGTCCCTCACCACAGCACTCTACAGAATGAAGGCAGGGGTGGGGTGGGGGGAAGCAGGGCATAGATCTCAGTAGTGCCTGCTTCTGTATCAATCCCATAGACCCCTGGGATCACAGGAGACCTGAGGAGCAAGAGTGAGAGACCAGAGGGAGGATGGGAGGCCAGGCAGGACATAGAAAGATTGGTAATAGCAAGAGGCTTTGAACACCTTGCCTGGCAATGCCTGAGGTCGTCTCGCTTCTCTTCTCGCTTTTCCACACCATCACTTCTCTGTGCCTGTGTCAGCTGGGTAGCCTGGCTAATTGCTTCATTGGCAGTTTGAAGGGCTGAATGAGTCAGGATGATTTCCTTGGACTTTAAGTTTCACCTGTTATTATCTCCAGCTGCTAGTTGATTCATTTTCCACACAGCTGGAACCCCCTGAACTTGGGTTCAGAAACAGACTTTTTAATTCTGCAAGTGGAGATCCTGTATCTAGACATTACACAGCATACAGGTTTCTTGAGGCCTGATCCAGGACCTCGGCAGTTTGGGTTTTGAGGTGCATCTCTGTGTTCCTCCAGCACAGACCCTGGTGCTGGGCCTTAGGCACTTCATGTATCTTCATTCCCTGGAGGGAGTCCTGCTTCCTATATCTGTAGGGGTGTAGGTCGACCACTGTCTTAGACTCACTGGCATTTCTGAGCAGGCCGGAGCATGTTCCCACAATGCTGGCCCTGGAGCTTGACCTCAGCAGGGTGGTGCAGGGCTGCTGTTCTCATTCCTGTTTTCTGTACCCAGGGTCTGTCCCTGGATCTAAATAGCACCCAAAATGCTCTCCAGGCTACACCCATTAGGCATGAACCCCATATGCTCTGACTTCACACGTGGCTGGTGCCAGTGTGAAGTCAACTTCCTTCAACTTCCAATTGTGTGAACTTGTAGAAGGCAGAGCCTTGGCTCTCTGGTCTAAAAGCAAATGTCAGGTCCTTAGTCCCAGACGACAGCCTACATAGCAGGGCTGGGGGCTCTATACCACATTTATGGATGACAGAATCTGGTGAGACTAATATTGGCCAGCACCACAGGGCCAGACTGTTTTCCCAGATGGTCTGAAAGGAGACAGTTGGGTGCACCCTCTTCATCCTCCAGCCTTCCCCTAGGCTATTTGCAGTTCCTCTTAACCAGTCTCTGTATCCAACTGTCCTCTATCCATCCTCTGCTCTGATCCTGGTCACCCTGACAGGGACACACTCACCCCCACTTCAGCTTCCGTAATCTGACCTCTACAGAGAATGGAGCTACAGCAGGCCAGACCTTTGTCCTGATGTCTTTCCTTCCCATCCTGTTGCCCCAGCTCTGTAATTTGCTGCTGGGGCCTGAGTCCTTTCTCCACCATTTACAGATAAATGACCTGGGAAGGGACTTAGGATACACACCTTGAGTGTCCCTAGCTAGAGCATGAGGACAGTAATAGTATCTGTGTGCTGGACCACTTCAGTTGTCAACTTGATACACCTAGGAAGAGAGAACCTCAATTGGGGAATTGTCTTTATCACATTGGCCTGTGGGCATGTGTATAAACCATTTTCTTGACTGTTGAATGATGTGGGAGGGCCAAGCCTAGTGTGGGTGGTGCCACCCCTGGGCAGATGGTCCTGGGTTGTGTTAGAAAGCAGGCTGAGCACAGGCCAGTGGAGCAAACCAGTAAGCAGCTTTCCTCCGTGTTCTGTGCTTCAGTTCCGGTCTTCAGGTTTCTGCTTAAATTCCTGTCTTGGCTTCCCTTGATGAAGGACTGTACTATAAACTGAAATAAACTCTTTCTTCCCCAAATTGGTTCTGGCCAGTGTTTTATCACAGCAATAGAAAGCTAGCTATGATAACCTGCTTCATAGAGATGCATCTGGGAATAATGAATGGATCGACATGGATGCCTGGAGCAGGGCCTTGCTGTAGCATCAACTCTCACAGGTGTTAGTATTGTTATGGTCATTGCTATTTTCTCCACTTAGTGAGGCAGTTTTTCAATAAGGGTGAGCTGACAGTGTCTGGTGGGTTGGAGCTGCAATGTGTGCTGTGTGGAGAGATCAGCATGGAGGCTCAATGATAGGTGGCTTGCTTGGTGCTCTGGCTGGTGCATCTGTGAGATGAATATATGAGAATTTGTATCCCACCCTCCCTCTTTCCAGATCAGGAACTTCCATGGTTCAGCAGCCATAAGAAATGATGAGGTGGAGCTGGAGAGAGAACTCAGCAGCTAAGAGCTCTGTTTGTACTTGCAGAGGAGCCGGGTTTGGTTCCCAGCACCCACATGCTGGCTAACAACTGTCCATAACTCCTGTTCCAGGGGACTACAATGCCCTCTTCTGATTTCTCTGGACATTGCATGACATGGGTACACTTACATACATGCAGGCATTACACACAAAATTAAAAATAATAAAATATTTTAAAAAGAAAAGATGAGGGTCTTGTAGCAACAGGTCAGAGAGAAAGAATGGATTCAACAGGGGCAGGGGTGGAAATGGAAGGCTGAGGAGACCCAGGACATTGACCGAAGGAAAGTCTAGAACCACCATGGATTCTGACTGCAATGACGGAAAGCAAGGGGGAAAAAAATGTCTACTGATTCTGGAAAATGGGCCCAGAGCACAAGATACTTGGAGACCTAGGTTTGGGGTGGTGGCTGCAGCTCCCCCTCTGTCACCCAGGAGTGAGTGCCACAGACACCTGCTCCTCCCTGTCCCTCCACTTTCCTCACTGCGCTCCTGTCCCTGCCTGCCCCTTTGGCCTCTTAATCAGGCTGCTTCTGTTTGGTTATGTAACTGCCTCAGGGTGCTAACTGACACTCTCCGTGAGACTCTGAGTCTTGGAGACAAGAGATGACAGTCCTGCCCGCTACTTCGCCAGGTCCCCACCCCCACCCCCACTACCAGGAATCCTAGAACAGCTCTTCCACCTTACTGAGCTGAGAAAACAAATTTCTCTTAGCACAAGAAGGAACTTAGTAATAGTAAAAGTTTCCCACAGTGCAATTTGTTGCCTGCTGCTGTAGTGAACACCCTGTTCCTGGGAGCAGTCCTCCCAAGGGTGGAGGACAACACCGAGGGTGTCTGTATAGGGGAGTCCGTACTCAGTGGAGATGGCTGCGCTCATCTAAGGGCCTGCTGATGTCAAGATTTAATGATGGCAGCTGGAGAGATGGCTCTGCATTTATGATCCCTTGTTCCACAGTTCTGTGGCTCAGAATTTCCAACACCCCTGTAACGTGCTACATGTCCTCACAAATGCCTGTGACCCCAGACCTAACGGGAATGGAAACAGGAGGATCTCTGGTCTTTCTGGCTTCCAGTGTAGTTGAACAGTAGTTGCCCCAGGTTCAGGGAGAGACCCTGCCTCAAAGGAATGGGCAGAAAGTAGTGGAGGAAGACACCTGATGCTCTCTTCTAGGAGTGTACATATGCATATGTACACTCAGACAGGCAGACAAGCATGCACACAATAAATAGATAAATACAAATTAAAAAAAAAGAACAATGGCCATGAGCAAAACTTCTTGGGACTGATCTCTTCAGTACAGGTCTTGGGAGAAATTAACTTATTTCTCATTTTTATACTGTACTCAGTTTTGAAAAAAGACATTTTCAGTTTTAAAGATACCTGTATAAACAAATAGTTAAAGATACTTGCTCAGGGGCTGGAGAGATGGCTCAGCAGTTAAGAACATTAGCTGCTCTTGCAGAAAGAAGACCTGGGTTCAGTTTTCAGCACTTAGGTGGTGGCTAACAACCATCTATAACTCCAGTTCCAGGGGATCTGATGCCCTCTTCTGGCCTCCGTGGGCATTGTACAACACAGGTATACTTACATACATGCAGGCAATACATTCATATACATGAAATAAAATTAACAAATAAAACATTTTTAAAAAGATACTTGCTGAGTATGTGGCCTAGTAATTCCCCTTCTAGTTATATATTGAAAAGAGTTTAAAGCAGGGACTTAGATATTTGTGTGTTTATGGCAACACTATTCATAACAGCCTAAGGCAGAGGTGATATAAATGTCTACTGACAGATGAAGAGGCGAACAAAATCAGGCTGACAGACAGGACAGACAGCAGAAAGTTTCATGCTATAGCATGGGTGAACCTTGAGGACATTATACTAAGTAGAATAAGCTAACCACAAAAAGATAGACCCTGTATGATTGTACTTATTTTAGAGATCTAGAGCTGCCAGAGGCAGATACAGAGGTAGAACTGTGGTTGCCAGAGGCTGACGGTGATGGGTAGGGGGAGCTGTTTGTTAACAGAGTTAAAGTTTAGAAAGAGGAAGAAAGTTCTAGAGATGGATGGAGAATATGGTTGTACAGTGTTGTATATGTACTTAATGCTACAGAACTTAAAGTGTGCTTAAAAGCCACTATAAAAAGTTTTATAATGAAAAATAGGCTTAGAGGAAGAGGTTGTTTAGTAACTTTTCTTATTGCTGTGACCAAATGCCTGGCCGAAAAGTAATTTAAGGGAGGAATGATTACTTTGGGCTCACAGAGGGTGTAGTCCATCATGGTGGGGAAGGCAGGACAGCAGGACCATAAGGCCTCTGACACACTATTGTAATAGAGTCAGGAAGCAGAGAGAGAGAGAGAGATGAACACTGGTGCTCAGCTTGCTTTCTCTTTCATTCTGCCCTCTGCCCAAGCCTGGGGAATGGTGCAGCACACATGATGTGGGTTTTCCCACATCCACTAACCCAATCTCACAGACATGCTCACAGGTTTCTTTCAGTGGTGATTATAGATCCCATCAAGTTCACAATCCAATTAGCCATCCCAGGAGCCATGCTCAACTGTGCGCTGACATCAGGGAATGCTCAGAGGCTTCCTGGTCTATGTGCGCTGACATCAGGGAATGCTCAGAGGCTTCCTGGTCTATGTGCCATGACATCAGGGAATGCTCAGAGGCTTCCTGGTCTATGTGCCATGACATCAGGGAATGCTCAGAGGCTTCCTGGTCTATGCATGATGCCCAGTACCACAGGGGAAGAGATGAAGCAGACCAAGTGCTTTGACTCACCCACCACCCTTCCTCGCAGTTGGATTTGAAGGCCCTCATTCACGATAGCCTTACATTTCCACAGCCCTATGGAGCCACCCATACATGAAGGCTCTGCTTAGAGAGGGTGTTACACACACCCTGACATAACCAATTCTCTTCCTCCAGTACCAGGCCTCAACTCTTTCTTTTTTTTTTTTTTTTTTTTTTGGTCTTTTTGAGACAGGGTTTCCCTTTAGTCTCAGCTGGCCTGGACCTCACTATGTAGACCAGGCTGGCCTTGAACTCATAGAGATTCACTTGCCTCTGCCTCCCAAGTGCTGGAATTAAAGGCATGCGCCACCACACCCGGCTGCAGTGCATTCTTTAGTCCCGTGTGCACTCACTGCTTTCAAGTCAAAACAGTCACAGCCAATATGGCTAATAAATTCAGCTAAAGCACATGCATTTGTGTCCTATTCTTTTTGTGGCTGACTAAAATGTAATGGCTTTCTTTTTGGATTTGGCATAAGTTAAGGTATTTGCTACATTTCTGTCAAGAATGAGATGCTAATGAGTGCAGGGTGTTCTAATAACATAGAAGTGTTACTGAGAAATTACAACAGGAGTCATTTGGTTTCCCTATGCACAGAGAGAAACCGTCTACAATGGGAAGGCCCAGGGCAAGAGTGGGTCCCCTGTACTGTAGGGCTAGGGGTCCCAAAGAGAAGGAGGACAAGAGAAGGTAATGTTGGGGAGAAAGAAAGATGTTGCATGTTTTCTCTTATATGTGAAATCTAGTCTTAACTTTATATATCTATATATTCATATATACACATATATCATATATATACACAGTGTGTGTGTATGTATGTTGTTTCTGTGATATGAAAGCAAGAAAGAAGTTATCCGTAGGGAGAAAGGGGGACAAGAGAGAGGACAAAAGGGGGCAGAATAGGCATTGGGGCTAGATATGGTCAAAGTACCTGATATAAACATGAAAATGTCATGATGAAACACAGCATTTTGTGCAGTTACAAAGAAGTTAATATAAAAACAAAATTTAAAAAAATAGGGGTGGGCATGGTGGCACATGCCTTTGATCCCAGTACTCAGGAGGCAGAGTACTCTGTGAGTTCCAGACCAGCCTGGCCTGCATAGCAAGTTCCAGGCCAGCCAGGGTTATATAGTTAAACCCTGTCTCAAAAAAAGCAATACAGAAAATAAATTTAAAGATTTTGTTTATTTTTATTTATGTGTATACATATGACTGCATGAGTTCATGTGCACCACCTGTGTGCAGGTGCCTTTGGAGGCCAGAAGGTGTTGAATCCTCTGGAACTAGAGAGTTCAGGATGGTTTATGAGCAACCTGATGTGGGTTCTGGGAATTGAACTTGGGTCCTCTTCAAGAGCAAAAAGCGTACTTAACTGTTGAGCCATTTCTCCAGCCCCAGAAAATAAGTTTTGAAAGAAAAATATTGTACTAGGTAAAAAAGAAAGTGTAGTTTTACCTCGATGCCGATGCCAGATCAATACATTCTCATTTTCCTTGGGGTCTCATGGGGTTCTCCTGAAGTGAGGTGTCCTGAGCTAGTTTCTTTGGCATTGAGTGGCTTGGGAATGAGCAAACAAACCTGTGTAGCCAAGAACAAAGCCCTCATGTTGGGATCAAGTCCAGGCTGCAAAGCCACCTGGCCTGTGCTCTGGTATTCTAACACTAATCTCATTCCTCCCCAAAGGCTGTTTGTTCCTGTTGAGCAAGCGGGAGGCTGCTCCAATGTCAGCAGCCCTCCCCAAGGGAAGAGTGGCCACCATTGGATCACCCAGCATTCTATTATGTTCTTTGTAGCTCTTTTTTTTTTTTTTTTTTTTTTTTTTGTAGTGTTTTTTTTTTTTTTTTATTTTTATTTTTGGTCCAGCTGGCCTGGAACTCACTCTGTAGACTAGGTTGGCCTTGAACTCTCAGAGATCTGCCTGCCTCTGCCTCCCAAGTGCTAGGATTAAAGGCGTGTGCCACCACACCCGGCATAGCTCTTTTTGCTGAGTGTTATTACTACTGTCTGTCCCTTCCCAAGTACCACACTAGGCCCAACCAGTGGGTCCCAGTCCATCTGGCTCTTTAGCCCTAGGAATGGACCATGTTCTCAGAGTGATAGGATACTAGGCCCTTGGAGGACAATAAGTAAGGAGAGTGTGCAAGCTAGAAATACAGACAAAAAAAAAAAGCACCCTTGGCCTTCTGATGGGAAAAGATCCGCCCCATCAGTCTGATCCAGGCTTCACAAGAGCCCTTGTGACCCAGCTTGGACCAGCCCAGAGGCATAGCAAAAACACTGGGGCACTCCTTGAACTTGGTCTATGCTTTCTTGCTCCATTCATGCATCAACTCCCCTTTCCAAATCCCATCCCTTCAAGACCCAGCAGGCTCCCCTGGCCCCAGGTAGTACTCTGCTCAGATCTCCCACCTGTCTTTCTGCACCAGCCCCATCAGTCATGAATCATTAACCTTTTTAGGCTATTTCTTCTCTTGGCTTAGATTTTTAAAAGTTAATAAATCTTTTGAGTATGCTTTTATGTTATAACAAAATTGAGCAGAAGGTACAGAGGTTTTCCACATCCTCCTGTCTCTTTGGGAGTGTCTGTTTAGGACTTCTGGCTGTTTTTACTGGATTGTTTATTTCTCATCGTAGAGTTTTAAGAATTCTTTGAGCCAGGTGTAGTGGCACATGCCTTTAATCCCAGCACTTGGGAGGCAGAGGCAGGTGGATCTCTGTGAGTTCAAGGCCATCCTGGTCTACAGAGCAAGCTCCAGGCCAGCTGGGACTAAAAGGAGACCTTGTCTCAAAAAAAAAAAAAAAGAATTCTTTGACTATTTTGGATAATATTTTATCAGAAATGTCATTTGTGACTACTTTCTTCAGCACTGTGGCTTATCTTCTTAATCTTTTGGCAGCAGTATTCAGAGAACAGAAGCATGCTCATCATCTCTTTCATGGGTTGTACCTTAGGTATTGTAAGGAAACATTATCACCACACCCAAGGACATCTCAGCTTTCTCTTTGGTCTTCTAGGGGCATTGTTGTTTTACATTTTAATTTTAAGCCTAGGATTTGTTTTAATTTTTGTAATTATGGCAAACTCTATGTCTATATTCTTGTCGTCCTGTGGATGTCTAGTGTTCCAACACTGTCGACAACTTTTTCCATTGTGTTGCCCTGGCTCTTTTGTCAATAACCAGTTCATTTTATTTATGTGGGTCTGTTCTGGGCTCTTTATTCTGTTCCAATCTTCTCAGTTCTTCCATCAATATCAAAGTCTAGATTACTATAACTTATAGCAAGACTTAAAGCTGGATAGTTTCAGTCCTCCAATGACTTGGTTTTTTCCGCAATACTGAGTTGATTATTCTGGATCTTTTGTTTCTACATACAAACTATACAGCTTTCCTTCCTTCCTTCCTTCCTTCCTTCCTTCCTTCCTTCCTTTCCTTCCTTTTCCTTCCTTCTTTTCTTTTCTTTCCTTCCCCTCCCTCCCTCCCTCCCTCCCTCCCTTCCTTCCCTCTATTCTTGCTTTCTCACTCTCTTTGGAAGGAAATTGAGACATGATCTTATTCTGTAGCCCAGGCTGGCCCTGTACTCATAGCAATCTTCTTGCTTCAGTATTCCAAGTGTTGAGATTATAGATGTGACCCACCCTACCCAGACATTGTTTATTTTTCTGTCCTAGACTGACCCCAGCCTAGGGCTTTGTGCATGCTAGCTATAGTGCTCTACCACTGGGCTCCAACCTCCTACTAGGTTTTATCTTAAAACAGCTTAATTGAGATACAATTTACAGTGTGCAATTTACCCACTTAAAGCATATAATTTAATGGCTTTTTAGTATAGTGATGAAGTTGGGTAACAATTAACACTATTTAATTCCAGAACACTTAGGACACCCCAAAACATACCCCATTCTTGTTAGCATCATTCCCCATTCTGCCCTTCTTCTGACCTTGACATCCATGTAATTTACTTTGAGCCTCCATAAATGTGTGTATTCTGAATAGTTCATATAAACAGAATCATATGATTTATGGTCTTTAGAAATTGGCTTTTTAATTTTGTGTAATATTTTCAAGTATATCCATGTTGTAATACATTCAGAATTTTCTTTTTTTATAGTAGACAATGTTCCATTGTTTGAATATTTCATTTTATTTATCAATCACGTTTGGCTATTTTGAGTATTGTTGTTATGAATGTGTACAAGTTTATATGTGGACAAACATATTTTCATTTCTTTTGGGAATCTGTCTACCTGGAAATACAGTTGCTGCATCATATGGAAACTGTACTTAGCTTTTGAGTAACGATCAGACTGTCTTTGGCGGTGACTGTGTACCTTCCCACCAGCAGTCTGTGTGGACTCCATTTTCTCTACATCTTTGTCATCTTTTCTACTAGCTGATTTGTGGATTCTTTTTTTTTTTTTTTGAGACAGGGTCTCCCTGTAGTCCCAGCTGCCCTGGAATTCACTCTGTAGACCAGGCTGGCCTTGAAATCACAGAGATCCACCTGCCTCTGCCTCCTGAGTGCTAGGATTAAAGGGTGNGAGATCTCAAATCTCAAGAGTCACACAAGCGTGCCTTTAATACCAGCTGGGAGGATAACTCTGCCCCCACAGCCAATAGATCTAATCAAGCCAAAGACCACACCTTTAATCCCAGCTGGGAGGATAACTCCAACCTCGCAGCCACAAAGGCCAATCAAACCAAAGACAGCAGGACCAAAGGATCAACAATCAGCTCGCCGAGGCACCCAGTTCCTACCTGTCTCCCCCTCTTCCTGTCGCTGGGCTCAGGAGATCTCCTAAAGACAGTTCTTAGCCGTCATGCAGGTGCTGGGAATCGAACCCGGGTCCTCTGGTAGAGCAGTCGGTGCTCTTAACCACTGAGCCATTTCTCCAGGCCCTTGATTTGTGGATTCTAACCATTCTAATGGGTACACGGGGGCAGCTTATTGTGGGTTTGGTTTGCATTTCCTTAGTGCCCGGTGATGTTGAGCATTTTCCATGTGCTTGCTGGCCATTTGTTTGACTTCTTTGAGGAAATGTTTATTTTCCTTGTGTTCCCCGACTCTGTAGGTTCTCTTCTTTCTTTATCTGTGTGGGTGTGTACACTCATGCATATGCATCACTCGTATGAGGTACAAGTATGAGGACCTCAAAGGAAGGGAGTAAGGTGTTCCTGTTTTATCACTGTCTATCTTATTTCCTGGAGACAGGTCTTTCAATGAATGTGAATCTTGTCGATTGGGGTTTGGCTAGACTGACAGCCAGCCATCCTCCTGCCTTTGCTCCCACCCCTGTCACGGGGTGCACACCACCATGCCTAGCTTTTTATATAGGTAGGTGCTAGGAATAAACTCCAGTCCTCATGCCCACGCAGCAAGGATTCTACTTGCTGAACCTTTTCCACAGTCATCTTTCTTTCTTCTCAAAGGGTCTCCCTATTTAGCCCAGGCTGGCCTGAACTCCTATCTCTTCCTCCCAAGTGCAAGGATTAAAGGGGAGCCACAGTGTCTGGCTAGCTCTTGCTTTCTTGATGGTGTCTGTTGAAACAAATTACTTTAAATTTTGATGAGCTTCAGTTTGATTTTTCTTCTGTCATTATGCTCTTGGTGCCTTATGTCTTAGACTTTTTGAATGTTCTTAATAGCTTTCTTTATAGAATATATATATATATATTCATTTGTCTTTTTGAGACAGGGTCTCCCTTTAGTCCCAGCTGGCTTGGAGCTCACTATGTAGACCAAGCGGGCCTTGAACTCACAGAGATCCACCTGCCTCTGCTTCCCAAGTGCTAGGATTAAAGGCATGCGCCACAATGCCAGGCTCAAAAATTTATATATTTTTTGAGACTTTTGTACAATGTATTTTGATCCTGACTCCTCCCACCCACTCCTCCCTACTCCCCCAACTTTGTGTGTCCTCCTTTTTTTGAGATAGGGTCCTGTAGCTAAAATCCCTTCTGGGATGGGAGGCACAACCGACATCAGGCCCCCTTCTCCCCTGGTCCCGAAGACAAACAGAGGTACAGTTTTTCCAAACTAAAGTCTGGAAAACGAGTGAACTTAATGGGCTTACTTATAGAGCAGAGGGTGAGAGCTGACAGTCAGGAGAGTGGCTGCTTCCTCCTGAAGGTCGCACTAGAAGCCCTCCACTCAGACATGGAACAGGGCTTCTCCATAGCTGCACAAAATGGCAAGAGAGCCTCCCTACTGCTTCCTCGGCTTATGTACCCTTAACTCCTCCCTTCATGCAACTAGGCCCCACCAGTTGGTTGGGAGATGTGGATGAATGACACAGGTGCACTTACGCAATGCAAGCAGTACACTCATACACATAAAATAAGAAAAAAATATATTTTTATATTTTTTTATGTGTATGAGTGTACTGTCTGCATGTGGGTTGGTGCACCAGTGTCGTGCACTGCCACGGAGGTCAGGAGAGGGCATTGAATTACCCTAGAACTGGAGTTAAAGAAGGTTCTTAGCAGCCATGTGGGTGCTGGGAATCTAACTCGGGCCCTCTGCAAGAGCAGTCGGAGCTCTTAACTGCTGAGCCATCTTTCCAGCCCCATAAAATATTTTTTAAAAAGAGAGAAAATTAACTCTCCCTCCTCAAGAAGCCATCAACTATCTGTAGCTCCTCAGCTAAGGCTTAGGAGTCCTTCTCCTCTCCATCCTAGAATACTGTCTTCTCCTCTCCATTCTGGAACACTGAATGTCCTCTCCTGTCCATTCTGGAACACTGACTGCCTTCTCCTCTCCATTCTAGAATACTGTCTTCTCCTCTCCATTCTGGAACACTGAATGTCTTCTCCTCTCCATTCTAGAATACTGTCTTCTCCTCTCCATTCTGGAACACTTGACTGTCTTCTCTCCACTCTAGAATACTGACTGTCTTCTCCTCTCCATCTAGAACACTGACTGTTTTCTCCTCTCCATTCTAGAATACTGACTGTCTTCTCTCCATTCTAGAACACTGACTGTCTTCTCCTCTGCATTCTAGAATACTGACTGTCTTCTCCTCTCCATCTGGAACACTGACTGTCTTCTCCTGTCCATTCTGGAACACTGACTGTCTTCTCCTGTCCATTCTGGAACACTGACTGTCTTCTCCTCTGCATTCTAGAATACTGTCTTCTCCTGACCATTCTGGAATACTGACTGTCTTCTCCTCTCCATTCTGGAACACTGACTGTCTTCTCCTGCCCATTTTGGAATACTGACTGTCTTCTCCTCTCCATTCTGGAACACTTGACTGTCTTCTCCTCTCCATTCTAGAATACTGACTGTCTTCTCATCTCCATTCTGCAACACTGACCATCTTCTCATCTCCATTCTGGAACACTGACTGTCTTCTCCTCTTCATTCTGGAATACTGACCATCTTTTCCTCTCCATTCTGGAACACTGATTGCCTTCTCCTCTCCATTCTGGAACACTTGACTGTCTTCTCCTCTCCATTATAGAATACCGACTGTCTTCTCATCTCCATTCTGGAACACTGACTGTCTTCTCCTCTCCATTCTGGAACACTGACCATCTTCTCTTCTCCATTCTGGAACACTGACCATCTTCTCTTCTCGATTCTGGAACACTGTCTTCTCTCCATCTGGAACACTGACTGTCTTCTCTCCATCTGGAACACTGACTGTCTTCTCCTCTCCATTTTGGAACACTGACTGTCCTCTCCTGTCCATTCTGGAACACTGACTGTCTTGATCTTGTGTGGTGGCCACAGGTGCTGAGTTCACATGTGCAGAGATCCTGTCATGTCCAGAAGACACTCTTTCACTCTCGTCCTCCCCAACCTATGGCTCTTAAAATCTTTCTGCCCCCCTCTTCCACTACAGTCCCCTGAGCTTTGTGGAGAGGGGATGTAATATAGATGTTTCATTTGTGGCCCAGGACTCCACAGACACTCTCTGCACTGTGATCAGATGTGAGTTTCTGCATTTACTATCTACCCCCATGAAGCCTTCTCTGATGAGGTCTGAGAGCTGGGCTAGTTTATGGGTAGAGATACAAATTTAGAGGGCAGTTTGATTCTTCATGTCTGGGTTGTTTTGTTTTTTTATAAGTGTCATTGTGAACTTTCAGTAACATCATGCTTTGTTATTTTAGTTCATTTTAAGCTTGCCAGGCCCAGCACTTGTGTGAAACTTGTCTTTTCTAACATCAGGACTGGGTGGGTTGCTTTGCTCATGACTTGTTACCTGGTCGGGATGCAAAACTCAGAGGCTCCAGAGACTAGATGCCTCTGAAGACTGTCCACTTGCTTATTCTCATTTTCAGCCCAAGGGCTGAACAACAGGTACCTGGAGCATCCCCCCTTCCTCTGCATCAAAGAGGGTTGAAGGGTCCCCATTAGCTGAGGTCTCTTTCTTCTCTCTTGCTGCATAATACCCATCTCTCTAGAAATATATCCAGAGGGATATATTTTTTAATTTTTCCTTATGGGAAACAGCTGCTGTTTTTGCTAGACTGTCATCTATTTGGTTGTTACTTTTCCGACTTTATTTTTAAACAGTATAACGTGAAACACAGCAACACTGCTCACGGGACAGATGGAGAGCTGCACCAAACAGACTTCCAGAGCGGCCCTAATGGAAGCGACAGGGGTGGGGGAGGAAAGCCAGACTGCCAGATTGTTAAAAGCAAACAAATATCAGTAAATCACAAATTAAATAGAGAAAAGAAGAGCAAATAAGGAAGTGGCAGGCAGAGGGCATTGTACTTCCTGTCTGAGACTCAGGATGTGGCAGGTGAGCTCCAATTGACAGGACTGCCAGAAATGGCCAAGGAGCCAGATATGGCCAGATGAGAAGAAATGCTGACAATGCCCTCCTGGGACAGGTGACACATTCCCCATGTAGTAGGTAGAGACCTTCCAGAGCTTCCAAGTTAAATGAAATATAAAGCCACATCTCTTACCTGGTAAGGCTTCAGGCGTAGTGTCAGCTAGCTAGTTCCCTGTTTCCCTCTTTTGGGGAACAGGGAAAAGTTAGGGGTAAATGAATCTCTATATACGTTTTTTTCCCCCTAAGGAATAAGATAAAATGTGCTTTACTTCTTTCTTCTAGAGTAGCCCAAACTTGGTGCAAACTGTGGGGCGGGGGGGCTGCTGTGGTCCCCTCCCATAGAGGCAACTTATCATCATGGCCCCACATGCAGAAACAAGGGACTCGCTCTCATTTCTCTGTCCCCTCAAAGAGGACTAGGTGCTCTTTGACACCACAGTACCCTTGGGACTGACCCTGGTATAGTAACCTCCTGGCTGGGATCCTGTTCTGTCCCCGAGTCCTCACCAGCCTTGCTATCTTATTTTGCTAGTCTGGCTGCTGTGTAATCTGTCATTGTGCTCTTGCTATTTTACATCTGTATTAATTCATATTTATTGGCCATCTTGACATCTTTTGTGAAAATCTTATTAGAACATCCCCCCCTTTTTTTGTCTTTTTGAGACCAGGCTAGCCTTGAACCCACAGAGATCCTCCTGCCTCTGCCTCCTAAGTGCTGGAATTAAAGGTGTGTGCCACCACACTCAGCACCCAACCCCCCCACCCCCATTTTTTAAAAAATTTTTTTATTATTAATTTTTATTTATTTCTGTATGTGTATGAATGTACTGTCTGCATGCAAGTCTGTGCACCCGTGTCGTGCAACGCCGCGGAGTTCAGAAGAGGGTCTCGGATTCCCCTGGAACTGGAGTTCTCCTGGATTTGGAGCTTCAGACGGTTCTCAGCCGCCATGTGGTTGCTGGGGATCGAACCCGGGTCCTCTGCAAGAGCGGTCGGCGCTCTTAACCGCTAGGCCATCTCTCCAGCCCCCCCACCCCCATTTTTAAACGGATATATCTTTCTTCTGTTTGGAGTCTTCCTTGTTGTATCTGGATATGAATTCTCTGCCAGCTATATTTTCTCACTATGTGGCTTTCTTTTATTCTTTTATCATTGTCTTTTAATTAACAGAAGTTCTTAATTTTTTTTTGTTTGTTTGTTTTGGTCTTTTGAGACAGGTCTCCCTTTAGTCCCAGCTGTCCTGGAGCTTGCTATGTAGACCAGGCTGGCCTTGAACTCAGAGATCAGCCTGCCTCTGCTTCCTGAGTGCTGAGGTTTTAATCTTTAGGCATGCACCACCACGCTCGGCGTAGAAGTTCTTAATTTTAATAAGTCCAATTTATCCATCTTTTCATTGATGGTTAATACTTTTCTGTACTGCTAAGGTACTTTTACCCATTCAAGGTCATGAAGATATTCTCCAAGGTTTTCTTACCCAGCTTTATTATTTTTTCTGTATAGCCTTATGCTCCTTCTCAACTTAATTTTTATTTAGCATAAGGTACAGGTCAATGTTTATTTTAATGTACATATGCATGCAGTTGGCTCAGCACTGTTCACTGTAGACCCATCCTTTCCTACAGAAGCGTAGTAGAGCCTTTGTTCTAAGTAACCATATATGAATGTCTCTGTTTCTGTGTCATTCTGTTCCACTGGCCCCTTTGTGTATCCCTGAACCTATAGCCCTCTGCCCATTATGTCACTTTATGGTAAAAGTATTGCTATCTGTAGTGTAATTCCCCCCTTTGAGCTTCTTCATTACATTCTTATTTATTCTTTTTTAATTTTTTAAATTTTATTTATTTTTTTATGTGTATGAATGTACTGTCTGCTTGTAGGTTTGTGCACCCATGTCATGCAATGCTGAGGAGGTCAGAAGAGAGTGTCTGATTCCCCTGTAACTGGAGTTAAAGACGGTTCTCAGCCGCCATGTGGGTGCTGGGGATCGAACCTGGGTCCTCTGCAAGAGCAGTCAGTGCTCTTAACCACTAGGCCATCTCTCCAACCCCCCCCATTCTTATCTATTCTAAGTCCTTTGCATCTTCATATAGCTTTAGAATCACTTGTCTGACTCTCCACACACACACACATACACACACACACACACACACACACACACACATGCTCACACCCATAAATATGTTGAAATTTGCATTGAATTTCTAGATCAAACTGAAGAAAATGTACACATTAACCCTATTCATTCTTTTATTCCATGAACATAGTACCTCCATTATTTATTGGAGTCTTTGATTTATCCCAGTATTCTTTTGTATTTCTCAGTCTAGTTGTACCTATAGCTCATTGAATTTATTCTCTAGGTATTTATTTAAAGAGATGTGATAGCAAGTGGTATCAGTTTTATCAGGTTTGTCAGTGCTGCATTAGTTACTATTAGTTACTATTCTCATTGCTGTGACAAGATCCCTGACAGAACCAATGTAAGGAAGTGGAGACTTACATCGGTGAACAACTTCACAGGGGATATCCCATCATGGTAGGAGGCACGGCAGCTGGAACGGATTGGTTCATGGTAATCAGGGCTTGTCGTAGCAAATTCTCACATGGCATCTATCAGGAAGCAGAACACTAATCTAAAATACGAGTTAGCATCCTTCAAGGACGGCATCTGGATAGTCACATGAGCCAGGTTCCATGTCCCAAAGGTTCCACCCACAACTTCCCCAAACAGTGCCATCGGCTGGGGGCCAAGTGTTGAAAGGCATGAGCTTGGGGAGGGATATTTCACATTTAGACCATAACTCTACAGAAAATACAATTGGTTCTTTTCATATATTTTAATGTGAGAATTTTACACTTGTACACAAAGTATTTTGATTATATTTACCACTCTCCCCTTCCTTCTGACTCCGCCTAGACCCACCCATCACATCACCCTTCTCCTAGTCTCTCTCTCTCTTTTTTTTTAAATTTTTATTTATTTTTGTATGTGTATGAGTGTACTGTCCACATGTAGGTCTGTGCACCCGTGTCGTGCAATGCCGCAGAGGTCAGAAGAGGGTCTTGGATTCCCCTGGAACTGGAGTTCTCCTGGAATTGGAGTTACAGACGGTTCTTAGCCACCATGTGGGTGCTGGGGATTGAACCCGGGTCTTCTGTAAGAGCAGTCGGTGCTCTTAACCCCTAGGCTATCTCTCCAGCCCCCTCTCTTTTTTTTTTTTTAAGCCCACTGAGTCCAATTCGTGCTGCCATCCCCCAGAGCCTGGGCAAACCACCAGGAGCCGCACCCCTGAAGAGAACTAGTAGAGGCTATATGTTCACCCACACAGTTGATTTTTGCCAATTGACTTGTATCTAGCAATGTTGCTAGATTTATTATTTCTTTTTTATTTATTTTTTTTGTGTGTATGAATGTACTGACTGCATGTAGGTTGGTGCACCCCTGTCGTGCAATGCCGAAGAGGTCAGAAGAGGGCATCAGATTCTCCTGGAACTGGAGTTAAAGACGGTCCTTAGCCACCAGGTGGTGCTGGGGATCGAACCCAGGTCCTCTCCAAGAGCAGTCGGCGCTCTTAACCGCTAGGCCATCTCTCCAGCCCCTAGATTTATTATTTCTAGTCCCCTCCTAACCAACTATAAACCACTGGGGGAGAATATTCTCCAGATTCCTTCTGTAGAATGCTGGGCCTCAGAGTCTGGTTGCCTACTTCTAGAGAACTCCAGTCATTAGTCTTTGGGCAGGTATACGCTCCCTTAAATCCACATGAGTCTAGCAGAGTCTAAATGCACACATTCCCTCTCCCCTCCCCACTGGTGAAGCTTGTCTAGGTTTCCATAGGAGGGTCCTGCCCAGGCTGCAGGCTTATTGCTGAGATATATTTAGAGGGGAAGCTAGTACTGGTACTGGGGACAGGATCTGTGATGCTAATCTTTGGCCTCGACATGTGTAATACAACCACTCCCTGAATATTTGCCAATATCCTATTCTGAGTAGCCATTTTACTTGGTCCATAAAAGAAATAGAGTGAGGCCCAGGGCAAGTTCCTAGTCTTCATGAATTATGCTCTACACAAGAGGACAAAACTCAAGTCACAAGAACGGGAAGGATCCCTAATATAGAGCCCAGACACCAGGTTTAAGTTTTAGTTCTAATCCTAATGAAATTCCCAATGCATTCCTCCCCAATCTGCACAGGCCTGACCTCCCAGCCAAACAATGAAGGAAAATTATCTGCCTTATATAGGGACATCCAGTCTGAGACTTAGAAGCAGACAAGAAAGCCAAGAAAAATATGGAGACAGAAAGATCCATGAGTAACTAGCTAGATAAAAATGTGCGGGGTTGGGAGTTGGAAGGATTCCTCAGGAGGCTGATCTCGAATGAAAGCTTGAGCATGGGAGGAGTTAGGTGGACGGAGAGATCTTTGCAAGGACCATCTGTCCACTTCCCGCTCCTTCAGATCGTGGGCTGATAGAATAGCCTCAGTAGAAGCCATAAGTGGAAGAATTACAACAGGGGTGGGCATGGCAGAGAGAATGGGTGAGGGCCACAAGGTGAGGGGCCTGTGTGCACCCAGCTGGCCAAGGGTGGCTTCACACTGTGGAGGATGGGTTGAGGCACATGGTTTAGCTCAGGGGCCCATGCAAAAAAGGTGGAAGAGAAAAGCTCCCCAGCAAGTGTCCAGAGGAATCATGGGTACAGGAGAGCCCCCCCCCTTAGAGTTTTCTCTCAGTCCTGTCAGGCAAGATCACTTGAAGGTGGCCTGCCTTCATTTGACGTTCAGCACTCTGATACCAGGCTCTGGACTGCGTGCTGGAGCTGTGCATACAAGCAAGTCATATTCTTGCCTGTAGGGATTATTTTCAGGTGGAGAACTGGCTGCTGTGGCTGGTGTGACCAGAGGCCCGCCCAGGCCTGGGTAGGGGTGGGGGTGGTGGTCTGGCAGCTAAGGAAGGGTTGTACTCAAAGTACAAGCAGGGAAGGGTTATAGGGAGGCACGAGCAATGCAGAGAATGACCCCCTAGAGGTGGCCACAGGGTGCTGTATCCCCATCTATACTCCTGTATGTGGAATCAGAAGTTCTATTCTTCCCGCATGTCAGAGACTTCCAAAAATGGACTCAAACTGTTCTTTTCTTCCAAGCAGCTTTACAAATCCCCAAGTAGGGGCGTTAAGCATAGAACTTCTGGGGAGCCTGCTGCCTTCCAGCTGCTGCCAGATGTGAGAATATTACCTCCTGTGTTTAGAAATGTCTCTTGCTCTTGCCTGAAATTCTCCCTGGGCTGGGGCTCCGTTAAGCTGTAGCCACCCTTGTGGTGCAGACTTTGTGTCATTTTGAACACTTTCTACCTTGGCAACTAACCTGCTGGAGTACAGGCTCTGCAGTAGAACCAAGGGGGGTAGGAGGCAGCAAGCGAATGAGGACATGGGCAGGAATGGGGTGAAGGACATAGGCAGAAGTGCCAGTCAGGTGTCTGACCTTTCTTCTTCCTGCTTGTCAGTGGGCCCCACAGTCCCCTGGGGTCTTCTGAACAGTTTAGACAGGTGCAGATAAGGCCTGGCAGTATGAACAGACCAAGCAGGTAGGGATAAGACCAGGTGCCGTGAAGCAGGACTGATGGGATGCAATCTGCAGGCCCCTATGGATGTAAGGTGAAGGTTATCCTAGCCTTAAACTTGACCCTTGCCCAGAAGGTGGGTCCTGGCCCCAGGGGACTCCAGGCTAGCAGGTGCCCTTAGTCTTTTGGGGCAGAGACTATAGGTGAGCGTGTTACCAGGGAAACCATGGTTTCCTTTTAGATTCTTAATAAAACAATTTAGAAACTGTCTCAGAAAGAAGCTTGAGGACAATTTTATTAGAGCTTAAGAGAAAAACAACAGGACATTCAAGCTGTAAATCCCAGCCGTCGCCAGGAGGAGGGAGATAAAGTCATAAGGTCAGAGAAACAATGATAAGGCCCAGAGTCCCAGAGAAAGCATGCTTAGGCTCTCAGTCAGTATCCAAAAAAGGGATCGAGAAAAAAATTTAAAAAAAAAAAGAACATGCTTAGAGTGGGCCTTGAGACTAAGCTCAGAGGGCTCCAGGTGTGCGCTCTTATGGCCCAAGACAAAGGAGTGCACCAGCAATAAATGGTTAGAAATGAAAATATAGACCATTTATTAAGAAAGCAAAGCAGTCTTGAGCATGGAAGTGGCCCCAACGCCCCACAACCCGATGAGCACGGTCCTTCATAGGATGTTTACCCAGCACCTCTCACGTTCCTATAGCCTGGGCTTTTCTGGCACATTCTCTGTTCATTGCATGAAGCCCAGATGAGGAAGGGCTTCCCATCTTTCTCTGCCAGCTGGCTTCTTTCATGTGTTCATCTTGATGTTTCTGACTCCAGTCTCTATTCTGACACAGGAGGTATTCACAAGTCATCATCCATTCTGCTCTGTCAGTGTCATCAAGATTGCTGCCCCTCTGTGTGTGGGAAGGAGGCAGTCTATCACAAACAGCTCCCAGAGAGGCCTACACACCCTCCACCACTGAGGAGCGGATGGAGGCTCTCACACGCTTGGGGAGCTGGTCTCATCTGGCACCTGCTCCTGGCTGGCTGGGCTCCTTTCTCTATACACACAAGAAAATGTTTCCTTTTCATCTTCTCTCACCTGGAGAGAACTTGTTTCTCTCTGCCTCTGTCCATGTCACCCAGCCTCCGGGCCTCAGCAGTCCATGCTATTGCAAAGATGGGCTCCCCAGACTCCAGCACTGCCCACCTAGCTATATGTACAGGACAAAATTCCCTTCCACTTCTGGTCATCCATGGGGGGGGGGGGCAAGCCGTATTCAGGGAACGAAGCTCCCAATCTAAGTCTCAGCACTTCTCTGACCTGCCTGTGTGTACAGCTCCTTCCCGTCTTCCAGGAAGAATGGAATAAAGGCTGCAGGGAACATGCAGTCACAGAGGAGCAGGCCCCAATTAGAGCATGCCACCTCTCATTTATGCTGTGAGGGTTGCGTCCATAGCTATCATATTAGATTATTTTGCCTTTTCTTGTGTCTTGAATATTTCATAACAATTTGTTTTAAGGAAGAGGTACATGAAGCTACAACAAAGGAGGTAGTTCTAGAAAAGATAGAGGGAGAAAGGCCCAAGGAAAGGCAGACCACCTGGAGTGTGGGTTGAAAGGACGGCAGGATTCCAGCAAAGAGACGGAAGAAGGTACATGGAAATCCAAAGTTGTGAGTCACTGGACACTCTGTCAGGGACTTGCCAGAGCATGGCCAAGCCAGGCTAGAGCCAGGATGATGTCATCCATTGTGGGAATGGACCACAGAGAAGCTGTGACCGCTCTCCCAGGCTTGCCTGGGGGCTCCTTGGGGTTGTCCCCTGCTGTGCCCGTGCTTCCAGACACTTCCACGTGGTTTTCAGAGGAGGGTAGGGATTTCTTTCATGGTTATAATTTTTTCTCAATGTGTAAAACCTAATTCAGCCAGGTGTTGTGGCACACACCTTTAATCCCAGGACTCAGGAGACAGAGGCAGGCAGATCTCTGTGAGTTCAAAGCCAGCCTGGTCTACATAGCAAGCTCCAGGCCGGCTGGGATTTAAGGGAGACCCTGTCTCTAAAAGACAAAACAAAACAAAACACAAAAAACCTAATTCAAATGTGAATAAATTCGGGTGCTCAGAGTCTGTGTTCTGAAACATCATTCCAGATGAATGGCCTAACTGGAACAGCCATGCCTTTCAAAGCCTCGAGTGAGACCTGAAGTGTTAGGATACTTGTCTCCAATCTGGCATGAAATGACCACACACCTGCACAGGTACAAAGGCCCCGGCTCTGCACTGGCGTGTTCTGATCTGCACTAGGCTTACAGAGGGAAAGCCCACTGTGCTCTGCTGGGGGGACACACATAGTTGCTTCTCCCTGGCACCTGGTACCATGTCTGCTGCTTTTTCAGAAGGCAGGAAGGGACTCCTGATGAATGTTGATTTTTCCTGTGGCGTCTCCATTTTGCTGTGTTATGAAAGCTGGTCTGATCCTCCGGCTGATGCCCCTGGGACAGCTGGCACCTGCCTCTCAACTGACTTCTGCCTCTATTTTGATTGTTTCTGTGTAGGATCTGAGTTTGGCTGAGTCCACATGGCTGGTGGCAGCTTTGGGACATGCCTCTGCAAGGTCATGGTGTATCTGTTGCCTATCTGAGGTCACTCTCCATACAAGAATTCATTTCCTGCTGAATATGCCTTTCTGCTAGAGGATTCACTGTGTTTCATTTATGAGGAAATGGCAGTAGTTGCAGGCCATGGACCGGCCTTGGGCCTGGATGGTACACCTGGGCACCTGGGGTCAGATACCCAGTCTGTGCCCTGCTGGAGAGGTATCCAGGAGCCCAGCATTAGGCAGGCTTACATCTGCCCTCATCTTGCCTGCCTCCAGCATGCACACTCACTGACCACATAGGTCTCTCTCCATGGCCTCCAGCATGCACACTCACTGACCACATAGGTCTCTCTCCATGGCCTCCAGCATGCACACTCACTGACCACATAGGTCTCTCTCCATGGCCTACAGCATCCACACTCACTGACCACATAGGTCTCTCTCCGTGGCTTATTGTGGTACAAGGTTTCTGACCTGGGAGCATGAAAGGAACCAGCAGCAGATGTGGCCGACCTGTGTTGCCTATGTCTATGAAAAAGCTTCTTGGTGGCTGTTGCTGGCCTGCTGACTCTGAGGGTCCCTTAAGAGACACTGTAGGTCTAGGGTGGCCCTGCTTGCTGTGGAAGGGTCCTGAGGAGGGTGTTTGGTTGAGGGTAGGGAAACATGTCACATCGGAGTCTGGCTGTGAGCTGGCGATGAGGGTCAAGAGTGCCTTCTAGAAATCCGTGGAGGAGCAGAGGAGGCAGTGTTAAGTCCTCAGGAGGGGTCTGTGGCCCTCAGAGTGAACGGTGCATCAGGAACTGGATATCCAGGCAGGAGTGGGCAGCATGGTGTGTGCCCAGAGCTGTGACACAGCCCAACCCGAAGCTACTCAAAGGATCATGGTGACCTTCGGGGTTAGGGTGGAGTGGGCGGGCTGTGCATAGCAGTCTCCTCTCACCCCGTCACTACATCACAGCAGAGAAATTGCTGATGCTCGGGTTTGGACGGCAAGAAATGAGATCGAATGGCAACACGGAGGGGCCCTCGACAAAGCTGGAGGCTGGGAATTTCCAGTGAGACAATCTAATAAGGAAAACAAAGCTTGAATGCCAAAAAAAGAAGGCTCTAGAAATAGTCCCCTCCTGCCTCATACCTACCTCAGATCAAAACTGAATGTAAGATGAGGCAAGGGTCTAAGCTGAGGACCGTTTGGAAATTTGCAGAGGTCCAGCGCTGAACCCCCTCAACTCCCCCCTCCACTGTTTCCTCAACTATCCCCTTCCCTTCCATCAAAGGCCAGAAGTTTATTTTTCAAAGGAAATGATCTTCTGGAGACTGAGACAAAAAGGCCTGCATCTAGTGAGGGCAAATCTGAGTGCTGCACTGAGAGAAGAAGAGTCTATCTAAAGCCCACCTCCTGCATGATGAGGTCTGGAAGCTCGGGAGTGCTCGCAGCTGGGCCTCTCCCCCGGGAGATGGCTGGGGGGTTCCCTGCAAGGAGACTGACTGGGCCAAGAGAACAAAGAATTATGTATGCTCCCCTGAGGAGATGCCTAGGTCCCAACCTAACACCCCTTAGACAGAACACCAACTTTTTAATATCTTATTCTTTTGTTTTATTTTGCTTTGTTTTGTTAAGATGAAGCCTTCTTGCATAGCTCAGGCTAGCTTTGAACTTGAGATCCTCTTGCATCAGGCTCCTAAGTGTACCACGATGCCCCCTCTCTCTGTCTCTCTCTGTTTCTGTCTCTCTCTCTCTCTCTCTCTCTCTATATATATATATATATATATATATATATTTATATTTATTTGAAGGCCTTGTTTTGATTGGAAAAGGGGAAAGGGAAGAAAGAGGGAAAGAGGGAGGGAGGGGAAGAGAGGAAGAGGGAGAGGGAAATGCAAGCAAATGAATAAGGAAGGAGTCAGAAGGAATGGAATCAAATGTAGAAACTGGAAGAAACTGTCTTTGATGTCTTCTCAGAAATAAGAGTTGACACCACAGTAAAGTGAGAAGGAAGGTTATAAAAAGGGAATGTCCAAAAAAAAAGCCAGGGGCGGGTGGAACCCTTATTAAATCCTACGCATCTTGGGAGGCAGAAGGCCAGGTTGGATCTTTGTAAGTTCGAAGGCCAGCCTGGTCTAACAAAGTGAGTTCCCAGGACAGCTGGGGCTACAGGGAACTCTGTCTTGAAAAGACCAAAAAAAAACAAAAAAGGGAACATCCAGGAATATGGAAGAGCAGTAGGGAAGTGGGCACAGGACAGAGATACAGTGGAAGGTTTGGAACTGGAACTGAATGAAGAGCTTCAGACTGTAGAAGACAGCAGGGTAGAAACGGGAAATAAAAAAATAAAAATCAAAAACCCAAGAAATAGAAGGTCAGAGCAGGAAGACCCCAGCCTTGGGGACGGAAGACGGACAAAGAGAAGGCTGTATCTGAGAACTTCAGATGCCATGGGTGAACACCGAGTAGAGCAGACCTACCCTAAGGTTCATCGCTGTGGAAAAAGAAGACTTGGAAAATATTTAGGGGAGCAGGAGAAGCAGGCTGCATTGCATTATGGGAGTTGGAACACAGAACAATCAGACTTTCCAGCAGCACCTGTTGTCAAGGGGCAGTACCGTCCACCCACTTGGCCAGGCCTCACCTTTCTGTTCATTCTCTAGACAAGGCAGAGTGAGGGTGTCAAGGTTGGAGTGTCTTCCTCAGAAGCCCTAAGAAAACACATCTCTGTATCTCATATGATAAAATGGAGATGAGCTGATTGGCTTGCGGTAACCATCACCTACCCCTAAACCCCGGAGACACATCAGCTGTGAAGACAGGTGGTAACCTGGAAGGAAATTAGGATTCTCTCACCAAGAGGAAAGGGAGATGAGTGGTGCATGGCTTAAAGTAAATAATGATGTTCACTGCGGATGTGTTCTTTTAGCAGGCAGTCCCTCTTTTGAGGAGTCACTGGTGCCTAACAACATTGGAGATTGGCTGGCTGGTTGGTTGGCTAGCTAGGTGGCATTTGAGCTGATTGTTAACTTTTGCTTTGTGTGACCCATGAGGTAAGGAAGATTACACATTTAAAGAAAATGACTCCAATGTGAGTTAGGAGAAAGAACATCACACAGTATAAGGGACCTGGGAATTTGAAGAGTGAAAGATGCAAGGGAGCAGCCCACTGCAACACCTTCAGCATCATCTCAGAGGAAACAGACACAACTGTTGGGCATGGCCCAGGCATCCACACAGTGTGATTTAGGGATTTACATCGATGTCCCCTGACCACACCCATCCCCACTAATATAGACTGGAATGACACGTATGGGGCTCCCCTCTGGAAGAGATGTCCATTGCTTTCAGAGATGGCTGCATTTGGCTATTATCTGTCACCAAAGCTGTAGAGTTCTTTGGAAAAATGATTCCAGACAACTTTCTGAGAGGAAGGCTTCAGTGTAGCAGGGCCAGGCAGAGGACACGTAGATGGGGTGCATTCTCAGCACAGGAGATGCTTGACCAGGTCCTTAAGCTCTGGAGAATTAACCTTCACCTTCTCTGCATTGAACCACCTTGCCAGATCTACCAGTGTCCCCCAGTCCTTCTAGTTGATACCTCCAGCTGGAGGAGCACCTGAGTGAGGCAGGCAGCTGTCTGAAACTTCCTTACACCTGTTCACAGCAGCTGAGCCCAATGCATCCCTAAAATAGCTGGCTTACTGCCCAAACCTGTTTATGCCAATGAAACTTGCTATTGTAATTATGCAATTTAATTAAATAGTATATAAATCACTTAAAACATTGTTGCAAAAGAAAAGAAAAAAGTTGTTTCTGTGAAAACTGAGTGAAGCACTGAAAAACATGAAAAGAGCTGGTGATTTGTAAAGAAAACAAGGAAGAAAGAAAGAAAGAAAGAAAGAAAGAAAGAAAGAAAGAAAGAAAGAAAATAAGGCCAGCCTGACCTATGTAGTGAGTTTCAGGCCAGCTGGGCTACAGGGAAACCCTGTCTAGAAAGAGAGAGAGAGAGAGAGAGAGAGAGAGAGAGAGAGAGAGAGAGAGAGAGAGAGAGAGAGAGAGAAAAGAAAGAAAGAAAAGAAAGAAAGAAAGAAAGAAAGAAAGAAAGAAAGAAAGAAAGAAAGAAAGAAAGAAAGAAAGAAAGAAAGAAAGAAAAAGAAAGAAAAATTGTTGAGTTAGAGATAGGTAAAATAATGATGAAAGTTTGGGGAAGCATTTAAAAACTCTTGGGAGACTTTTTACATTTACATTTTAGGTTTAGCTTCTGTGTTTCATGTGCTAGAGTCTCACACAGCCCATGAAGATGACCTTGAACTTCCGATCTTCCTGTCTCCACCTGCTGCATGCTGGGATTATGGATGTTAGGTACCATACTTAGTTTATTGGTCCTGAGGCTCAAACCCAAGGCCTCATGCATAGCTAAGATAGCTCTCTACCAACTGAGTTACTCCCCAGTGTATATTCTGGTTATTTTGCAAGAATATTTAATTCCTCATTCCCCTGGAAGGAAAAAATTATAAGCAGTATAATCCAAGTTTCACATATGTCCAAGAGATGGTGAGGACATGCCCTCCAGGGGCTCAAAGTTATAAAGAAGAGGTATCAGCCACAGCTTCCCTTGCCCATCCCAATCCTTCCTATCCCTTCAGCCTCTGAAATCTATCTGCTGCCTTTAGGATAAGCCCTCCTGGACTAAGGCAGAATGTAAAGGCGGCAGGGTTGGGGAGGAAGAAGCAAGCATTCTAGAGACCAGTGATACATGGCGGTCCCTGTTGGGGAGTTGACCACACCCAGAGGAACCTGGACACATAAGACAATATAGTATTCATGGGATGTTCCAGAAATGTGTGTGGGCAAGCTTCTTGTAGGAGGTGAGGTAGGAGAAGAGTCTTTGGGGGTATGTAGAGGCAGGGAGGGCTTCTATTGGGCTAGTGGTCTCCTCGGGACAGTTTCTGTCGAGTGCCATCTCCTCCTGATAGGGAACATGGTGCAGCTCCAAAAGAGTGCTGAGAGCTTTCTTGGGCCCCAGAGTCAGGTAGAAGTGGTGAGGGCTGCATGGAAGTTGGCATGGCCAAGTCAACTTATTCCTGCTGTACTGGGTGGGCATCAACCATGTCCCCTTACACTCTGAAGTAGGCTTCTGTGGGCAGAACCATGTGTGATTCCCTCCTGATACCGCACTGCATGTTGGGTGGGATCCAGCGGGACATACTTCTGACAGTCCTCTCCCAGCTGCACCTTAGCGCTTGAGCTGGAGGAGCCTCTCCCAGCTCCATGCCTGACTGTGGCCTGCAGGAGTCTGTCTTCACTGTGCTGAATCCTTTGGTGCTTTGAAATGGAAGGATGAATAACAGAGCAGATAAAACAGAGGCAACAGAGGTGCCGGGAGAGGCTGTGCTCACTGAAGCCAGAGCAGCCCCCCCACCTCCATACCTGTCCTCAGGGCCCTGCTGTCCCCATTGCGAGGCCCAGCTCTGTAGCCCTTAGAGGCCACAGAACCCAGCCAGGCCGGGGACACCACTAAGGGCTCCCGTAGTCACGCCTTATGATCAGGATTAGATGGAGAACTGGACTTGGGCACAGAAAGCTGGCTGCGGAAGCTGGAGCTGTTTAAGTTCAGTAGATTCCTTACACCTCACCATGGGGGACATGGGGAGGGTGGCTAGAGACAGGGTCTGCAGCACAGGAGACACAGGAATTGACTTACCTTATTGCTTTTCTTTATATGGTAATATACCTTTTCCAAACTTAAATTCACCTGGTAGCAGGGGTTATAGTAATAGAAGGGGGATGTGGGAAGGTCTGGGTGGTCTTATCCCTTCTCTCAGCATACCCAGCCTATGTCTGTGGGGCCTTGGATTTGCCCAGCCCATGAACACAAGGCCAGAAAAAAATGGCAATGTGTGTGTGTGTGTGTCTGAGCAGAGAGCAGGATGGGGCAGCTTGACCAGAAAGGGCAGCCTGACCAGGGGAGGGAGATTAGCCTGAGTCCCTTAGCCTGGCTGCCTCCCCTTGCCTTCCTTCCCACGCATGGCTCCAATGTTGGCCTGGGCTCTGTCTCTATTCCTTAGCTATATGTAGTTCCCAGGGCTATTTTAAGATTCCAGGCCAAGGTCACAGAGACACAGACTTCTAAGGGGGCCATCACCTCAAAGCAAGAACTAAAGGAAGAATCAGTTGCCTCAGAAGGCCATGTCCAGCCCTTTACCACTATGCAATCTTGCTGCTCCCATCCAGAATCAAAAAGAATCTAATAGCCCAGTGCCTGATGAACTAAGCGAGGCGAGGTAGACCCCAGGGAACCCTCTCCAAGCCCTTGCTGGGATTGTCTAAGCCCTCCCTCATCTCTCCCCATCCTTCCTCCAGCTTTCTGGAGTAGTAACACCTTGCCGTGGCCTGGCTTGGCACCTGTTACAGTGGATGAGCCGACACTGATGGTCTTAAGCATTGCCATTCACTGTGGTCACAATCTTACAGTATGGCCACTCTTGGTGTGTCATGTTTGATGGGTTTAGACATACATGCCAGGACATGTATCCACCATTAGAGAACATACAGAAATAGTTTCAGACCCTTACAACTCCCTGTCCTCCACATATTCATCCCTCCCCACTGGCAACCATTGATCTTTGTGTTGTCTCTATCATGCTCCCTGTTCCAGAGCGTCATACGATTCTAATCTTTTCAAGTCAGCGTCTTTCAATTAGCTATAGACATCTGAGCTTCTTCCATGTTTCTTGCAGGTAGAGTGCTCATTTCTCAACACCAAACATGAATCTGCTGTCTGGACGCACTACAGTGTTCTTAGCCACTCACTTACTGAAGAATGTATTGGTGGCTTCAGTGTAAATAAAGCTGCTTAAACATTGGTGCACAGACCTTCATGTGGACACGTTTCCAGCCCGTGTGGTCCATGTCTGAGAATGTACCTGCTGGGTTGTATGGTTAGCCTGGGTTTGCCTTTCCAACTTCTGGGTTGATGAACTTCCAAAGAGGATGAATTGTATGTACATTTCCAAAGGTGGCTGATTGAGAGACAAAGCAAACCATTGCCCATCAATAGACTCTAAAGCATTCTGGGAAGAGTGGCTCTGCCACCTAGTCACTAGAGACCCTTGCTGGCCTCCCCTGTCCCTGAAGGCCTGAGGCTGGTGGGCTTACAGGGACAGCTCATAACACCAGGCCTCTGCTCACCAAGGTACCAGGCTACCACCAGCCCCAAGAGAACTGTGCACCGGATAGCCCAAGGCTATGTCAGTGAGCAATACTGATTAGCACCCCCCTCACAGGGCCTGCCTCTGCTGGAAGCCCACTCTCACTGAACTCACATGCACCAGTGGTTTTTTTTTTTTCTTAAATGTATATGAGGGTTTGCCTAGATGTAGGTATGTGCACCATGTGCATACAGCATGCAGTGCCTACAGAGGCCAAAAGAGGGCATAGGAAGTCCTTGAACTGGACTTGTAAGTTTCCATGTATGTTCTGGGGATTGAACCTCAGCCCTCTGAAAGAGCAGCAAATGCTTTAATGGCTGAGCCATCTCTCCAGCCCCTCCACTGTCTTATTTAATCCTTGTTCCCACCCTGTGAGCCAGAAAGGAAGACACTATCATATGCCCACATGGCTGGTGAAGTCTAATGCAGAGGAAGGTTAAATCACTTGCCCAAGGTCACACAGCTGGTCACTAGCAGCTGGCTGATCTGAACCACCAGGCCTCATGGCCTCTGGGAGCTACAGACCCTGCCCCAGGGTGTTCTCTGAAAAAACTTCTTGTGGTCTCTGACACTCTAGACTTGTTCCCAAAGGGTGTCTGCTTGGCCAAGCACCTTCAAATTTGCATCAAGTAGCCCATGTCCCTGACAGTTGACTGCCACATGCTCACTGTGGAGCGGGAAACTCAACAGGATATAGCTTGAATTTGAACTTTCCCACCCGCCTACATGAACTCTCAAACTTGCCTTTGGTATAACTTGGGCTTTTGTCCTCCCCAGGCTGAGGAAACTTTGGCTGCTGAGTGAGGGATTGGCAGGGATTTTCTGAGCATGGAAGGTTTTATTTTTTTTCCCCAAAATTCCAATAGAGACTCCAAGAACAGTACCAATTTTGTGCCACATGCTGATTGTCTGTGTTCTGCCAGGTCCTTGAAGAGAAAGGTTAGGGCAGATTAAAGGACAAAGAGATGTTGAATTTGAATCGGTTGTCCAGCCAGCCTCCTTTAGCAATGGGCTAAAGGGTAGGGGCCCAGGCTGTCTACAGGGGGCTCTGTGCTGTGCCCAGTCATAGCCAGGGACACCTGGTGTCTTCCTAGTCATAAGGTCTCCTGGTCTCCAAGTCATGCTGCACAGTGGCTTGTCCCTCCAGATGACATTATATAGGCTAAAGTTCACACTACACCCCAGGACCATGCAGGTTGATTTGGAAAAGTCCAACAAGGCAGAAGACATGGCACAAAGCCGTGCCAGCATCCCCTAGCTGGAAGGCTTCAAGCAAATGGTGTGGGACTGGTCTCCCTTCCTGTCTGGAAGAAGCGTGGCAGGAAGAGTATGGCAGGAGCATTCTTCCCTATGGCTGCATCGCCAGCAGGGAGCAGAGATCTTAGGATGTAGCGGAGATTCAATAAACGAGCAGAAGTTAGCCCACTTGCCTGACAGGTGTTTGGGAAAATACAAAGCATCATCCAAACATAAGTTAAGAGGAATTGTTAATACTAGTGTTGATGTCATCATTCTATATAGTTGTAATTTATAACTAATCTTCTTATAGACATAAAGGGTCATGAGGTAGGAACATGAATGTTTGCGATCACGCATATGCAGACAGATGCTGACTTCCTGCCTCCCCTTGTCAGACAGCACCACCGCAGAGAGCAGAGGGGATGACTAGGAATCGGGGCTGTGAAAGGAGGCTACAGCCAGCGGTCAGTCCAGTCTAGTCCAGAGAAACTGTTTCTCCCTGGGGTGGCAGGCTGGAGCCAGAGCCCCCTGCTCTTTAAGTGCCATTTCCATTTAATCTGGCCTGTCTGGGCGAACCACGAGCATCTGTCCTACAGTGGCCAGCCTTGACAGACAGTGCCGCTGGCCACAGAGCCAGGGGCTGGAGAGATGGAGCCTGAATGATGCCCTTTGGCCCATTTCCAGCCATTCCTGGAGATTCAGGAAAACAAGTCATTAGTCTAGAGGACTTTAATGATCAAACAAGAGCCAGCCAAGTCAGGTCATAAGTTTGAAAGTACCCAGTCGGTGTCTGGAAAGGCAGTAAAGTGACTATAACCTTGTCCTGGCTGTGGGGCATGGCTGGTACCACGTCCCCCAGATAGTGAGTGGTACCCAGTACCCAAGAAGATGGCAGGTAGGAGCAGTTATCGTGAAGGTTGCGAGGTGCCTCCATCCCTGGTCCTCATCTCCAAACAAGGTTTTATTATCTGTTTGAGTTGGAAAGACCTTCTAGATCACACCCCGTTTTATGTTGAGAGACAGAACGGGTGCTTTGTCTAGGGAACTGTTGGGCTCCTCCTGTCTCCCAGGCGTGGGTTTTTTCCCTTCTTTTTTCAGTTGTAACACTAGGTTTTAAGACATAGCACATTCTGAGGAAAAAAAAAAAAAGTAGGACACTGAAAAAAATTACCTATGCTGTTGATTCTCTCTCACTCAGAGAAGCTGTTAGCTCTAATGACCTTTCCAAATTAATGAGATCTGTAATGCTCAACTGTGACTGGCAGGAACTGCAGGCTGGCGTGGAGTCCCCAGCTCAATGCTCTGCAGCCCACAGCCATGCTGGATAGCAGGCAGGGAGCCTCGGTTGGCAGTCCCTGAGAAAGGAGGCGGAGGAACTGACCCAAGCAGCCCTCGGAATATGTGGACCTTGTCCTTTGTTTCTGTCTAGGGCTTCACTGGGAAGGGTAACAGTCAAATGTAAAGCAGTGCTAAGCCTGTCCATGCAGGCTACAGCATTCTCCAAAGCAAGAGTGGAAGGCACCAGAAGACTCCTGAAGGAGGTAGAATTTGATAATGAGCTCAAGAGTGGGACAGAGGGCGACAAAGAAGTGCACGGGAGCCTATGTGACAGGGAAGAAGCCGGTAGCAGGCAGGATCCCTCTGTGTGCCCCGCAGATGCTGTAGGCAACTGTGAAGAAGACTCTCTTCTCTCAGTACTCAGGGCCACTCTGACTTCCAGGATGAAGATGGAAGAAGTCTTGTAGAAACGAGTCATACATGTTGAGCCATTGTAAACAGACCTATTGAAACTGAGGCAGAATGCAGGCTGGAGAGATGGCCTAGCGGTTAAGAGTGCCGACTGCTCTTACAGAGGACCCGGGTTCTATCCCCAGCACCCACATGGCGGCCGAGAACCATCTGAAACTTCAATTCCAGGAGAACTCCAGTTCCAGGGGAATCCGACACCCTCTTCTGACCTCCGCAGCATTGCACAACACAGGTGTACAAACCTGCATGCGGATAGTACATTCATACACATACGGAAATAAATAAAATTAAAAAAAAATTAAAAAAAAAAGAATTACAAAACTTATCTGAAAGTCTAAGGAAAAAAAAGAATTACAAAACTGAGGCAGAATATATATCACATAAAGTTTTCCGTTTTAATCACTGTTCAGTGTGCAACTCCATGCCATTATAGATCATTTATAGATCATATTCCTCTGCAATTGTCCCCACCATTCAGCTTAGAATGCTCATCTCTCCCACCTGCATCTCCACACTCATTAGACACTAATTGCTCTTCCCCCCCTCTCCAGCCCCTGCCAATCACCATCTTTTTTTAAATTTTTAAAAATTTCATTTTATTTTATGTGTATGAGTGTTATGGTTATGTAAGTGCACCTGTGTTGTGCTGTGCCCACAGAGGCCAGAAGAGGGCATCAGTTCCCTAGGAACAGTTGTTGGCTGTCATAGGCGTGCTGGGAATCAAACCCAGATCCTCTGCAAGAGCAGCCAACGCTCTTAACCACTGAGCCATCTCTCCAGCCCCTCTCTATCTGTTAAAACTTGACTAGTCTGGAGTCCTCATGCAAGTAGAGTCATGCAGGATCGGTCTTCTTGTGACTCACCTATTTTACTCAACCAGCTTTGATGTTCATCTACAGTATAGATATATCAGAATTTCCTCCCTTTTGAGTGGTGAATTATATCCCCTAGTATGGCTGTAGCACATTTTATTATTCACTCAGTTACTGATGGAGACTTGGGTTGCTCCTACCTTTGACTATTGTGAATAATTTTGGTATGAACATGAGTATTCAAATGAGTGGCTTGTGAGGCTTTTGAGTAAAAAAAAAGTATTTCGGCCATTTAAATGATCAAGCCTAATGTGGTGTTGTCTCTCCCTGGGGGCCTTGGCTTCTTATCCTAGAACACATCAGTCATGTGGCATTTGTCCCTCACTGAGGTAGCAAAGTGCTTTGTGCTCTTGCTTAGACAGTTCTTCCCTCGCCTTCTGAAATGTATTCGAAGGGGACATGGAGGCTCGCATCTATGATCCCAGCACTTGGGAGGCAGATGCAGAAGCATTGCCTATGAGGTGGAAGCCAGCCTGGGCTACATAGTGAGCCAACCAGGGATACAGACTGAGACAGACCGTGTCTCAAAAAAAAAAAAAAAAAAAAAAAGAATGAGAAATGCAGAGGAAGTTCACTCAGGCAAATCCCCGTTCTGTGAAAGCCTCTTCCTTCCTCTGCTCTCTTCCAAACTGGAGATACCAGTCACAGAACCAGAGGGCATCCTGTCTTAAGGCACTCTATCTCTGAGCGCTAATTGCCCAAACTCACATTACAACACATTACATCCGTGACACGCTCAGGCGGAAGGCAGAAGAATTCACAGTTCAGGTTGGCATTGTCATTAACTCAAGTCTTTGGTGTCAACTCCCTCCCAGGGCGGAGCGTCCCTGCGTGGCCTCACAGTCAACCTCCGCAATGCATTTTCTGGCCTTTGTTGGTTTGTGTCAGCTCTTGAACACTATTTAAATGTAGTTTGGGGTCCATGAATGCAATTACCATTGTGTTATTATTCAGAGGCAGATTGTTAAGATGCAGGCAGCTGTACAAGGAGATGCCCTGTGTTGTGAGGTCCAATTTAGGAGGGCCTTCTGAGCCCGCGCGCACCGTTGCTAGGCAACCCCATGCTACAGAAGTGGAGGCCTCGCTGGCTCCGGAGTGGGAAGAAGCCCAGCGCCTTCAGGGAATTGGAGGCAGTGGTCAATCCGAGACTGGCAGGGCGCCGGGAGCGGGAGGAGGCGGCGTGGGCCGAGCCCACAGGCTTGCAGGGGTGGGGGCGCCCACCCAGCAGTACATGCTGTTCCCAGGGAGGGGAGGAGGGTGCTGCGGAAAGGAGAATGCAGAGAAGGTGTGGAGCCGAAGGCCAGCCAAGAACGCTCCGAAGGATAGCCAGAGCAGATGCTAATGAGCTTCTACCTCCTGTCCTTCTCTTTGCAGGAAATGAACAGGTCTGCAGAAAAACTGGTGGCTTGAAATTGAAGACGAAGGTGTCGGTGCTTGTGAGTATGAATTTTGCTTGTTGAGTTCTGTGGTTTCACGATGCTCCTGAGATGTGGGTGGTTCTCTCGGCTAGGGCAAGGGAGCATGACCTGGGGTGGGGTTGGCTTTGGATTCTTCTTCTGGAAGGTGCCTCTCGCTGGCTGGGGCTAGACCCAGGCACATAAGCCATCAAGTTGAAGTCAGATGCTCTGAACTCTTGCTCTGTCTTCTCCTGGTTTCTCAAGACAGAGTAGCTGTGGATTGGTGAGTGGGCAGTGTAAGACTCTCCCCTGGTGAAAGGGGAGGCTATGTGCTGCTCTAAGTTTTCTGTTGGGGTTGTCCCCCTCAGAACAATTCTCCCATATACTGGAGGACAGTGTGCTCAACTCTGAGCAGTGAGACAAATGAGTCCTATTGACAGTGTGAGAAGAGACATCTGCACATGATAATTTAAAAACTTTCTGGAAAAGCACATGGGATGACTCTGACTTCATGGCACAGAGATACTGGTGTCGAGGAGTGGTCAGGGAAGACCCTCTGGACAAGGACCATCTTGATCACGGGGGAGGGAGGGAAGGAAGGGCAGGCCAGAGGCCTTGGAGGAGAACTGGCAAGGGCCTTTGTGAAGAGCAGCACAAGTGTGGGCCCCCTGGGTGTGGGGAGAGGTTGGTGACGGTGGGCAGGGTGCTGAGAGTTCAGAATAGCTCCATGAATGGTCCACACACAAAGAACCAGGATGTGGTAAAGTGTCCTTCATCTGTGTAAATAAAAGTACATGTTCCCAGTTTGTCTGCTTGCTCTATCATGTGCAGATGGCTGTGTGGGTTTTGCACCAAACTTGAGGTTGACCTTGAGATCAAGGTCTTAATAGAAATGCACTTCATAGAAATGGGAAACACACGAGCGGGATCTTCCCTGGGTCTCAGAATGCGTCTCTACAATGCTCAGAGAGCCTTCTGCGGAGACAGCAGAGCTAAGGGCCACTAGCACCCCCAAGACCAACACATCTTGAGCTCCAAGTGAACAGTCACCAAGATGGTGCTCCCAACTGTCCACTTGTTCTTTTGGAGAGCAGCTGGTGCCTAGTTAAAATCTATTTATTTAAGAAGCACTCATTCATTTTGGAAGGGCTGGCTAGTTGGAATCTCAATTGCCATGAGTAGTATTTATGAAGCATTTCTTGTTTGGGTACACATGGCAGTTCTGCTTCTTGGGAGCTTCACAGAAACTGTCAGGTGTTCCCATTATGGAGATGAGGAAACCAAGACTTAGTATGGCTAGATATCTGCTTGAATTCACTGAGCTGGCACCATTAACTTGTTCACTCTGATCTGCTGCTGCAGGAGACTAGATCTCTCTCTCTTTCTCTCTCTCTCTCTCTCTCTCTCTCTCTCTCTCTCTCTCTCTCAATCAGTCCCTGTCAGGGCTGGCTTCACCCCCTGTACATCCCCCTTGGGGAAGCAGTATGATGGCCACATGGTCCCCAGGACCTCGTTGTTAGAATTCTCTCTGTCCTGGAGGCCCATGTGTTGTGTCTCAGGCTTTCATAGACAATAAATACAACAGGCCGGTGGTCTCTAATGGGGCAGGAAAATGTTTGTGCTTCTGCCCCCAAAGTGGAAGGCTGTGTGCACATCGGACACCAGGGACCATTTCATCAACATGAGAGCGCTCCATTTGGAACTACTGGTGAATGACTGGTTGGAGTTTCCTGGGAGCAGAGCCTGAATTGGTATTGAGCACATGTGACACATTCCATGGAGACCACTTGTGAGGAAGATGAGGGAGGCTGGTACCTACCAAGGATGTGCACCCCAGTGAGCCTTAGCTCCTTATATTGCACTGTGGTGATGCCTGGGTTAAAGACAAAGCTTAGGATTTTGAACCCTATTATTCCTCATCAGCCATTCCTAGAATGTTGCCACCTATAAGATTTCACCTCAGTTAAGGACAAGGGCTCCAGAGGCCCAGGTAAAAAGCCACCTTCCAGGTGCTCAGCCACTGAGAAGGGGTGAGCCAGCAGGTAAAGAGGCCCCAGAGCCCCAGGGCCCCGGCATCCATTGTATTTACTCTCATGCTTACAAGCATCTCTGTTGTTAAGACAGCCATGTGTCACAGTCTCCCACCCACCAGTAATGTTCACTGAAGTCCCATCTGTGTTTTAAGAGTGTAGGCTAGGGTTAGGGTTAGGGTTCAGGTAGAGATACTGAAGCAGCAATCCATAATACTGATAGCTGTCCATACTGAAAATATGTACTTTTTTATCTGGTGTCTTATTATTCTTTTTTTTTTTTTTTTTGTTTTTTTTTTTTGAGACAGGGTTTCCCTGTAGCCCCATCTGTCCTGGAACTCACTACGTAGACCAGGTTGTCCGTGAACTCACAGAGATTCACCTGCTTCTGCCTACCGATCTTGAGTGCTGGGATTAAAGGCATGCACCACCACACCTGGCTTTATTATTCTTATAGATAATAGAATCTCATGGATCTTAATTGGAAAAGTACCACAAAGACTTTAGTAAAAATTCTTCCTTCAATTCCTGGCTCCGAACTTGTATTCTCTTAGAGATGTACAATGTTTCCAGGCAGTTTTCACAAGCCTATGCACACTGACAATAGCATGGCTTGGATGTGATGTCCAAGCTCTGGTGCATGTAACTTCATACTGAGAAGTGCTACCTTCCTGAGTTGCGGAGTCAGCAGCTGGAGGGGCGGAGCAGAAATGAGCCTTACCTTTGAGGCGGGAGCAGTTCATAGCCTGCATCAGGGAGACTCCGTGGGATGACTAAAATGCAGGCAAAACTTTACATGTTTCCAAACTTCTTAGAATTTCTTTTTAAAGTATTTTATTATTTTTATTTTATGTGTATGAGTGTATTGCTTGCATGTGTAGAAGTGCGTCCGTTTTATGCATTGCCTGTAAAGGTCAGAAGAGGGCATCAGATCCCCTGGAGCTGGAGTTATGGATGGTTGTTAGCTGCCATGTGGTACTGGGAATTGAACTGGGTCTTCTGCAAGAACAGCCAGTGCTCTTTACCACTGAGCCATCTGTCTGGGCCCACTTCTTAGAATTTCTATCTGGGCAAGTGATAGAACAATCATAAATTGTGTCTCTAATTCCAATTATTGTTTAAAGCAAATCGCACGCAGTTTGAGAGTACTGTATTACAGCTCCTTGAATTCTCAAGCCTTTAAAATAAATTATTATTTCTCTACATTCATTATTTAGTACAAATCATTGAGATCTCACAGCATTGTTTAATGACATTTCCAGCGTGCATTGTCAGCACCTTGTGAGTTCTCTCAGTGGCTCCCTTGAATGAAATAACTTGACCATAGTTTGGAGGTGATGGAGTGGGCTCCTTTACTTGCTGAACACCCTGTTATAGGAATCCCTGAAACAGTATTGAGGCCACCTGTCAGTAAAATGACCCAGGAAATCACCATTCAGAAGGCAGGTGCAGAAGGCTTCTAAGGCCCTATTGAGGCTTGGCTAGACTGCACATTGTTTTATGCACCTCAGTGGATCCCAGGCTAGCTCCTCACACTGCATCCTTATCTTCTGAATTTGAGTCTCAGGGGTTTGGTCTAATGCTTATGAATATCCAAGTTGCACATCTTTTGTAACCTCGTTGGCTCAAGGTATATATTTCTCTCTTGCAAGCAAGCTCTGTACTTCCAATTCACCCACATGCACCCGACTCTTCCAGGTTATAAGAACTCCTTTAACATGTACATGGCCTATTTCAGCCCCAAGAGGGATTTTGGTGGCATCCCCATGAGGCCATGAAAAAAAAAAATCTCATTTCCGTTCTGAGAAATTGAATCATTATCTAGATTGAAATAATATCTTTCCTCATCCTGCAACCAGATAAAGGATCAAATTGGTGGAGTTTCCTTATCACTGCAGCTTGCAGGACACAGAATAATGGCCTGTCACTGCCCCTGGCTCTGGGTTCTGTAATACAGAGCCCTCAGCAGCTCCTGGCCTGCTTTGCATGGTTCGGTACCTGTGGCAGCGGAAGACAATGTCATTAATGACAAATGTCATTATATGAAAAGGAGAAATAACATGGGGCCGGAGTAGCCTGAGGAAGGGTCTATACTTATGGTGTGTATGCCTCTCAGACAGCATCTCATGGGTATGGGCAATTGTGGGGGCCAGGAAACATGAGAGTTGCTTTTATCCTTTCATGGTGTAGGTGTGCTGAAGCCCTGTGCTCTAGGCTGAGCTTCCAGAGCTGCAGTCACAGTAAGGGGATGGCAGCTTGAGAAGGTGGTTTAGATCTGACTTGAGCTCATAAACAGGACAGCACTAAAGATAGACATCCTTGGGAGAAAGTAGAAAGAGAGTCTGGGCTCTGGTCTTTCCCACCACGATGGGGCAGCTCTGACCTCTGGGGCCTTAGACTTCTCCTGGTTCAGCAGGGATAGCAGCAAGAGGGGCACTGAGAAGAAGAAACAAGACAACGTTTGTGCATAGTCCAGGTTTCTTGCCGTCCCCTCTGTCCCTCCTTGCTCTGCTTGTCAACAAGGCTCTGTGATGTTAACTACAGCAAGGATGCTTTACTTCTCTGACTGCTCAGACCCACATGCTCTTGTATCAAAAGAGTCTTCTGTCGTGTTAGAAAGTCCAGCGTGTCTGGTCCAGTTCTGTCTGTGGCTTGACTCCCATTCCCTCCCATATTACATTGGCAGAGGTGACTCAAAGGTATGAGTGCTGATCTTTGAGGGCTTTCTGTGAACCAGTACTATCCTAATTGCTTCATATATATTAACTAAATTCACACAATAACTGCATTAGGCACTTTTAATATCTTCCTTTTCATTACAAAGGACCAGAAAGGTTAAATAACTTATGTAGCTCTCACCACTAAGCAATGGAGCTGGGATCTGAAGCCAAGCAGTCTGCTTGGATCTTTTGGAAAACTTACACTAGACACATCAATACTAAATAATGTCACAGCAGCCTGGGCTTTCATTAGACCTTAAGCCCTAATTCTAGCACATTCTAGAACTTCTAGAAAAGAAACAATAACAGTGACATGTTTGTAATGTTCTAGGAGGCCACAGAGGTGGACTCTGTCCCAAGTGGGAGGTTGAATGATATTCTAGTCAAGGTATCTGACCTTAGAAGCTAGTAGCTTAGATGCAGCCTTGGACTGTGTCCTTCAAGGCTGTGTAGCAACAGGCTTCCCTCCCATTGACCTGTCTCTTCTGTGAATCATCTTCCTGCAGACTCCCCCAAGCCCTTGGGGTTATACCGCCTACCTAAACCTCCCCAGAAGGATACCATCCCCTAACTCCTCCCTATCCCCCTTTACTCCCCTCCCTTCCCCAGCCAGGTGTAAGTGACATGAAAGTGCCTATATGCAGAATCTTGTCTTCAAGAGGAGAGCTGGCCTGTCAGTGAGCACGCCTGATTGCCATGGTAATCACCAGCCAAATGGAGTGATTTCGTAATACATTTTCATCAGAAACAGGAACAGGTGTACAGGGGAAATCAACATTGATCAACAAGATCTGTCTTGGGAGATTAATAGCAAATGCTTCTTGATGAAACAAAGGGAAGAGAAAAATATTTGGGATTATAGTCAAGGTCCCATCAGCCTGACCTGTGGCATTTCCTTGGCCGGTGCTCCGTCCTTGCTGCCCTGATCTTGAGATTTTCAGTAACATTCCTCACGGTGTTCTTCGGTCTTCACTGTTCTCCCCATGCTTAATGTCCTGTCCATTCACCTCCCCCGAAAAGCATTCTGGGCCTGCCAGCCTGACCCCAGGAATCCTGTCTCTGGCATCAGGCAGGCCTTCCTGGTTGATGTCCTGTGGTCTTCAGGTGCTCCGGAGCAGCGTATGGTGAAGGCTGCCTCACCCTCAGGTCTTGGCACAGTAGGGCACATGGCTAGCTCCACAACTTTGTCCTGGCACCGCCAGTGTCTCTGCTACAGGGTAGGAGACAGAATGGGCTTAACAGAGACATCACATAAAAGGCCTTCTTCTCCACTTGCAAGCAGACAATGCATCAGAGGAGTTGCCAGGTCTGCTACAGGCACTAGCTAATATTCCAGTTTTAATAGAATGCATAATAAGGAGCCCCAAGTGTCTCTCAGAACCAATTTTGAAGAACATGCTCTGCCATGCGCTCTTCTTGTTGAATCCGGCTCCTAAAGAGCTCCCAACAAAGGGTTTAGCCAAGAAGAAAGGCATTCCTCCACCAACTCTTCTCTTTTCATTCCCTTCTTGTACTGCTTCTCAGTGAACAGTAAATCATGAAAAGATGAAATGAAGTTGGAACAGAAAGCAGCACGCCTCAGAGTGAGGCCTGGAGTAGCAGGCCTGGCTTTTGTTAGGCGATGCATGCCTGCCTTCCAGGTGGAGCCCCTCACAGGGCACCTGCCGCACAGTGAATCCAAACACATTCCAGAGGGAGCTGCACCTCCACAGCTGTCTGCTGCATTAGGGTAGCAAACAGGTGGCACACTCAGAGTGGGCCCTGTGAAGGGAGTTGAGTCCAGGGGCCAGTTAGTGCAAGGTGTACATATGAGTGTGGGGGCAGGGGGAGAGAGTCTTGAGACCCAATACAGCCACTGAGGCTGTTAACCTGGGGAGCTGTTTCTTCTGGGACAAAAGAGAGGAGGAGGGGAAGGCATGCTGAGAGGCCGGTCATCAGCATGGGAGGCTATGGTGGCTGACCCAGAGACACAGCCAGCCTGAAGAGAGACAAGATAAACTCCAGACCTCTACCTACCTCACTCCCTCTGGTCTTATTCCTTTCTCCCTTATTGCTGAACCAATAGGAAGCTAGAGGCTTGGATGCCCATGGCTGCAGACTGCCTTCTGGAGCACAATGCTTAGTGGAGAAAGGAAACAGGCAGATTGGCGAGCCAAAAGGAAGGCAGCAGCTCAGCACACCTGCCCCTAAATGATGGACCAGGGTGGACGTTGTGCCCAGAGGCCTCACCAGGGCAAGCTTGGCCTAAGGACAAATGTCAAGGCCTCCAAGAAAATTCCAAGGTGGGGGTGGGGTGGGAAGAATGAATAGGAGAATGAATTTGCCAGAGATCAAAACTCGCACTTCCTTTTGGCAGGAACTTAGGAACACTAGCACTATTGAAAGGGTTCCTTTGGAAGGAATGGTGGGACCATGAGTCAATCCAAGCTGAAGGGCTACACTGGGATAGTAGGTTCTAGAATACTGCAGCAGGGGGCCGTAGGAGTCCAAGGCAGCCTCGGAAGAGGTCACACCCAAAGAAAAGCATGTCGTAGGTGAGGACAAGTCGAGGTCAAAGCCAGAATACAAGGGCTTGAGTTCCCCTGAGGCCTGGCAGGGCCTTCAACCCACAGTGGAGCTTTGCCAGGTGGAGGTCAGCTCTGGGCAGGCAGACTCTCAGGTGCCTTTGGGAAAGGTAAGTAGCTCTCAGCCGTGACTGTGAAAAACTCTGCTAGGAAACAGTGCCTGGAAAGTATAGGATGGTAGTCTCTAGTGCCTCTGGCAGGGCTCATGAGCTCAGTGCTCACACATGAGTGCTTTTCTAACTGCCCAAGCTTGGTACAATCCCACAGAAGAAGGAACAGGGACCCTCCCCTCCCCCCCAGAGTACTCGCTTCTCCAAGGCCACATGTCCAATCAGCTAGCTTGACTCGGGAACTGTCCCCTAGCTGGGAGCAGTGTGCACCTGGAGGAAGAAAGCAGCTGGGGGCCTTAGGCACACCTGCAGAGGAGGGAGTGCTTGCTAATATCGGAACATGCATTTAAATATTTTAATTTAGAAATCATTTCAGATTACAGAAGAGTGGTCAAAAATAAAAATAATTCAGATTCTCCTTATAGCCTTAAATCTCAGACATTTACTATATCACCTGTATTATGTCTGTCATGTACATGTGTACACACACTTGAGCACACAAGCATGCATCTTTTCTAGACCATCTGAGGGTAAGTTGGACATACCATGGCCCTTTGTATCCCTGACAATACAGCATGTATTTTCAATGGCAGGAATACCCCCTGACACAACCACGTTTAACATTAATCCACACTTTTATCTAAGCTGTTATATTCCATTTTGTCAGATAATTTCGGGTTTTATTGGAATGTTTCTCTGAAGGTCTCTTTACCCTCCCTTCCATTGAAACATTTTTTACAGCCTTTCTTTGTCATTCAGGATATTAGCATCTTTGAAGAATACAATGCCTTCCTCTTATTTTTAATAAAATCTTTCCATTTTTTCTAATGTTTCTTTGTGATTAATTAGATCCAGGTTACATATTCTTGGTCAGAATCCTGTATAGTCCCCCTCTTTGGGGGTGATTTTGTTTCCGTGTTTGTGGCAGTGTCTCTCTATGCAGCAGACTAGGCTGGCCTTGAACTCACCATCCTCCCACCTCTGGCTCAGCCTAGTCTCTCTTGGTCTTTCTTAGAGAATCACACCAGTACTTCCTAGCTTTATTTGCTGAGGTTGATTTTGCTTGTTTTTTGGCATGGTTTCCTTGTAGCCTCAGATAGCCTGAAACATAATGTGTAGGCCAGGCTGGCCTCAATCTCACAGAGATCCACCTTCCTCTGCCTCCTAAGTGCTGAGATTAAAGGCGTATGCCGCCACGCCCTGCTTGAGGTTGATTTTGGTTCCCAGTCCAGGTATTGTCCACTTTCTCCATCTTTTATGTTTGTTTTGCCCCATTGCAACAAGACAGCAATCTGTGGGAAGCACTTGAACACCATGCATGTGCCCACCACTTGGGCACTTCCTGAGGCGCAGCATCCATTCACAGCTGTCCCTCATCCAGTCCTTAGCATAGTGGTTGCAAAATGATGTGTATCTAACTTCAGCATGACTCCAGCTCTACCATTGGCCCAGATTCATTTATCTCCTTATTAGCCATGTGCACCCACGAATCTCTGTTTTACTAATCGTTTATTATTTCTGTACCCAGTTATTTTGGTGTTTAAACTGTTTCAGATTTAGTGAGTAAGGGACCGTCAAGCTAACCGCCATGCGAGTTGAAATACCATCATTGCCTTGGGCAGACTCTTACTTTTCTGGCCTAAGGAAAGGCTCCAAGCCTGTCTTGCACCTACCCTGCTCTAGCCCTGGAACCAATCCTTTCTCTGAGGACGTCTGGCTCCTGGTCCTAGGTGATGAGATTAGAGGCCAAGATCTGGGTACTAAGTTGCTCAGTGCTGCTTGATTTTTTACTGCTTGGTTCTTCAAAGGGATGAAGCTAGGAACTACATACATGGGTATACATTTGTGCATCCACATGCCTTTCATACATACATAAGTATGAATATGCAAGCACATATTAATAAGGCATATACATTCACATACCTACATACATCTACATACACACATTCCCGTTCTAGGAATCATGAACCTACATCCATGTTCCAATTCAGTTCATTTCTATTGGGTTGTTTTCATGTGGCCCCTACCCAGTATTTATTTGTCCTTCCCCTGCATACTCCCTCTGAGGGCTCTGCAAGGGTGGGGCTGCTACCTAGGAGTAGCACCTCCTTAAATGCTGAATTCAGCCTTGGTGGGGGGGGCAGGGGAGATCCCAGTGGGATGGAATGGGAGAGGGAAAGGAGAGTTAGGTGGACAATGAGATTTCCTGGGTGGGCATCCAGGTTATCAGATGCCGGTCAAGTCAGGAATGGCAGGAGTGAGGTGGTATTGGAGATATGGAATGATGGGGCCCACCCGGCCAGCCAGGTCAAGATGGCGCTGAGGGGAGGTAGAGGAAGAGGGACCCGGGTTGTTTGCCAAAACCTCCAGTTGGGGAAAGATAAGGACAAGCGGCACGAGTTACAATTGTCAGCCGTGTACACCAATCCGCCCAAGAGGGTCAGAGGGGCTGCAGGAATATTGGTCATTTGCTTTCACACCTAAATGCCTTTTGAGGCTGTTCCCTGCTTGCAATAAACGAGAACCTGCTTGACTGGACTCCCCGGGAACTGAGGAGGCTGGGGAATGGGCGAGCGGTGCACTTACCCTTCCTCAGCCCAGTTGGTTCTGGGACCAGACCCGACTAAGACCCAGCAATGGGGAAGGGGAGAGCCTGGACTTTATTGCAAAGATGATGAGAAACACCTCAGACTTGAAGAAATATAAAAAAGTATGCTCTAGTGGAGGAAATAAAAGTGGTCTTTTCCTAGAGCTGATACCAAAATTAAATAAGAGATGCGTTGAAAACATTTTGAACTGGCATTATGTCTTCTTAGAGCAGTTCAAGAGTAATTTATTTCTTGTACTTTGAGGAATCTATGATTTTCTTTGTCAGGTATTAAGTCCAACACCTGAGACACAACATAACTATTCAAATCACAAGGTAGGACAAGAAAACTCACACGGGGATGGAAAGGGGTCAGGCGGCTCCATGGTCGAGCCCCTGCCTGGCATTCACAGGTCCTAGGTTCCATCTCTAGCAAAGTAACAAAACTTGAGGTCAACTCAGGTCTAGAAACGTCTTGGGAAAAGGGGCTTTGTTCCAAGACCGTAGAAAGTCAGGGCAAAGAAGGCACCACAGACCCACTGTGTAGAAGCAGAAACTAAGACCCAGGGAGCCTCACAGCAAGTTAATGGCCTGCAAAGTCTTGGGGCTGTGTTCACAGGGTCAGACTCTCAGACATACCCCACCTTCTTCCCTTCCCAGAAGCCCCCAGCTTCTCCCTCCCTGCAGCCTTGGGAGTGGAGGCTTCTCCTTGTCCCATGCTGACCTATGAAAGAGAAAAAGGGAAGGGCTAGAAACAGGCGGAAGAACCAGGAGGCAGAAATCCTGCCAATTTCTTTACCGCAGGTTGCCCCTGAGGGAGGGCCACCTAGGACCCAGGGCTTCAGTGCTGTCCCCTCCCCAGCAAAGGGATCAGTAAAAAGCCTTTCCTGGTGGCCCCATGGGTCATGTCAATCAAATGTGTGAGGAAAATAATGTCTCAAGTGATGTGGCCACTGTGTCCTTTTGAGCTGGCTTAGCTGCTCCCCTGGCTTCTGCTGATGGAGGCCAGGAGGTTGCAGAATCTCCTAGAAGCCTGGTACATGGGGGGAGGGAGGGAAAGAGGGAGAGCAGATACAGACTATACTCCTGCCCTTCCACCTCCTACAGTCCTGCAGCTACCATGGGTGAGAACTAAACATCCTGCATCAGATTCCCCAGAACCCCCAGTCTCCCACTCCACCAGCTGGGGAACCGGCCACGTCGCCATGTGTAGGAGCTGCTGGGAAGGCTCATCTCATCAGGGGCTTCGCATCAGGGTACTGCTTCAAACCCAGTTGCAAGCTGCCCTCCTGTGGCATGGCTCTGCAGCCTATCTGACCCAGGTGCCTCTCAAACCCCAGAGGAGAAAGACTTTCTCCCTCTTCCTGCCACCTATGTTAGGTCCCAGCTTTTACAACAGGCCTTGCTGTGTCGCTATCTTTTTTTTTTGGGGGGGGGGTCACAGATAATTGTAAGCTGGAGACTATCTCTGTGAGTTTGAAGTACCACAGGGCTGAGACTCTTCCTGTTCAACTTTGAACCTACTAGACACGAATAGAAAGACCATATTCTTTCTGGACATGAAGGATGAAATTAAACTCTTGCCTGACACTTGCTGAGTGGGCTTAGGGAAGCCCTGTGTCCTGCCTTAGCTTCCATTTCTTCAGCCACTGAAGGGTCCAGTGGTATATGGCCATCTAGTAAATGTTCCTGGTAGAGCAGCTGTCTCTAGCAAGACATCACCTTGCACTCACAGCCACCCGCTGTGCACCTGTGGTCTACGGCAGATCAGGGGGGCAATCTACACTTGAGGCTGCCTGCTGAGCTCTGTGGAGAGTGGTCCCGCTGACTGGATCTAGTCATTGGCTGATCCCTGTCCCCAGGTAGCTAGCTGAACAGCGGATCCTGGGGTGCAGGCAGACTCTTACTGCAGCAGGGCCAGCGCCCTGAGCCAGTTGAGACATTCTCCATGGCTCCTGGTCAGGTGTCTCAGCTCTTCCACTTCCCTCCCATGCTCTCAGGTTCCACATCTTAGTTGATGCAAGAGTCTTCTGCTTCTAATCAATTTCTAGCATTGGCAAAGGCAGAGGCAAAAGCACATTAACTATCTTGAGGGATGTTGGGGGAGGGGCGGAGGGGAAGCCACTTTAATTTGGGTGCAAAAATCACAAAACTGATACCACCCTTGATGAAATTTCCATTAAAATATTAATGAGAAAGCTATCCCACACAGAGGAGATGATTTGCCTGAGGTCTCACAGGACAAGTGACTAGACCCCAGTTCTAGCTCTGTCCTGATACCTTCCTGAACAGTTTTCTGTCCTCAACCCCATTCTGTTTTCACTAAACAGATATTTGTACATTGAAAAACAGTAAAATTAAGCTGTGAAAAACATTTTCTTTATCCCACAGATGGAACCCATAGCCTTGACCATCCTAAGGGAGTGCTCTACCCCCCCAAGCCCCAGCCTTAGGTCCTGGTTTAATTTTACTGGACCTTTATATTGTTTCTTAATTGATTTTTAGGCGTTCCTTGTTTATTGTAGATTTAGACCTTTGTTGCATGTAACACTCACTTTCTCCCACTCTGTTTTGAACTTGGCTATGATATATTCAACATGTCAAAGATTTTAACTCTTATCTGAGCATACTTGCCACTTTCCCCCTCTTTATGGCCGTGGTTTTTGTGTCGTGTTTAGGGAAAACCTGAACATAGACCATACATTTGCTGCACTGCTATCCAGGAGCTGTCCTGCAGCATCCTTCACCCAGGAAGCCAGGAAATCTTATCAGAGGACCACCACCCTGGACCCTCACCCGCTATGCCTTGTGCCAGCCTCTGCCCTGGCTCCCCGAGGATCTGCACTTAATGATGAGCTCAGCGGAGTGAATTTTGACCATGACACCACCAGGGTTTGTTTTCTTAGTCATCAAGGCCGGACCCCATGCAGACTGTTTCCTTTTTGTGGTCCTTTTCTCCCCTTCTCCTCTGGCCAAGATCTGAAGCCACCTTTATCTGCCTATGACTACTTTTATAGGAAACTTTTCCTTGAGTAGAACATGGAAAATTATCTTTTCAAACATATTATTCAGTGTAATTTTATAAGCGCTACAGTAATTGTCCTCACATCTTCTCAAAGGAGACTTGAATCCTGGGGGCTGCTGTGTTCCAAAGGAAGAGAGAAATGGGGTGAGCAGAAGAGGACTCTCCATCCTCCTGGGGCTCATCCTTCCTTGTTTCTGGTAAGGGGGGGAAGGACTGCTTCGAAAGACTTCTTAGACCAACAGACCTAGAGTCTATTCCCAACCTCTCCTCTTCCTTCCTCTCCCTCCTTCTCTCCCTAACCCCTGAGCAACTGTCAATCACTCCACCCTAGCAATGCAATAATTCCTATGTTACATTTCCAATCAGGTAACCCAGGCATTGGGTCTGTGCTGAGTCACAGCCTTGGGTGTTCTTTTATCTTAGTGCCACATGCTTTTAGGGTGTGTGTGTGTGTGTGTGTGTGTGTGTGTGTGTGTGTGTATGTGTGTGTGTTAACAGTTAACGCCAATGAGGAAAGGCAAGAAATGAGGCCCCAGGAAGGGAGCAGCTGGAAGGAGGAAGGCACTTGGCCAAAGATTCAGAATGGCTAGCCCTGGCGCCGAAGGGTTAAAAGGGCAGAGGAAATGGGCAGGCTGGGCCCTGGGAGGGGAAGAAGGGAAGGTGGGTGTGTAGCTGTGGCCTGGAGCAGATCACAGATCCTTGAGACCTTTCTGAGTTGAGTCAAGGTTCAGGAGGGGGTGTGGGGCTTGTGAGGGTACAGGAAGCCTCTGAATGTTCATTCTGGCCAAGGCGGGCTGGATCACAGGACCACTTCTAGATGGCCACTGTTAGAACCTGGCACAGGCTGCACTGCTGGAAGGGTGAGGTGGGGATCAAAGGGCTGAGAAGGGATCTGGGCCAGTTCAGCCCGGGCCTTGGGGCAGGGGGTGGCGGTGAGGGGTGGGGGTAGTTCCTGCAGATGGAGGAAGAGGCCTCTGCCTGGGCTGTGTGCAGGAAGTAGGAAATATAATCAAGAGCCACCACTCCCCCGACCCACTTCAATAATGACAACACTACCCAGCCGACTTCCTGCTCAGGGTACAGGAGGCGCTAAAGCATTAAGAAGCTTCCCTGACTGAGTCCCAAAGGGCTTGTTCTAGTGTAGACAGCAGCTTCTAGGCCCATTTAAGCAAAGCCATCTCTCAGTGTTGCGGGCGGCATGGTCTGTCCCAGGCTGCCCTTGGCCACTGTGATAGCTCTGTGCTTAGGCTCTGGAAGGGCCAGCATTCCCTCTTACTGTGCCTTCCTGATGGAGAGTCCTTTTTTTAAATTTTATTTATTTTTATGTGTATGAATGTACTGTCTGCACATAGGTTTGTGCGCCTGTGTCGTGCCACGGAGGTCAGAAGAGGATGTCAGATTCCCGTGGAACTTGAGTTAAAGACGGTTCTCAGTCGCCATGTGGGTGATGGGGATTGAACCGAGGTCCTCTGCAAGAGCAGTTGGCGCTCTTAACCACTAGGCCATCTCTCTCGGCCCCGGAGAGTCCTTTTTTTATTTGCTGTTTTGTCGACCTTGTTGCTATGACTCTGAACTGAATCAGTTCCTGTCTTTGAGGAACCAGGGACTCCCTACATTTCACCACCGGCCTCCCAGATTGGTGTCCCCATGGTAGCACCTCTCCCACAGCATCTCCGATGGGAAAATGGATTTTGTCTCTAGGTCTTTTTGGTAGGTGAGATACCGAGGGCCTGAGAAACTGAGGTGTGCTGCTCACCCTGTAGCATAACTGGTTCTGCTGACACAAAGCATCATCGCCAAACCATCTAGAATAGCAGGTTCGTAGGAGCAAGAGGGTATCAGAGCTGACCAAGGACAGGGGAAGGGAAAGGTACTGCTGAAAGACACAGTGTTTGGATTGATGAGTTTTGGCAACAGATAGTCATGACAGTCATTCAACATTGTAAATGTACTTAATGCCACTGAGTTAAAAAAAAAAACATAAGGGTGGGCCAGGTGAGGTGGTACACACCTTTAATCCCAGAACTTGGGAGGCAGAGGCAGGCTGATCTCTGAGTTCCAGGCTAGCCAGGACTGTATAGTGAGGCCTTCTTTAAAACAAACAGCAACAAAAATAGGGGAGAACCAGGCATGGTTGTACACGTACTTTGGAGGCTGAGAGAAGAGGATTGAGTCCAAGTGTCCCTTTCTCAAAATACCCTTTCTCAAAAGATTGGGGGATTGTATGTTATACAGGTGAAGCAGAGAGGTGATTTTAAGTCTTTTATTATTTTTATTTTATGTGTATGAGTGTACTGCCTGCATGAATATAAGTACAATGCTCCTGGAGGTCAGAAGAGAGTGTCAGATCCCCTGGAACTGAAGTTACAGGCAGTTGTTAGCTGCCAAGTGGGTGCTGGGAATCAAACCTGGGTCCTCTGCAAGAGCAGCCAGTGCTCTTAACCGCTGAGCCATCTCTCTAGCCCCTTATCGGTGATTTTACAAAAAGAGGAATACTGGACTCTGGGGTCCAGGCCCCACCCAGCATTAGCTTTGTGTCCTTGGGCAGGCCACTCAGCTGCTTTTACCAGTTTCTTTGTATAAAATGAGCCTGGTTGGGGGTTAAAGAGGCCCACACAAAGCAGCAAAAGCTGTAAGGCATAGATGTCATGGTTTTAGATGATGGTGGCCTCATTAATGTTGACTGCTCAGGTCTGTAGTTAGGGAGCATATTCCTGTTGGCCAGCATCCAGGGTTCTGTTTTGAGGTTAACCTTGACAGCAGAGCATTTGGTAGTGAGAGGGTTGAGTAAAGAGTAGAAGGCTTGAGAAGGGGCTTTGACCTCTTGCAGTATGACAAGGATAGAGTATGGGCTTTGTGTTCTCAGATGGCCAGGAAGGTTAAAAGCAAGGCAGAGCAGGCTGGTAGGCTCCCTAAATACATAGACAAAGGGCTGGGCCCCAGAGAGTGGGCCACTCCACAGAGCGACTCCCCGGCCACTCTGTCTTTAAAGAACAGACTGATTCATAGTCTCTTCTTAGCCCTAACACAGGAACCAACAGTACTGCTTTCCAGGCAGAGGTGTTCAGAGCTGGAGCCAGCAGGAGGCAGGCTGTTCTCTCTGAATTCCTTTGTGACCTTGGACAAGAACCTTCCTTTTGCTAGCTTGTAAATTCCTTCCTCTGTACAGTACAGGGTTGGCCCCGTGTCCCTTCCATCCCAGTATTGGTATCTTGAGCCCCTAGCTGCTGGCAGAGATGTCTTCACAAGGGCTGTGGCTCAGCATCGGAATCTGTGTACCAGGAAGCAACATACTCTGTGCCTTCTACCAACTGGGCAGCCTGGCTGAGGGCAAGTTACTTGATCTTTCTGCACCTCAATATCTTCCTCTTTAAAATAAGCACAAGTTGGACATGGTGGCACATGCCTGTAATCCGAGCCTCAGGAGACAAAAGTAAGAAGATCAAGTTTGAAGCCACTGTGGCTACAAAAGGGAGACCCAGTCTCAAAATAAAAGGCCAATAATACCAACCGGAGAGAGAGGAACAGGGAAGGGTTGGAGTGAGAACCAAATGAAATAGGAGCATAGAGTCGTCTGAAAAATACCTAGCACACAGTAGGGATTTCGTAAATGTTTGGAGATTCCTCCATGTGCAGTACTTAAAATGGTTAAATTAATCATAGCCTCGTTACTTATAGTGAACTCCCCAGGAAGCCCAAGAACCTGGACCCATTCTGTGCTTTCAAGGGGTTTATATAGTGCTCGATGGTACAAAATGGTCCCTCCTGGAACCATAGCCAAGAAGAAGGGGCAGCATCCAAGTCCACTGGGGGTGGGGGAACAACAGATAAAAAGCTCTTGGCCTGAGTCAAGCTAGGCAAAGAGAAAGACAGGGTGTCCTAGCTGTTGAGTGTGTGTTTGTATGAGTGTGTGAATATGGTGGTGCGGTTTTGTATCCAACGACTGTCTGTTGTTAAAAAGACTCCTAGCAAAGGCTGATCTAGACGGAGAAGTCTGGATCTTTCACTCCTACAGGCAGTACCATATTTTGAGTTATATGGTGGCCACGTGCCCCTTTGCCTGTGGCTGTGACCAGAACATGCCTGCTTGTAAGTACCTGAGCAAGCCCTTGTGCATAACCCTGGGTGTGATTAATTTAATTATTTCAAAAGCCCCTTTGGTATTTCATGAGGGTCATGCCCCTGGCTGTGGGCTTGAATACAACTGCAGCAGGTTTCAATAAAATCAATTAATTTAATTTGATTTGGTTTTATGTACTTGGAGCTGGTACCTCTTGAACTTGGTATGAAAATTATTGCAGAATAAAAATGCATATTAGCACTTGGAGCCCAGTGCCCTTGGATTCTTCCTGGAGCCTGCAGAGTTGATCACAAAAGCAGATCCCCCTGTCCTGGCAAGAGCTGTTGCCTACCGCCCACTATTAACCCCTCCAGGGAAGATGGGGTTGCTGGTAGTTGTCCGGAGCAGTCTTCTCACTTCTGAAGCCCTTTCTGGCAGCAGAATGAATGCATCTCTATTTCCATTTTGCAAAATGGATTCAGGGAGGTTTTGTTCAGCCTTGGTCCTCGCTTCCTGGGTGGGGCTGTTGCTGTTAACCAAATGAGCTAGAAGCAGTGTGGTAAAGTGAACCAACAGGCAGCTGGCTCCACCCATGAAGACACATGAACCTACAGCGAGTACCTTCAGTTCCGTTGCTTCCTTGCCTATAAGGCAGAAAGTTAGAGAGAGACATAGCTCACCAGGGTCCTTCCAGCTGTAGGATAGCAGGCCTTCCTCTGCTGCCTCAGAAAGCCTGTCCCCTTTCCTTGCCACCAAAGAGACCCTAGTTCCACAATGGTTGCTGGGAGTGAACACCTACCCTGTACCCCAAAGGTATGGCTTCTCCCCCACATTCCCATAGGCCTGAGCAGCAGTGTATTTTTAGGAAGGGAGGAGGGCTGAGGCTCCACAGCCCTACCAATATAGTGTCTGGCCAACCCTTCATTTTAAAGCTCCACTCACAAAGCCAGGGCACTAACCAGGTCCAGCCATGTCCATGCTCATGGTCATTAAAGGTCAGAGATTTTGTACAGGGCTAAGGTTCCAACTGGTCTTTCATTCCTTTCTTCTGTCAGGATGGGAGGTGGACAAGCTGGGAATGGGGTTGGGGTGGGTAAAGCTGAAGTTGGTGTTAGTCTTACAGTAGTCACTGACTGAGGAACACTTTCATCCCTTCATGAGCCCCAGTGTCTGCTGTCACCTAGCTATGGTGGGAGAAGATTGAAGGGCTCATTCCCAGTCATCTCCTAGGGACACCTAGATCTGCTCACAGTATTCCTACTGACTCCAAGGGTGGCCCTCAACGCTGATTCCCCGATACAGAGCCTGGCTCTCCTGGAGCTTTGAAGCAGCAGCCAGGGAATCTGGCCTTCCCATCTCCACCTTCTTCTTCTGAGGCCTGCTTACTTTCTGAGACACCCTCTGTGTGCTAAGAGCAGCCCTGGACCCTGTCCTTCCAGGATCTCATTTAATCCTAGCATTGACTGCAAGGTTCTCAGAAGACAGAAGGGACACGTGTGCAAAAACAAATCTCTCTCTCAAGGGCACACTCAGCTACCCAGCTGGGGATTCAACCTCATACCTAACTGCAAGATTTGCAGCTCCCTGAGTGGCCTCAGGGTTCAGCATCCTCTGCACTCCCGCTACCGCAAATGCAGGGGAGAAGTTTTGATGACTGTTGTGAACTCACAACTCCAGAGGCCTGATTATCTCCATTTACACAGCAACAACTGAAGCAGAGGGAAGCCACGTGCCCAAGCCAAAGCTGGGCCACAATCTTGCCAGATTCGCAGGGGTCATTAAGCAATCCTCCTCTCGGTTTTGGGTGGAGGTGCTGCTGTTCAGGGACAGGGCGGCGTTTGGGGCTCAGGGTCAGCCGCGGTCTGGCTGGAGGAAGCCTGGGCGACCCGCGGCGGATCCTGCCCCCGACCTGCGCTCTCCGGAGCAGCGCCGACCTCGCTTCTCCCGCCTAGACCGCAGGCAGGAGAGGCGCCGCCGAGCCTCGGTCCCCCGGGGGAGCATCGGGTGAGAGGTCGGCGGGCGCGGTATGAGAATACAAAGAGGCCGGAGAGGGCGGGGTCCGCGGAGGGAGAAAGGGAAGGAGAGAGGGAGGGAAGGAGGGTCGGGGCGTCGGGGTGCGGGAGGAGGGCCCCAGCTCCGGATGGGAAGAGCCTGCGCCAGGCACAGCGGAGAGCTGCCAGGGGTGGAACCCGGGGAGGTGTGACTAGGAGCGTGGGCGGGCCCAGAAGGAGGAGCAGTGGGGAGAAGGCGGGGCAGGCCCGGGAGGTGTGGCTAAGGCGGTGGGCGGGCCCAGGAGAAGGAGGGGGCAGACGGGCGAGGGCGGGGCCAGAGGGGGCGGGGTCAGAGGGGCAAGGCCCGGGAGGTGTGGCTAAGGCGGTGGGCGGGCCCAGGAGAAGGAGGGGCAGTCGGGCGGGGGCGGGGCCAGAGGGGCAAGGCTCGGGAGGTGTGGCTAGGAGAGGTGGGCGGGCCCAAGGGAAAGGCTGTTGGGACCGAGGTCCGGGTGGAGTGAGGGCTGGGGCAGCGGGAGGGCACTCGGTCCCTGCGTAGGTGGCGGGGCTGAGCGGTTGTGCTGGCATCAGGATTCCCGGTCCTGCTTTCTCTGAGTTCCGGCCGGAGGGGCTGGAAGGAGGGAGAGGCGGGGCAGCTCGAGGGGCGTGGGTGTGGCGAACTGCCGCGCTGCCCAGCTTTCAGTATCCTGCCGGACTCGGGAATCTTTTGTGAATCCTCCCTGTTGGTGTTAATTTCCGGGTGTGGGCCCCACCCTGTCTCCTGAGCCGCCCTCCCTCCCCTCCCGGGGTTGGGAGATGGGCTCGGTTTGCCAAAGGCAGGCTCCTTGCCCTCCCAGCTTGCACATCTCCTGGGGAATTCAAATCCGTGCACGCCTCTTTCTCTTCCCCTGCCGGGCTTCCTGGGCCTTCTGGGACGTAATTCAAGGTCTTCTAACTTGAATTCAGCCTCAGAGGCCCGCCCGTTTTGCAACCCCCACCCCCCGCAGGGTCCCCAGGCCTCCGCTGTGCCCTCCACCTCCCTTACAACCTCAAACTCTGCCATGCTCCTTGATGGTAGTAGGCAGACAACTTGAGCTAGGAAAGACCTTGAGCACGCAGAGCCCCCCCCCCCAACCCCAGCAATGTTTCTCTTTAATAGTGCAATCTCAGAGGAGGAATGGACTTTGGGAGGGTGGGGAACAGATACTTGGGGCAAGGGAAGCCATTCATGATACCTTCCTATTACATGGAGGCCCCTTTAAACTTCCCTCTACCCTGTTCCTATGCTTCTCCCTATGGACAGCTCAACTTCTCATTCATCCCAAGACTGCATTTCCTGACACCCAGTCTGTAGCTATTTGTAGGTTTGTGGAGCTTGGTGCATCACTGCACTTTTTTACATGCCTAGATTTCCTTGACCTAGAGGGTCATTATCTACACATTGAATGGGATTCAACAGATTAAAGAACCAGGCTGTTTAACAGAGTTGGACCACAGGCATCAGCTGCCAAGTACACAGTTTGGTAGATTGGAGTCCTTGAACCTCATAGAGGGAAGCCACCTGCCTAAGGTCACAGGGTTGGCCAGTGACAGCACTGGAACTCTCGCCACCCTCCTAGCTCATGTCCTGGTGTGGTTTAACTGTTAGGAAGGTAGCATGACAAAGCAGATGCTTAGTGAATATTGATGGGGTGACTGTACCAGCCCTCAACAAGACATTTGGACTAATACTGCTTTTAGAAGAAGTCAGAAGACCTTGGGCTGCCCAGGGGCACTTGGGAGGAATTCTACCTCCTTCCCATCCTGAGTGGCAGCAAAATGTTTCTCCAGGGCAGCCAGCCAGGGGGTGACAGTTACAGGAACCTGGCATCATATTCTTTCCCTTCAAGCCCAGTCATTATGCGGAGGACAACAGAGACCAAAGGGAAGTCTAAGTGTGAGCCAAATTGGCAACTTCAGATTACAGCGATTAATGTGGTGACTCTTTTCTGTTCATTATGCTCATCCAATATCTGGACAGGTTGCACAAGACTGGGACATGTCTGCTCCTGCGGGGTGCTTGTCATCCCGCAGGCCTGCCAGACATTGTGCAGGGAGACCATGGCCCCACAGATCTGAGGTCTTTGGGACTGGAAGCCCCAGTGTCAGCTCTGGTCTGCTCTGTGAACCAGCTGTCCTTCACACCGTGGGTCCTACCTGCTGGGTATTTGCAGTTAGTGACCACTACAATGGCACGCACACATGGAAGGGGGGCATTGGGAGAACAGTAAAAGCAGGAAAAGTGCTAGTCAGGCCACTGTTGTGAACTTCACTAGCATATTTAGACAGGAATGAGGCTGAAAGGAATGAATAAAAAACTGGTGATAGATCACTGAACCCAGATGCTACTCATTTGGAACCCGAGACTGTTGAACTTGTGAAGTCTTCCTGTTTGCTTGCTGGACAGCTTCAGTTCTCAACCTGACACACCTGGGAAGAGGGAACCTCAACAGAGACCTGGCCTCCATAGGATTGGCCTGTGACCATATCTGCCAGGCATTTTCTTACTTGCTGGTTGTCCTAGTTTGTCTTCCATTGCTGTGACAAAACCCTCTGACCAGCACCAACTTGGGGAGGAAAGGGTTTATTCAGCTCACATCTCCTGGGTCACAGTTCATCACTTAAGGAGCCCAAGGCAGGAACTCAGGGCAGGAACCTGGAGGCAGGAGCTGAAGCACAGGCCATGGAGGAATGCTGTTCACTGGCTTGCTCCCCTGACCCATACCCAGCCTGACCTCTTATACTGTACACAACCACCTGCCCAGGGTGGCACCACTCATTGTGGGCTGGGCCCTCCCATCCTGCTCTACCATCAAGACAATACTCCACAGATATGGCCACAGGCCAGTCCAATGGAGCCAATTCCCCAATTGAGGCTCCCTCAACCCAGGTGTGTCAAGTTGACACTAAAGCTATCCAGCACAATGGTTGATGCAGTACCACATCTGGGCAGGTTGTATAAGAAAGCAGGTCAAGCACAAGCCAGTGGTGCAAGCCAGTAAGCAGTGTTCCTCTGTGGTCTGCTTCAGGTCCTGCCTCCAGCCTCCTGCCCTGAGTGCCCACCCTGTCTTCCCTCACTGATGACTGTCACTTGGAAGAATAAGATGAAATAAACCCTTTCCTCACCAAGTTGCTTTGGGTCAGTGGTTCATCACAGCAACAGAAAGTAACTGGGCCAACCTTTGTACTGTCTTTGGTCATAGAGTCCAGATGAATAAATCACCGGTGAGCTGTGATTTAGAGTAGGAGGGAAAGCACACTGTGTGACTTGCTTATGATGACAAAGTTTGATCAGAAATAATTTGGCTATAATAATTTAGATTCATAAGCCTTTTATTCAAAATATATAGCAAGCCTGGGGCTACATGTTCTGAAGAATTATTTTACTGACTCTTCATAAGAACCTGTGAGATAAGAATGATCATTCTCCCCATTTTACAGTCAAAGAAACTGAGGCTTGTAAGTGAAAGGCCACCAGGTTTTATACCAGGGCAATCTGGTTCTACCACATGTGCAGATATTTTATGTGTTAGCACAAAGGAACAGGAAAGGATAAACCATGAACTGTACCTGCTCCAGAAGTGTCAGATCCATGAGGAAAGATAGACACAGGGCCTAGAGATTACTAGATATTGAGTAAATTAACCAATCTGTTAAAGAGCATGTGGAAACCCAAGTTGCTCTTGTGGAGAACTTGCATCCCTTACCCCTCAGTGTTTGTGCGTAGTAGAAATGGAACAACCAATAGAACTTCAGGATAAGGCTGGGGACATCTTTCCCTTGTTAGAGGCCCTGCTTAGCAAGCACGAAGCCCTGAGTTTGATCTTCGGTAACACATAAACCTGGTATGGTGGTGCATGCCTGTGATCCTAGCAGTTGGAGGATGGAAGGGATAAGAAATTCGAGGTTAGCTGGGCATGGTGGTGCACACCTTTAATCCCAGCATTTGAGAGGCAGAGGCAGGCAGATCTCTGTGAGTTCAAGGCCAGCCTGGTCTTCAGAGTGAGTTCCAGGACAGCTGGAGCTACAGGGAGACTCTGTCTCAAAAACAAAAAACAACCCAAAAAACCAAAACCAAGGAAAAAGAAATAAGGTCAAAGGAGAGAGAAGAGAGAGCAGAGAGAAAAAGAGAAACAGGCAGTGTGACAGAAGACCAGGCTTGCTCAAGGTAGAAAAGTTCCTGATCTGAGGCCCCTCTGCATGGCTTTCTGATTGGCTGCTTGGAAGCACACGTCAGACTGAAGGAGGAAGTAGATTAGAGGTTTTGATTGGGCCTTCATCATCCCTCTCCACCCCTCTGCTCTTATTGCCAACGTATGAGGAGCTGCTACTGTATAGAGGGTGCCTTGAGAACTTTCTCCTAGCCTGTCCCTTCTCCAGAAATGGCATGTCCATATCAAATCATCATTAACATCAGGTGCCTTCAAAGCCTCAAGATGGCTGGACAGGGCAGTGAGATAGAGAAAAGGCCCGACACTCTCGTTCCTTCCCTTACTGCACTCTTTTGCAGTTGGCTCCCCTCTGAGTCCCCAGGGGACAGAGCCAGAGACATGGAAACACTCTATACATTTGTCAAATGAATAAACAGCCCAGTGTCCTGCCAAATCAGTAATAAAATTTGAGAAAGTCTTACAAAAGAGGATCCAGGAGTCAAGAGAAGGCAGGCTCGTCAGCAGTCATTCAGAATTCTGCCCAGGGATAGAGCGAGTCCACGGACTTGGCTACCGATGCTTGTAGTCCAGCTCTAGTAAAGATTCAGTCTAGTAAATGACATCCCAATGTATGAATGGTGCCATTCTCAGCCAAAGAGTTTCAGATTTATGGAAAGTGGAAGTTCAGCCATGTACCATGACCCCCACGCCACAGGGAGGGCTTCCATTTTGCTGCTTGGCCCCAGAGTACGTCCTCCAAACTCACAAACAGGAGAGCCAAAAAAAATGCAAGTTCCTCAACCTCTCCCAACCTTCCAAGCCTAGGAAACAGTGAGGACCAAGAAGGACAGAGTACCCAGAGCCTTGCACCCAAAGCCTAGTAGCAGGCTCCTTCCTCATACCTGGGACCCTGCTCCTAAGCTTTGGGGCTCAGGGCTTTGGGGAATGACTGTAGTCCTGTGGTCATCCAGTTAGAGCCACAGTGATGAGAAAGCTAGCCAGAGCTGGTTATGCCCGACTCCTTCTCAACCTTCCCCAAAGGCAAACTACCTGTCATTTCTGATTGGACCCTTGGCAGGAAGAAAACAAATCCACCAAAAAAAATAAATAAATAAATAAAAAACAAAAAGGAGGAAGAGGACAGAGCTGTGAGTGGCCTTTCCGCCAGTGCTAATCTGAGCATATTTAACTTGTCAGTTTGGCCGGGCCAGATATCTTCTCATTCCTGTTTGGCACAGGTTTATCCAGCCTATATGTTTCTCTTTGGCAAAGTCGTTCCTTGGAGGAAGCAGGGACTGTCCGAAAGCACTAAGAAGATTTGCCGGTGTGCTCCCTATCTCCCTTGGGCTCTAGCTCCTCTCCGCCGTGCAGTAGGAACCTCCTTAGCTAGCGCTGAATGAGATTGTCCTGCAGCATGGAGTACGTATTTGAGATCTTGTCATTGGCATCCTTTGGTGTAGGTGCTGCAGAAGCAGACACTGAGCTGGAAGTTTATGCATTAGGCATACTTATATGGCATTATGTATATGTCAAGGACTGGTCTAGATACTTCTTCCATATTAGCTTATGCAGTCTAGCCAGAAGCTGCTATAAATTAAGAAACTGAGACAGTGGCTAAAGACCTTGTCCCAGGCCATATGGGGAGTGACTGCAGGAGTAGGCACAGAGTCCCACTCCAGAGCTCATGGAGATCCCAGGACAGCCAGGCCCTTGCCAACTTGACAAACGTGTGTGTGTGTGTGTGTGTGTGTGTGTGTGTGTGTTTTGAGACAGGGTCTCCCTGTAGCCCCAGCTGGCCTGGAACTTGCTTTCTTCTAGACTGGCCTTGAACTCACAGAGATCCACCTGCCTCTGCCTCCAGAGTGCTGGGATTAAAGGCATGTACCACCGTGCCTGGCTTGACAGCTCACTTTTTATTTTTTATTTATTTTTATTTTTTGGTATTTTTGAGACAGGGTCACCCTTTAGTCTCAGCTGCCCTGGAGCTCACTCTGTAGACCAGGCTGGGCTTGAACTCACAGCAAACTGCCTGCCTCTGCCTCCCAAGTGCTAGGATTAAAGGCATGTGCCACCACGCCCGGCTTTTTCTTTTTTTTTATGTGTATGAACGTATTGTCTGCATGTAGGTTTGTGCACCCATGTCGTGCAATGCCTCGGAGGTCAGAAGAGGTGTTGGATTCCCCTGGAACTGGAGTTCTTCTGGAATTGGAGTTACAGACGGTTCTCAGCCGCCATGTGGGTGCTGGGGATAGAACCCGGGTCCTCTGTAAGAGCAGTCAGTGCTCCTAACGGCTAGGCCATCTCTCCAGCCCCATGAGCGTTCTTTTTTAGGGGACAGCTCACTTTTATCGACCCCATTGTCAGTTTCCTCCTCTGGAAAATGAAGACAGTAAGTAACTCTCCATCAGGTCCTAACATAGTCACCATGGGAAATGTGGAAAGCTTCACACAGGAGGGCTGGCTCTGGGCTTATTGTTTCTAGGTGGGGTAGATTCACTCTCCTGTTGGCCCAGCTCCCCATAAGTCATTAGGGACAGTCAACCCCACACCAAACATAAAGTAGATGTTATTGCTAAGACATGTATATGAAAATTATTGTTATTACCGATCTTTTTTGCTTATTGAAAAGCTCTTCTCCATAAGTACCCTCAGTGGCAAAGACCCTAACAGCTCAGCTGAGAACCTCAGGGCTCTGCCTGCCACATTCCACTGCCCCACCCCCACCCTTTGGAATCACACCTTGCCTGTCCCGGACACCCCAACAAGGCCCCTAAGTGACAGGCAGGGCCCTTGCCTGCCATCTCGTATCTGGAGCGTCCCCCCAAGACCTGTGGTCTTCTTTCAGTCCTGCTGCTTCCTGCCAGCTCCTGTCACTCTTGCCACAGGTGACGGAACAGGGAGACCCTAAACTCTCCCCAGTATCTCATGTTCCTTCCCACTCCATCTAGGTGTTTCTCAAGGACAGAGGAACAGGCACAAAGATGGAAATGGGTGCAGTTTGAACTCGGGAAATGTCTTGTGGCTTGCCAGGTTTTGGATGGTCCCACTGTTTGCTTAATGTCCTTGAGAGCCCTTTTGGAACTCCCCTGACCCATGATGGTCACAGCAGCCCACCAACATGGTAGCAGGCAGGAGGCATTCTAAAGAGGCAGCCTTGACAGTGGCAGGATAGCCCCTCCACCCCGTGTTTCCTACTTTACCTTTTCATGTGGCTAGACCTGCACAAAGATCCTACAAGACAGGATTTTCCCATTTCACAGGCTGGCACATTGTAAACTGCTGGCAAGTCCTAAAGTCTAAGAAAGCAGAGCCCCATGGGGCAGACACCACCATCCCTCAGGATTCAGTCCGCAGGGGACTTGTGGTTGCCCTTTGCGAGACCTCAAGCCTCATCCTGTTTCCTTTACCTCCCTTGCTTCCTCTGTTTTATGTCTGTTTCCATTGTGTTACATATTTGTGCTGGTCTCAATCATTGTGAGATCAAGGTGAGGTATAAATACACACATTCCTCCCAGGCTGTTGATCATTTCACAAGTCTCTGCAGAGGAGAGAGATTAGACAAGGGTGTCTTGCATAACCTTGGGCACACCCCACTCACTCAGTGGCTGTGACAGGGCAGGTGTGCTCTTCCCACCCTTGTTAGTGTTAGTGTGGAAGTGTGGTCTACAAATCTGACTTTGAGCCTGACATGGTGGCACTCACTGTCCCAGCACTTGGGAGGCAGAGGCAGGTGGATCTTTGTGAATTTAAGGCCAGCCTGGACTACATAGTGGGTTCCAGGCCAGCTGGAGCAACAGGAACACCCTGTCTCAAAAAGACCAAAAAATAAAATCTGGTTTTGCCAGGCATGGTGGCACACATCTATAATTCCAGCACTAGAGAGGCAGGGGCTAGAATATCAGGAGAGCGAGCCTGGCATGGGCTGCATAAGACCTTGCTTCAAAAAAAAAAAAAATGTTTTATCTGGTCTACCATTTGCACTAAACCTGAGACTCTCAGCTTGGCTGGAGGAACTGAAGAATGCTATCGCCCCCACTAGACACCCACACTGCTCAAATATCCTAGTGGCAAGAGGTAATTCAAGTTTTCAAAGAAATAAAGCCCATATAGCATGAGCAGTCCAGGGAATCTTTCCTCTGACTCCCTCCTGTGTCTGGCTTGGAGCCAAGAAGCTGAAGAAAAATAAAAAATTCTGAACCACCAAAAGAGGTCACAGAACACAAACCCCAGCACACATCCCCTGAGGCCAGCAGGTCAGGCGGGGCCGGGCGCTCCTGTTTTATGTACAGTCCTAACATATTCGTCTTTCTGTTTCCCAAACTTTCATGACACCTCATGGCAAACGGGAATAGAGGTAGGAGACTGCTGAAAGAAAATCCATCTGGTACCAGATCTTGCCTCATTTGAGGACCAGAGAGGCTGCACTAGTGAGGCTGGCGCTGTAGGTAAGGGTGTAGGGGTTCTTCAGTTTTCTATTATGCAAACCTCTTTGGATTCTGTAAGCAATTCTCCTGAAGAGACCAGGACGAGAGTGTTTAGTAGGATAGCTCAGAATGCCACTGGTTTAATCCAAGAATGGCAGTCCAGGATTCCTGTGGTAAGATGTGGCACAGGGCAGTAACAAACACAGGGGGAGAATGAGGGGAAATCGTGTCATTGGAAAATGGCCTTTATAAAATGATGAGAGGGATAAAAGCCTATAAGGTTTCCCTCAAGGCTTATGCATTACTTTCAGGATTAAGAAGTTTTCTGGAGCTGGAGAGATGTCTCAGCAGTTAAGAGCACTGGCTGTTCTTGCAGAAGACCAGGAATTCAGTTCCCAGCACCCACATGACAGCTAACAACTAACCATAGCTCCAGTTCCAGGGGATCCGACACCCTCCTCTGAGCCTCCAGGAGCATTGCACTTACATACAGGCAGGCAAAAACCAATACACATAAAATTAAAATAAAATAAAGAAAAAAGGTACAGATTTTTAAAGAAAAAGTCAGGAGAGGACTGTGGAGTCAGGAGAATGAGCCTCTGAGAACCAAGAGGGAGACTCTTATGGAAGAATGGCTGTGTGGGTACACCTGGCTTCTAGGTCGTTAGGACCACAACCACTCTCCCAGGCCACAGCCTAGTCCTCATCATGCCCCTGGGCATGGCCCCGTGACTCAATGCCTCTTCCCACAGAGTGCCTGGGTCCCCGAAGGTCACTGCATTATTTAGAAGGGGCCTGGGATCCATCCCCAAGCGGCTTCCTCGTGGTTGTTTCAGATGGTCTCCAGACCGGGTAAATAGGTCACACCTCTGGAATGCCAGCTCTGACCCCTGCCTGGTTTCTTAGAGCATTAGCTGCACACTCCGTCACCAAGGGTCTCTCAGAGTCTGCATTCAGCTTGACTTCTAGACTCTGACCTCAAAACAATGGTTCAGAAAACATGGGTCACAGGTGCTTGTGGCCAGAGCAAGTGGCTCAGGGTTCACTAAGCCCATCTCTGTGGCCAGTGCCCCTTTATGTAAGGCTTTGGATATGGCAGCTATGTATTTGGATCCATTCTCAATACTTTAATGCTGCCTGACACATAACTTGTATTCACCCATGTCGCCCTCCTCTCTTCCTCTTTCCCTCCCTCCCTCCCCTCCTCTCTTCCTCTTTCCCTCCCTCCTTCCCCTCCTCTCTTCCTCTTTCCCTCCCTCCCTCCCCTCCTCTCTTCCTCTTCCCTCCCTCCCCTCCTCTCTTCCTCTTTCCCTCCCTCCCTTTCATCCTCCCCTTCTTTCTTTTGGACCATGGCAGGGGGCTTTGCCATGCCCTAGTTATCAGAAGTTAGTTCAGCAAGGAAGCGAATCCTTGCCCCTCTGGTCATTGCATTGCTCAGTGAAAGGCAGAGAAGCAGAGAGAAGATGGGCGCCGTCCAGCCCAGCCCTCTCCCTACTGGCTGGCTCAGGCAGGTTCTCTAAGCCCCTTTTTACCTTAGTTCCCCATCAGAAAATGCACCTGCCAATACTCACCTCAGAAGCCTGTGGATAGGATGGAATTAAGAAAATGACTGCAAGGCCTTTTTTATATTATCAGACTCATCTGTATGGCCAATAAATAGGGAGTATTGGCATAACTATTTATTTGTATGGACCATTAGCCTGGGTAATTTCGAGTACATGTACTGCACTGTCCTTGTAAAGGCAATTAGAGCTGTAGGCTTAAGGCATTCGGGGTCCAGCCCTGTTACGGAAGTCAGAGATGGGGTTGGTCCAGAGCTTAGACTATCACCACTCTTATAGGGAGCCCAAATGCCAGTCCTGCTGTTGTACTTGCAGCTGTTAGCTTTGGGGCAGGTGACTCAACACCTCTGGGCCTCTGTTTCTTCCCTGGTAAAATGGAAGCTCTAGTGCTGCCCAAACTGCCAGGGCTGCTTCAAGAAGTAAACAAGATAACACTTGCAAAGCAATCTGCACAGTACCCAGGTGCTCAATAAGGGATCCCCGGGAATCTTTTCAAATGGGTCCCATCTTATGCAAGAGAAAGTTCTGGAAAAGTTGTGAAACCAAGTCCCATTTCCCACAAACTGACTTCATTACTGCAGGAAGGTTTTATCTTTGGCTCCCCTCATCCTTGGAAGGCAGCGACTCCTCCCAGCTGCTCTGTCACCTCTCCTGGAGTGGACAGTGCAAGCACTTGGGTGGCATAGTGATTCCTTGCTGCCCCCATTTGTATGAGCAGATCTGTTTGTCAGATCGATGTGACAAACATCTGTCCATCTCTGTCTCATCTACCTGTCAATCTGACATGAGGTAGACCACCTGGAAATTTTTCCTCTCTGCCCACTATGGGCAAATATGTATATAATTCAAACATCATTTATATTCGTAACTGACCATTCACCTGAATCTTTATTCTTTTTTTTTTTTTTTTGGTCTTTTCGAGACAGGGTCTCCCTGTAGCCCCAGCTGTCCTGGAACTCACTCTGTAGACCTGGCTGGCCTTGAACTCACAAAGATCCACCTGCCTCTGCCTCCCAAGTGCTAGGATTAAAGGCATGCGCCACCATGCCTGGGCCTGAATCTTTATTCTTAAGCAATCCCCAAGAAAAAGAAACATGTTCTCATACTGTTTTTTATATAGTCTAGCTGGGGGTTTAAGGAGCCATTGAAACCTATCATAGTACATTGCTAAGGAACCTGTAGAAACTAGGGCCAAGGTGTTGATCTTAAACAGACATGCCCCAGTAGTCGGTCACACATGGCTGATTAGGGGTGAACTGATCTCGTCCCCTTGCCAATATTTAGACTCTAAAGCCTGGCATGTCAGCACCAGTCATCTGGCCCCAGCCATCTTCCCACTGCATTGTCCCTTGCGTGCACTCATGGTTCTGACCAGGCTGGTTGGGTGGCTGGGCTTTGTCCCTCTCCTGGGCTGTCACCTCACGTTTGTCCCACTGCTTCTCTGCTTTCAGGTACCCTCCCACTACCCTCTTATCTGTATCTAACACACAGAAGTATGCATGGCCTCCCCTGCTTGATCAAGAGAAAGAGCATGAAGCTGAGGAGAGAGGCCCAGCTCTCACCAGGAACTTAGAACCGAGAGCTCCAAGCATGAAGCTGAGGAGAGAGGCCCAGCTCTCACCAGGAACTTAGAACCGAGAGCTCCAAGCACAGCTGAGATAGGAGCTGGCAGAGAGATTTAGATCCAGAATGCCGATCCTGGCTTAATTTTCCCTCTGGCCTGGTGGGAAATTGGAGACCTGGAAGTGGCGAACTCCCTGGTCCATGAAGAAGAATTCCCTGGGTTCCCATTCCAACCCTGGCATTGGCTAGGAACTTCAGCCAAACCCAGTTCCCTACCAATATTGCTTTATCCACTTCAGCCTACAGCCCCTGGAATGAGAATGCAGATTTGGGGCTCAGGTTCTAATTTTGTGTCCCAAAGTGGAGCCTAGAAATCTGCATCCTACCCATCTCTCTAGGGGAGTTGGCAGAGGCTCTAAGTAGAACCCCGTGCCTCAGTCATTGTACAGCATGGATACCTGCTATGCCGCTGTTCTTCCCAGTAAAACAGCCTATTGAGAGCTTCACAGTTGCCTTGCCCTTGAACACTTAGCTAGGTAAACCTGCGGGACTGAGGCTATTGCTTCTCTGCTAGCAGAAGCCCCCCCAAACAGCTTCTAGAGCCTCCAGGAAAGGCCTGGTCACATGTTTTTCCTTCTGCTGTGATTAACAGCCCCTGCCATCCACTTCGTTTGGGTTTCTCCTATTGCATTCAAAGTCCAAAAATATCCAGAGCCACCTTATCCAGTTCCCCATGTTTAAAGCTGATTTCAGAAGTGGTAAATGTGAGCTGAGTTCAGATCCTGGTTCCAAGTTGTTATTCTGTAAAAAGGAAATAATATATTGACTTTATAGGGTTGTTGTTGAACAGTAAAAGAAATAGCGTGGACAAAGCTCTGAGCAGTTAGTTACACAGCTACTGTGATTATTTCCTGTCCCTGAGGCTGAATAGTGTGTCTTTTCTTTGATGTGGTTCTCTCAGGAGGCCAATTCCATTGTTTTGATCTTGTAGAGCCTACTCAGTTCTGCCCTGTCTCTTGGTCTATCCCTAGACTATCTTAGGACTATTGAAAATATCTAGCTTCAGTTCAAAGATCCGTGTCTCAGTGACCTTATAGTAAGATCAAGGTCATTGTACAGAGCCACCACTACCCTCTCCAATCTGTCTGGCCCTGTGGAAGGGCTGTGGGTGGGTCCACCATACTCAGAGACCCACTGGCCACAATGGTTGAGTCTCATCTTTGCCTGAGTATACTGCAGCCAGGTAAAGCATACACTCTTCTGGAAGGTGTCAGAGCTCTATTTGGTGCCTTAGGGAAACTACAAGTACACTTCCTTTTCCCATCCACCAATCAGTCAACTACATGGCCTCCTGCCCACTGTGCCTCCTCACCCAATCACTGACACCACCTACACTCACCTACTCATGTGTACCCATGGACACACAAGCCTACCCTCATCTTCCCACCCCTGCCATGACCTTTCCTTCTCCTGGTCAAACACTAGCAAAGGGACAAGTGAGCAAGATGGCAGAATCCAGTTCAGTCTGCAGGTGGATAATGAAACCTCACAGCCAATGAATGGGACAGAAGCTACTAGCCAGCCTATAAGGGTGCACTAGTATTTTCTATTGAAATGTCACCTTACCTTCTATAGTTACCCCTACCTTTTGATCACAGATAGTGAAGGTACAATTATTCTTGTTTATAAAGTAAGTCTGCTCTTGTTAGCTTTGGCTAGGTTGCTTGCATGGTGCAGCAAAAATGGTGACTGAGCACTCAGGCCCTTTTGGAGTTTGCTTGGCTGGAACTTAGATTAGGGAGCCTCTCATGGTTGGGAAGTAAGCTGAAGCTCTCTCTCTCTCTCTCTCTCTCTCTCTCTCTCTCTCTTTCTCTCCATCCTCAATATCCTAAAGTTCCTAGGCTCCCAGGAAATGACCCTCTAAGCCTGGTTCCAGGCTGATTTTAATTTAGCATAGACCTAGAGTGAGCACTGACTCCATGAAGTCACTCTTAGCTTATCAGGAATGCAGGTCCATGTCGAACACCTCATCCTCATAAGTGATGTTCTAGCCAGTTCTGGAAGTAACCACTGTTTCCAATCATATCCTGTTACAAGGAGTTAAACAAATTCGTTCAAGTAATTTGATTCTTGTTCAAATGAGAACATTCTGAATTATGGACAGATCAGACAAGGAGGAAAAGGTAAATGGTTCATTGCTATTTATGATCTACTATGTGACTGTAAGTTATAGATAATGGAAAAGGAAAAAGAGTTCCTTAAAAGTCAGCAGCAGCATCTCAAACAAACCCCTCAACCATCCTCCGCCATTTCATTCAGTCTCCTGAAATTAATTCTGGATTTGTTTTATCTTGGGTTAGCAGGTTTATAAACACAATAGCTTCTCCCCTGGAAGTTTGGAGATCCTAATTTGGTCTAGTGGTCTCAAAGTTACTTAAGCTATTCCACCAGAAGCCTGGACCCCAGAGGACCTGAAGTTCTTTCCATGCCCTTCTAAGAAAGTCCCTTTTTGGGGCTGGAGAGATGGCCTAGCGGTTAAGAGCGCCGACCGCTCTTACAGAGGACCCGGGTTCAATCTTCAGCACCCACATGGCGGCCAAGAACCGTCTGAAACTTCAATTCCAGGAGAACTCCAATTCCAGGGGAATCCGACACCCTCTTCTGACCTCCGCGGCATTGCACGACACGGGTGCACAAACTTGCATGCAGACAGTACATTCATACACATACAGAAATAAATAAAAAATTTAAAAAAAAAAGAAAGTCCCTTTTTGTTGAAGACAAGGTACTCTGGCAATGGTTGGTAGCAAATGCTTTCAGAGATGAATCAGAATAAAACAGAAATTCTCCATGTATGACAATAGAGCTAACATGGCCAATGTCAAAGTTCTAGTGACAGTTCATTTGCTAGGAAGTTCAGTTACTTTTGTGGGACAGTTTTTGAAAACAATAATCAGATAACATTATAACATCAGATAACATGATAACATTATAACATCAGATTACATAATAGCACTCTACCAGGCATGTCATGAGCAGCAAGGGAATCCGAACATCTCCAAGACCTTTATATAGTTTCTAAAATATCTACACTAATAATATTTACCCATACAAAACCCAATAGGAAAAGTTGAATGTTTTCCTATTTTACAATATTTTTCATACAACTCAACTTATCAAATAAACAGTTGTCATTTTGAGATGTGATCTCATACTATAGCCCAGGCTGGTCTAGAAACTAGCCTAACACTCCTATCAATCCTCCTGCTTGGCCTCCCAGGTGCTGGAATTATAAGCATGAGCCACAAAGCCTGACTCCTAATCATTTTTTAAAAATATCCCTGCTGGGTGGGTGTGGTGGTGGATGCCTGTAATCCCAACACTCCGGAGGCAGAGGCAGGTAGATCTCTGTGAGTTCAAGGCCAGCCTGGTCTACATAGTGAGTTCCAGGACAGCTGGGGCTACAGGGAGACCCTGTCTCAAAAATACCAAAACAAAACAAAACAAAACAAAACAAAAAACGAAATAGCTCTGCTTACAAAACAAAGTCATGGAAAAATTCCTTTAAAATCATCCAATGTAGGCATTTCATTCAGTATTGAAGTAGACAATTGTCTATCCCATATATATATATATTTATTTTTATAGGTATATGCTGTTTCATAGTACAATCCCCATGTGGTAAAAGAACATGTTTATTAACAGAGTCAAATAAATATATATAATATCTCAACACTGTATAAAAGTAGGACCTAAGGGCATATAAATATAAATCTGTGCTTAGTGATTAATATATTTCAGTAGTTTGTCTTACTTAGAAATGATGTAGGCACATAATGAATATTTATTGCTTGATTTAATTTAGCATAGATCTAAGGTTGCAAGTTACTTAAAAGATTTTGAAAACTATTTAGCCAACCTATAACATAATTATTATCTGACAGTTCATTCATAAAATTTTTATCCCACTTATATTCAGTACACATCTTCTTAACAATTATGCTTTGATTGTTCATGAAAATTGTATAAGACATGAAACAAAGTTGACCATTACCTTGTTTCCTTGTTAGCTAATTTTTTTTTTTTTGTATTTTTGAGACGGGGTCTTCCTTGAGTCCCAGCTGGCCCAGAGCTCACTATGTAGACCAGGCTGGCCTTGAACTCACAGAGATACGCCTGCTTTGGCCTCCTGAGTGCTGGGATTAAAGGCGTATGCCACCATGTCCAGCATTTGTTAGCTATTTTCATGACACATTTATATTAGGCAAATAACAAAAAAAGAAGAAATATGTGTAATGTATGCTTGTGTTATACTTATGAGACTTACACACTTAACCCAGGATGACACTTGTATTGTACCTATTGATGGGAACTTAGAAGACCAACAATATTAAAATAATCTTCTTTGCCCAAAATTTATCTGAATTACATGAAAAACATTTGGATAAACTAATATATTTCAAAATTTGGGAAATATTTAAACACTTACAGTAGTATGGTCCAAGATTCCCCTCTGGATACCTGCAAAACAATATCAATCTTTTTATACACTATGATGTTTTCCTGTATTTATATATTTACAGAAAGTTTAATTTATAAATTTGTTACATTGAAATACTGACAATAACTAATAATAAAGTGGAACAACTGCTACAGTATACTATAACAAAAATTAAGTAAATGTAGGCTCTATTCTCGACGTATCTTACTGTACTTGACTTGATGATGGAAGACTATAACACAATGCCTACATGATGAGATGAACTGAAGCAAACTACACAGGTATAGTGTTCTAACTTTAGGCTGCTATTACTTCCATCGATCCCCAGGATGTCACTCTGATAGCATGATGAAATCTCATACCTTTCCATTTTGTCATGCCATTGTCCAGTGTATCCACAATGGCTATGCTACCCACCCACCAGTTATTTAATAATCATCTCATTTAGCAGATCAACTATTGCAGTATCACAGTGTTTATGCTCAACTAACAACCCTCATTTAAAATTTAATGAACTGTTTAGTTCTGGAATTTTCCATTTAATATTTTTGGATCCTATTTGACTGTTGATAGCCAAACTATATAAAATGAACCCACAGATAAGAGAGGACTAATATGCTTTATAGTAAGCCAACTTGAATGAGCTGTCTTAAAGGGTTTTATAAAAAAAAAAATACCCCCCCCCCAAAAATACCATCTACCCGGGCGTGGTGGCATATACCTTTAGTCCTAGCCCTTGGGAGGCAGAGGCAGGCAGATCTCTGTGAGTTAAAGGCCACCCAGGTCTACAGAGTGAGTTCCAGGACAGCCAGAGCTACAGGGAGATCCTGTCTCAAAAAGATTAAAAATATATATATACCATCTTGAGGTTAAAAAAAAATCTCATATATAAGGTATCCAAAGATGAATAGATAAACAGACACAAATAGAGATTATAGTTGTGATTCTAAAGATTTTGGGGGAGGGAGTCTTTTTGAGACAGGGTCTCTCTGTGGCCCCAGTTGGCCTGGAACTCACTATGTAGACCAGGGTGTCCTTGAACTCACAGAGATCCTCCTGCCTCTGCCTCCCAAGTGCTAGGATTAAAAGCATGCCCAACCACCACACCCAACTGTGATTCTAAAGTTTTGATCTTAACTTGTATAAACATAGCAATGTAAAACTCCTTGGTTTATATATCTCAGTTGTCTCTCGTCTTTACTTCCTATTTTCTTCCCAGTTGGTTTCTGACAGATGTAAGATTCTGTGCTCAGGAAAGCTAGAGTTTGTGACAAATATTTATGGAGGAGACATTCAAGATTTTTTTCTCTGATACATTAGTGTTCCCTCAATGGGGTCAGTGGTCTGAGGTTCAAGTGATTGTGAAAAGCCCAGGTGCTGGCATGGGGGAGCAAAGTGGTAAGGTGACAGAGACGCAGGAGAGAGAGGCTTACAAGGGTCCAGCTGAGGGAACGGAAGGGGAACTTGAAGGAGGTAAAAGGAAGAAGAGGAGCAGAAGCCACTGAACTTCAGAAGTATCCTTAGTCTAACCATGCCAGCAAGTAAAGAAGTGGACAGACAGAGTCAGTGCCCAAGGGGTGCAGCATAAGTTCAGCAGGACTTCAGGGTGGGAGTTAGTCAAATAAGAACCTCCTGTGTTCTCAAGTAATGATACTTCCCCAAATAGTGATCTGTCTTATGAAGAGACATGCTCTAACCCAGCCTCTGTGGTTTGCCCCAGACTGTATTCCAGCTTCTAGACAGGGTGCCTCACAAAAAAGCCAGGAAGTACCTGCTCTGAAAGTCAGGGAATAAATCACCAGGAAAGAACCAAGGTTATTTCCATCCAGGAAGATTTGTGTTCAAACAAGAACCTTTTACCCAAAGAAATCTGGAACTCTATCTAACCCAGTCTCAGAGAGTATACTCAGAAACTAAAGTTCCCTAAAATGTGCCTGCTCTGTGGAACAATATATTGAACCCGGAGTGGGGCTCTCTGGTCCCTCCATCAAAGGAGCAAATTTGGGGTGCTAGGCGAGAGTCCAAGGATCAGAATTGAATGCGACCCTATCTGAGTTGTACCACCTTAGCTATTAAAGAAAAAAGTTATTCAGTTGTTAAAATGGTTAAGAAGGACATGACTAGGAGCTGCTACAATCAGATCATCACCGTGTACTTTTTGTAGTTGTAGTTGTGCTCAGTTGCAACAAAGGAGGAAAACTGGGTTCATCTCCAAGTGTAAGGACACAGACTGAGTCGCAGTGGGGAGTGTGGTGCTGTGGATGGAAACTACTAAGAGAAAGCAATCATTTCTCACTAAGCTAACAATAGGATTCTCAGTGAAGACAGCCAGGGTAATTAGATATCATGGGTGGGGTAGAGAGGTTTCTCTCTAAACTGAGCAAGTTTTTTGTTGAAACTGGTTTAGGCAGACCAAGAAAAAGCTCAAGAACAAGGTCCAGATGAGAAGAGGGCATGGAGGGGCCTGTTAAAAGTTTGCTAAGGATCGATTCTTTATACCCAGAGAACATTGGTTATGTCCAAAGTGTCCCAGTAACCTGACGGGGCAATGGGCCCACATAGATGCACAGTGACCCAAGAAGATAGACCTGCTTTCACCATGTTTATGCCCAAGGGAGTGTGGGTCATGTCTGGAGTGCAGCGGGACCCCCAGGGAGCCCGTCTTCCACACAAAAGCGGAGGCATTTAATGTTAGGAAAGTTCATGATTTGTCTAGGTCAAAGTTCTTCATTTTTTTTGTGTGTGTGTGTGTATGTGTGTACAAATGTTTCTTTTAAAAAAATATTGTCTATAAGAAGCATGGAGTTAAACTTCCTCTGCTGGGAGAAGAGGTTTGGCAGCAGGAGCACTGGGCAGGGAGTTAGGCCTACTCCCAGGGCAGCCTTGGATAAGTCACCTCCCCATCCTCCATCCCATTTCCTCACTGTGTATGGAAGCTATAATTCCTGCCCTCCTGATGTTTCAGGGTGGAGATCAATTGAGGTGAGAGGTTACGTGCTATGGTAGGAGCTCAGAGCTGAATGGTGCGAAGTTTACTCACTTGTGTTTATTTTTCCTCCCCTAGAGGGAGGTGCAGGCTTCATGGGTTTGTTTACCACTTTACAGCCAAAGCCTGAGTCAAGGTGGGCTAGAGTAGGTAGTGCATACCTACAAAAGGAATGGAGAGAGAAGAAAAGAAGGGGAAGGGAGGGGAAGAGGAAGAAGAGGGACAGAGAGAGGACACTGTGTCTCACCTAACTGGTTATATCACCCCCTTTCCTGCCACTGCCCCACTTTGACCAGGGTCTGACCTAGCTGTACCCCTCTCCATCCCTCTGCGCTGGTGATACCAGGCCTACCCGACTCCAGCCAGGCTTGGCTCAAGCTTCTGCCTGGCAACCTCCCTTCCTCCTGCCCTGGGTGTCATACAATCTGGACGAAAGGCCCTGGGCAGAGGGTTAGGACCTGCTCCCGGTTCTGGTTCCTGCTTACCACGCCAGCCAGCTGGGCTCAGAGCCAAGCTCTATTCCTATGACATACCCCTTCCCTGTGCCCCAGCCCGGCAGGGTTCTTTTCCTCCTTTTTTCTCTAGTGAACACCTTAACCAATACTTCCTTTCTGAGGCTCCCTAGCCCCAGACAAGCATGGGCTGACCCAAGTGCACCTGAGAAGAGGGAGGCAGGCTCCATAGGTATCCAGTCCTCCCCTCTGGGGCCATGGCACCTCACCCTCATCCTCCAACTCCCACAGGAGAGGGCAGCTGCAGGCCAGCCAGCCCCAGGGATCGGCCTCTGGATGACCACTGTGTGCCTGAAGGAGTGGAGGAGTTTGGCAGTGACTTGGTTTGCCACTGAAATACAACAGCAGAACTGGATGCAGCCAGCAGGTTCTGAGAAGCTGGGTCACCACACGCAGGGCTGTTGAAGCAGAGCTTAGAGTCTTAGTTTGTGACTCCCTCTTTGTTCTCCATGCTAAACAGCAATGAATTCTTGTTTCAAATTGGCTTTTAATACGTTTCAGTGAGCTCTGACTGTGATCTGAGGGACAGCACAGTATGATGTCAGAGGCCCCTAGGGCTTCAGAGTCTGAAGGTCTTGGCTGGTCAGCATGAACCAAGAGTAACTACCAAGCAAGAGGCTGTTACACCCTCACTGGGAACCTCTATTGGAAGTGCCACCCTCTTCCTATGGGTCCCATTCCAAGTTTTCTGTTTTCCTCAAAATTAGATTAAATGCTTGGGACTGGGTAATTTATCAAATGGCTTTAATCTCAGCACTCCGAGGCAGAAGCAGGTGAATTTCTGTGAAATCAAAGCCAACCCTGTCTACATTGTGAGTTCCAGGCCAGCTGGGACTATAGCAAGATCCTGTCCCAGTAAAACAAAAACAAACAAACAAAATGATTCATGCTTGTTGTGCACCTAACAAATTCAGGGTGGGATTTTGAGTGACTAAAATGCAGTGTGGTCTGTTCAGAGAGGAAGGAAGGAAGAGAAACCTATTGCTCTTGGCTGCCTCCTGTGATCTCAGGAATATTCATTCACCCTTCTAATTATGGGCAACCTTTCCTTGGTTTCATGAATTTTCTCTAACAGGGAAGAATGTCATATAAGTTTTTAAGAGAATCTGAATCTCACTAGAATCTGAATTTCCATTTTTGATGTTTCCTTTCTGCCACTCACTTTTTAATCTGGGCCTTAGTTTTCTCATCAGCAAAGGGGTATAGATCCTTTGGGGGGACTGTCATAAAGGCCAAATGAGATAATGGATTTAGGTCTGAGGATGTACCTCAGTGGTAGAGTGCTTGGCTAGATTTCAGGGAGACCTGGGTTTAATCCCTACCACTACCAAAAGATTAAAATAAAAAAATACATAAAGCAGGTTTAGAACACTATTGAAAAGTTGAGACAAACGCACTCTGCCTCTGTGTCCCCAGTCGTCCCCATCGTAGGTCCAGGCCCTGAGCTGATGCACTGGGAGACAATGGCTACTGGCATACCAATTGCTATGCCGACTCCATCTCCCAAGAAGCTCAGTTTCTCCACTTGAATGGCCTGTCAGCCCTGGGGCCATGGCAGGATAGCATCCAGGGAGTACTCCTAAGTCTTATGTCATGGCTATGAGAATCCTTTCAGACCTATCAAGTTGTCTAGGACAAAATGTCTGCACATTTTCAAGGTTTCCTACAGCCAAACCCAGAGCGCTGTGGCCAGGTCTCCCGTTGTTTGTCTTCCCTTTGGCACATTCCTGCAGGGTGAGAGCAGGCCTGATTAAGGTCTATCCATGCTGGAGGGGCTGGTCCTCATCATCACATCCACAGTTCCCACGTACAGAGGATGAGGGTGAGGCTCTAGAGAGGCACATGCCACCACCAAGGGCACGGAACATCCTCAGGTGCACACAGCTTGCCAGTGGCAAGGCCAAGTTCTTTCCAGCCCTCGAGCTTTCCAGACTGAGTTCTCTCAATCAGTAGGTGTCTCAAACAGCAGCCTGTTGCCAGGCATGAAAGACACTGACTGGCTCCTCGCTGCCAGGCCGCCTCTATTCTAGAGGAGGGACAGTCAAACAATGTGGTCGACAGAAGCAATAAAATAAAGTATGTGATTGACATGGTGCTTTGATCAAAGGCCTGAGATGCAGGACAGGGAGAGGAAGAGGGGAAGTTCCTGATTTATCTGTGTGATGTGGAAAGCTGTCTCTGAGGAGGCGAGGTTTCTGTGAGACCTGAGGTGGGGGAGAGCACTTCAAGTCAGAGAATCAAAGCCAAGGGCCTTAGCAGGAAGGAAAAGGAATGTGACCCGTCTGCCGATGACAGGAATATGGAGCGGGAGAGGCGCCATTTGGAGAGAAAAGCTGAAATTTTCCGATGTCTTATGGCTTTAGTGGACAGTCAGGAGAACATTACAAAGTGTCCTGTACATTTTCCCGCCAGAACTGGTGACTGAATCTAGGACCTCAGCATGCTAGGCAAGCAGTCTACTACTGAGCTCTCCCACCAGCACCAGATTCTTGTTTTAATCAGATCGTGTGGACAGCCATGTGGCATGGGGCTGAGGTGCAAGACAGGAATGGGTCAGGGAGATGGACTAAGAGGTCCTTTAGAGGTCAGTGCGAGGGGTTGGGGCAGGTCTGGGGAGTAGTATCAGAAAGAGAATGAATTTGCAATATATGGTAGAAATAGACTTAGTACTGGGAGAGTTGGCTGTGGGCAAGTCAGGGGGCAAGAAGGGTGACTCTCACCTCCAGCTTGAATGGCAGTAGTTCCCCAGTGACAAGGGCATTCTCCAGAGTTGTGTCCAAGTCCAGCCTTCTGGATAATAATACTCTCTGGGACCAATAAGAGACATTATTACTCTTTTTTTATTTTATTTTTTTTTATTTTTGTATGTGTATGAATGTACTGTCTGCATGTAGGTCTGTGCACCCGTGTCGCGCAATGCCGTGGAGGTCAGAAGAGGGTCTTGGATTCCCCTGGAACTGGAGTTCTCCTGGAATTGGAATTACAGATGGTTCTTAGCCGCCATGTGGGTGCTGGGGATCGAACCTGGGTCCTCTGCAAGAGCAGTCGGCACTCTTAACCGCTAGGCTATCTCTCCAGCCCCATTATTACTCTTTTGTTCAGCAGGTGGAGAAACTGAGGCACACATGTGCCAAGCCCAGCTCTTTAGGGAATCAATAGTATAATTAGACAGAGCTAGGGCTTGAACCTCAAGGCAGCCTTTGGGCACCAGGGCCGTGAAGATCAAGGTTTAGAGACCAGTTTTATGATGTATTATGCAGTGTGACCTTGAGCAAGTTAGATCTCGTGTCCTCAGTACGATGGGAAAGCAGTGGGAGCTGCCTTGTGGTGTCGCTGTCAGGACTAAATGAGGAAGTAGACACACAGCAGATATCCCGCTGAATTTGGGGTGCGTCCTGTCCTTTATGGCTGTGCATTTGAATAGTGTTCCCCTGTGTGGCCTGTGCATGGAAGCAACCTGTCCCCCCACCCCCACCCCACATCCCAATGACAAGCAGGCTCTGCCTGGGTTTCGGGTGAGGACAGTAGCTCATTTGCCTGTGGGGCTTTGGCATGTCCTGAGCCATGTTTTGGCTGATGCAGGAGCCCTGGATTGTAGAAGAGGTGGTTTGAGGGCCAACAGAAGTCAGCATTGCCTGTGAAGCTAGCCTGCTTTCCAGTACTCTGACCTGACTTGGGAAGGCAGGGCAGGAGTGAGGGGTGGAGGGCAGATGGTGGAGGGCAGAAGGGAGAGAACAGAGGAGCTGGGTGAGTAAGAGGGAGGGGCCACGGAGGGCAGGAAGGAGGAAGGAACCAGCCAACAAGGAAACACACAATCACAGGTCTAGAGTCTGCCCTGCCCTAAGCCCCTTGCGTGGGCGGCTTTGGGAGCCTCCCTGTGCCCCTCTGCCCACCCCACCCTCTCTGACTTGCCTTTATGTTCCTGTTCCCAGGAGGCAGCTGGCACAGAATGCGGCTGGAGGGGTGGTGCTCCCCATTTTTTTTTTTGCCCAAAGCTATTCCAAAGGGAGTGTCGCTGCACGGCACACAGTGATTAAGAAGGAGGGAGGCGTGACACTCACTGTCCACTGCAGGACCCGGCAGGGGGCTGGCCAGTAGCCAGCTCTCCCCCCCCAGGCTCTTGGCTGCAGTATCAATGGCCCCGGCACCACCCTTTGGCCTACCCAGACACTCCTTCCAGAGCTGGAGCCTTGTCGAGGGGAGGTAGTCACCTCCTCTCTCCTACTGCTTCCTGTGATGGCCCTCCCAAATCCCCTGTTCTCTCTCTCTCTCTCTCTCTCTCTCTCTCTCTCTCTCTCTCTCTCTCTCTCTCTCTTCCCCCACGCCCCATATTCTGCTCCAGCTGGCTTTGAAAAGGTGTTCCAAACTTCCCTCTGCAAAAAGCAGGTCCTGCCTTACACTGAAACTGTGTCCATAAATTGGCTCCACCCTACAGACCCTAGCCTGACATGTGGCCCACTGAGAAGACCCTCGGAGCCAGGCCAACTCTCCGCTTGCCTGTGGCTCCACCTACGGTCTTCACTCCCCACCCTCCGCCCACATGTTCTCCTGCTCACAGCTGCATAAACTTCTGGCCTGCCTGCTTCACCCCCCCCCCCCAGCCCTGTTCACATAAGCCTGCCTGCCTCACCCCCCCCAGCCCTGTTCACATAAGCCTGCCGCCTCACCTCGCCCCCCCAGCCCTGTTCACATAAGCCTGCCTGCCTCACCTCACCCCCCCAGCCCTGTTCACATAAGCCTGCCGTCTAGCTGCTTGAGGCTCTTGGCTACTGTAGAAGTCACATCCCACTCCTTAGGGGATGGCGCTTTATGCACTTTGCACCACACTTCCCAGTCTTCCTGGGCTTTATCTGACTCACAGAGGAGGCCCAGTGGAACAGAGTTCCCCTTGATCAGAAATTTATATAACTAGTGACTTTGTGGACAAAAGGATTTGACTTTTCATTCTTTAGCTTTGTTTTGGGTGTATATGGGATTTTCTTGTTGTTTGGTTTTGTTTTGTTTGTTTTTTGACATAGAATCTCCTTGTAGCCCTGGCTAGCCTGGAAGTAGCTATGTAGATCTCACAGAGATCCACTCGCCTCTGCCTCTTGAGTGCTGGGATTAAAGGTATGCATCACTGGCACAGCTTGAGGATTTGGTTTTTGATGATGATGATGATTGATAGCCACTTAGTCTTGGCAACTATCTACCTGCTCCGACGAAGTGCTCCCTTCTTCCCCTCATCACCCAGTTCCCTATCCTAGTGCTCCCACCCTCCGCTCCCCTCCTGCGGCTTCCTGGGCTCTCCTGCTGATGCCTGGAGAAGCTGATTAGTTCATGCCAGGTTATATGGGAACTCCTGTCCCCAGCCCTATGGGTTTTATTAGTTTTAGGGAGAACTTCCAATAATAATTTAGACTATCCATCTGGAGTGGGCTATCCACAGGGCATACCCTAAGAAGACACAATCATTAACACTCGATTTCAGGAGGCATCCGATGAAGAATACATTTCAGTGGGAACATCTTTTGAGGGCTCTCACAGTTCACGGTCCTGGTTCTGTCTTTTCATGGGCCATGTAGCTTGGCTCCAGGATTACGGCTTGCCCTTGGGAGAGAGACAGGGCCATAGCAGGTCAAGCATCCAGAGGTCTCCTGTAGTTTGTGACACATGGGACAGCTGGCCAACAAAGAATCCCTCCCCTGGCTACTCCCCCATTCCTGAAAATAGCCAGCTATTCAAGAGTTAATAGAATTTCCCCCAGGTGACCAGACAGTTCCTGGGGAATGAGGACTGACAGAACAGCCAACCAGAGCCTCCCAGCTGGCAGTTTACAAAAAGGGTGGGGTATAGGGTTTGAAGGACAGGCTGGCAGAGGGTGCTGGGCCACACCTCCGTGGTGGTGATTGACCCACCCCAAATGGGATGACTAGAATCCCTGGCTGGCATTGAGTCAGATGTGAAGCTAATGTTTGCGGATGTAGAGAGGTGGGTGCCCCCTCCTTAGGTCTCATGACCCCACCAGGCCAGGCCCTGGACATGCAGTGTGCTTACCACCTGCACCTCCTTCCTTTTATTATTTGAATGATTGCTGTGCAGTGTTTGATTTGGTTAAGTTACAATCACAACCCTTTAAGGAGAAAAACATATAATTCTAGTAATGTTATTGGGCTCGGGTTTCAGGCAAATGGAAACAAAATTGCCTCTAAAAATAAAACACAGACACAGAGAATTGAATAAAACAATAATAATAAAAAGCCTCCCTTGCCTGGAGATAAGTGGCAAGGCATTTTGTGAAATATTAGAGGGAAAATAGGGGAGGAGGGAGAGACCCGGGTTGGAGAGAAAAAAAAGGAGAAAAGAAAAACTCCACCGCCCCTGCTTTCATTTCTGTGTTACCTTCCCCAAAGAGCTGATTTACGCGTTCTGAAGTGAAGCAGAAAAGGCCACTGGTGAAATTGGTCCTTGTCCCGCGCAGTACAGGTGGACCAAAAGGGCCGCCTGCCAAGTACTTCTGGTTGGAGGGAGGGGCGGGAGCGCTGGCTGCAAACCACTCCTGGAATGGCTTAACTCGCCCAGCGCGAATCAATGACAACCTCTCGCCGGCTGCGGCAGGCTCCCGGAGCAGCTGCCGCGTGGATCCCAGCTCGGAGCCTGCGGCGCTCAGGACTCGGCCCGGGCACCAGCGAGCGGTCCAGGGGAGCCAGGTGGGTCTGCGGCGCCCTCGGCTGGGGATGGGGATGCAATCCGGCCCGGGCACCCGCTGGGTGGTAGGGAGGCGGTCGGTCGGGAGAACCCTGCCGGGCGTCCGCAGGACCTCCGCGGGGGCCCCAGGCGCTGCGGGGACTTTAGCTGGGCAGCGTGGGCACGCGGCGGCCGAGGTGGCGCTGGCGGGTCGGGGCGCAGCGTTTCAGACCCTAGCCTGGCTGGAAGCGGGAGCAGCGGCTCCCAGCCTCGCTCCTCCCGCCCAAGCCGGACTCTGGGCAACGCTCTGCTTCCCGGGATCCAGTGCCCTCCAAGCCTCCCTTAGGGCGAATCCCCGGACTCTGAAAGTCAATTGCGGGCAAACGTTGCTAGTTTAAAATTGGATCCCCTCCCCCCAAGGAAAAAAGCAACTTGGGCTTCCCGAGTGTCAAATGCAAAACTTGGGGATGACAAAACCACCAATTGGCAGACTCTGTGCTCTAAGACAGGCAGAAAAGAAGGGGGGGGGGTGCGCAGAGGTCGCTAAAGTCTTGCTGGAGGGAATCTGGTCGGGACCTTGGGCTACACTCCTGAGCTGAAGGGTGGAGGGGCCGAGTGGTCCGGTGGGAAAACTCCCTGGATAAACGGGTCAAGCTGAGGTCTTGCAGGGCAGTCTGTGATCCGGTGTGTGGAGAGGGGGCCTTGCTCGTAGGAACCGCTGCTCCGCAGCTTCCCTGGTGCCCCGTCCTGTCCTGCTTCACCCTGGGGATGCCTGGGTCCCTGGTGGGCAGGCGCTTGAACTTGGCCTAGGCAGGAGGCGGGAAAGGGCAGCCTACCACCAAGCCCACTCCCGCGCGAATATTCACTGCTGGGTCCTGTAGTCTTGGTACCTCCCAGTGCCTGGCTTCCACCGCCAGGACTGTGGCTGCGTCGCAGACCCATGGGCAGTGGGCAGCTGCCCTCTTTCGTTTAGCAGCTGGTTCTGGCTCTGAGCAGTTCCGTCGCTGGCTGGGGTCAGACTTCCAATCTCTCTAACTGCTGGAATTTTGAAATGTAAAAGGAAGTGATCAAAGCAATTGGGCAGTTTTCTCCAGATTAGATGGAAGATATTTGGAAAGAGGGAGGATGAGAACCTGTTCGGTGGTGATGAGTGAGGGATTGTGGTGAACTTGTGGGGTTCAAGCTTTAGCTCTATTCTTCCCCCTGCTTTTACTGGTTAATTTCTCCAGAGACCCCTCTGCATGGGTGTCCAGAAGTGAAAAGCAGCCTGGGCACTGCCACCATGTTCCCTTAAAGCCCAAAGTGAGCTGAATGGGCAAAGAAAGCCACTCTTCAGAAAAACTGAGCCTCTCTGGGAAGGTGTAATCTTCCCATGGTGCCGTTTCCTAAGGGCTCCGGAACCACTGCCATCCACTCCATTCTATAGGTAAGAGGCTGAGTGAGAAAAGTTCCCCAAACTCACTGGAGAAGGCATGGTCCAGCCAGGGCCCCTTACTCAGAGCAATGAGCATCTGTAACAACCAGGTCCAGAGGCCTCAGCTTCAGTGGCAGAATTTATTACAACTGGTAGATTTAGATCCCATGTGACCTGCTGGAAGATGCACAGAGGACTGGGGTTGGACTCTACCCCACTGTCCCAGGGGCATGCAGCATGGACAGATGGACAAGCCTGTAGATGAGCCATTATGTGGCTCTTAGTGAAGCCCAGGCAGTGAATGGGAAGGCTTCTCACTGACTGCTGGAGGAATTCAAGATGGCTTTAAAAGGAAGGTGATGTGGGGGCGGGGACTTGAACTGGGAAGACATAGAGAGCAAAAACCCGGAGGCTTCGGAGCAGGTGGCTTCTCCTGCCTGGTGAGTGCCAGAGTTCGAGATAAAGCAGAGATTGCCAGGCCAGACGAAAGGGGTGGAGCCTGGAGAGACCACACTCTACCAGACTACTCTGGAACACATCATCTCCTATTACTAGTCCCACTTTACAGAAGAGGAAACTGAGGTCCAAAATGGTTAAGTAAACTCTCCATAAGCCTGAATTCAGAGCTACCCACCATAGCCCAAATCTCTTAGACTTATGTTGTGGTTGAGTTGTCTGTTATACCACAGTATAAAATAGTATGTGAATGTTACATATTGTATTGTGTATTGTGCTTCTGGGCACTATGCTAAGTACTGGGCATCCCTCAGTAAATGAACTTAGCCAGGTTCTGGCCTCTGTTTGTAGGAGTAACAGGAATGCATGTCCTTCACTAGGATTCAGGGGACTAAGAGACTGTGGATAGGAAGATGCCTGGAGAAGCAGCAGCAGGAAGCCTGAGTGAAAAGGAGGCAGGGGGATGATGGTGGCAGGAGCTGACAATTGACACCGTGCTCTAGTCACAAGGCCTTGTCACTGCTCAAGGAGTGCACACAGCATAATTAGACTCTGCTCCAAGTGTCCAGTATAAGGAAATAGAAAGCGAGAAGGATGTGGGAAAAACTGAAAATCAAGAAAGAAAATCAAACAGATTTATCAGAGCATAAACCTAAAAGAGCACACACACACACACACACACACACACACACACACACACACACAGCCCGGAGCTGGAGGAGGTAAGAACCTCCTCAGTGCCCAGGATCTGGAGGGGAGTATCCCCTCCCTTACAGACTCGGGGTTTTTATATTTTCCTCCCTTCAGGGTGTAGGGAGTGGCTTAGGATAGAGGTTGGGTCATCGGGCAGATGCGGGTGGGTTTCCCCATTACAAGGAGAGTCAGTTATGCAGGACTCAGATCCAGGGAGTGCCCTGTGATTGGGACTGAGTCATATCAGGGAAGCCCACTCGGGGGTAGGTTGTCAGGGGGTGGATTGTGAGACACAGGCTTTCAGGAAAGTTGCCAGAAGTGGTAACCATGTGAGAAGCATTTAGGACCTAATATTTCTCCATCACCCTGGAAGGCGGTGGACTCCCTGTTGTTCAGGGGGTTTAGGGCCTAAACTGTGGGTTCTGAAATGACCCTGTAGTTTTGGCACATAGCAGCTGGAGATGACAAGAAGCCAGGTACCACTTCAGAGAGGACTGGCCCTCTCTGGAACAGTGCAGGCTGCCTAAGTACTGCCCTGAATGTCAGACTCCTGACACCCAGCCATGTCCTCGGTAGCCAGGACGGTGCATCCACACTCTCAGGGTTCATGTGCAGCTCCAAGCTTACTGTGGGACATGAGCTTGTCCACTGTTGTGGGACTTGGTAGAAAAGCCAGAACTAGGGACTCTGGTCTCCTAACTGTCCATGGCTCTCAAAGCAGCTCACACTGACCTTCAATAGTGGTTTCTGGGCTCAACTGAAAAGACCCCTACATGATTTATATCTGATGCCAGCTCCTGACATTTCCCGTCCTTCTCTCTGTTAAGATGACTAGACCTAGCCATCTTAATAGAACAGTGTCAGATAGATGTTTGAGACAGAGCAGCCATTAATATTCTAGGATCTGGCCGCTGTGCTAACTCTTCTTCCATCTTGAATGGTGTAAGGAGTGTAAGATAACTACTTGTAATATTAACTGTCACTTCCAGGAGGACTGTGAGCTGATAAATATCACAGTTCCAATCTGGGTGGGTGATATTCCCAGGGCATCCCTCTGGGGTGGAACTCACAGCATTCTGGCCAGGAGGATACAGCATCTTCTTTCTTCTTCCTTTTCTTAAGAGAAAGGAAAAAAAAACACAATTCTGAGCTTGAGGTCACTAGATCAGATTGCATTCCCTTTTGATATCCCACTGCCAGAATTCAGGCATCCTCTTCCCAATGCTGAGATGATTGGCTGGATGAGGGCAGTAACACCCGGCTGGCTGTCCCATGTTTATAGCAATTACACAGGTGTATAATTGCACAGGGATGTTTGTTTGCTCAGCCCTGCTCAGCCGTGCAGCCCCACAGGTTGGGCCGGGGAGAGAGCTGTTCAGTTTGTTTTCCTTTGGCTGGGATCTGGAGAGATGAATAGAGGGAGGGGAATGGGGTTGAGAGATTGTTGCCAAGAGCAATTTGGAGTCTCCTTCATATTAGTCAGAGATGGTGTTTTTCCTTTCTGGAGCCGCCACATAGCAACTTCCACGAAGGGCTTCTTTTTGTGATTGTGTGTGTGTGTGTGTGTTGATTTTTAACTTGCTAGACTCCTCATGACTAAACAAAAAAAAATTTTTTTAAAGAAGAGAAAAGAAAATAGCTTGGGGAATAGGGTGATGAAACCAGCCTTATTACTTAATAAATTTGAATGGTGATAGAGTGCCATGAATAATTTTTTTGAAAGGGGAGTTTATCTTCAGTGGATGACATTCAGGATTGAAACGTAATTTCATTCTCCCTCTGTGAGACTCAGTCCTGGTTTGGAGAAGGAGGCGTGCTGTGCTTGCTGCTTTTGTCCCATTCGGAAGGTTCCTCCGTCCACGCCTGGCTTGGAGGGGATCCACCTGGAGTGGAGCTTTCAATCTCAGCCTCTCTTTGTGCTTCCCTGTCCTACCCAAGGCATGACATGAGCACTCAGGGAGCTGGGGCCAGAGAAGCTTGTCTGGCCAGAGCCTGTCCTTCCTGGAGCAAGACCCCTGGGGCAGCCGTGATTCACCAGTCAATAAAGGATCCATTCACTGAACAAGCTGAGTGGAGGAACTCTGATATTCCAAACTTGAAAACGGGCCTCATAAGAAGGTATAGGACCTCTGTGGGCTTTTTTCAAACTAGATACCAACTAAACGCAGTTGTATACATGACTCTTCCAAAGATATCACATAACTGGCCTTGGCCTTCAGCAACGTCTGTGCTGCCTTACACATGTATGGGAACTTACACCTACAGCTCTCACTTGTTTTGTCTATGGATTCTGTCTGTTCCTTTTAAAAATTTATTCCATTTATTATTTATTATTTAGTGTGTGTGTGTGTGTGTGTGTGTGTGTGTGTGCACCCATGTATCACAGCACATGTGTGGTGGTAAGAAGACAACTTTGGGGGGTTGATTCTCTCCTTCTACCACATGGGTTTGGGGGATGGAACTCAGGTCATCAGGCAGCAAACACTTATTCTACTCACACAGCCATCTTGCTGGCTGGCTGTGGATTCTGATGCTTTGTCTCATTTTGTTTTCTGAGACAGAGAGAGCCTTGCTATGTAACCCAGGCTAGCCTTACACTCTTGATCCTCCTTCTTTAGGTCCAGAGTGTTGAGATTACAATTGTAACCTCCACGGCTGGCAGACATCCTATTTTCTACAGGTTTATTTGCTCAAGGAAGCAAGACCCATAAATGTTCTGGCGTGAGTTCAGTCACACTTGCCATAGGTGTTGCGACCGCCATTGGCCCGCTTGAGTGTCCCCCTTAACCCATGTGTCCTGTGAGTTCACACTGAGTTTCCCCCCTAAGTTTCTATGGAACCGTTCTATAGTTTCCGTGTGACTTGGGTGTATCCCAGACCTGCAATGAAATAATTTTTCTCTCATTGGAATTGAGTCCCACAGATCTAACACTCAACAGAGGAAACTGAGCTATGTAGTATAGGGGACTCATTTGAATATTAACAAAGAGACAAAAGCTTGCCTTTCATCTGCACATGCTAAAGTCCAGGTTCTTAGATATTCTATGGCTTCCTGGTCAGTAGAGCCTAAGAGAATTCCAGAAGCTTCTTAGGAGTCATTGTGATAAAATTTGGCTTCTGTGGGCCCAGAAACAGCCTGGCACAGGCTCTGCGTCTTCAAACCAGGGCTTCATTCCACAACTCCTAGATTTGACCACATGAGGTCATCATCTTAAAGCCTTTTAAAAGCTGCTCAGTGTCAGCCCTAACCCTACCTGAGAGGGCTGAAGACACATCAAAGAGGCAGCCAGGCTCCAGGTGATAGTGATAAGTGCTGAGAGAGAACCCGGAGTCACCTCAGTCAAAATGAGGAGTCAGTTAGACCCCGTTCTCCAGAGGGTTTCAACTGACACAAAGCAGAACAGTTTAGAATGAGTTTGGCAGAGTGCAAAATTTAATTTGTGAAAGGGAATTTCTACCACTGAAAGCCAATCAGAGACCTTGAGTAGAGGAAGCCTCTGAAGTTCAGCTATGACTCTGTTGAGTGTCACATCCTCAGAGGACAATGGTCCCCTTGGAGCAGGGCTGAGCAGGAATTACACAGATGGCACATGCTGACAGTCATGCTCTTGGAGAACAAGGACCAGATCTTTTTTTTTTTTTTTTTTTCGTCTTGAGACAGGGTCTCCCTGTAGCTCTGGCTGTCCTGGAACTCACTCTGTACACCAGGCTGGCCTTGAACTCACAGATCCACCTGCCTCTGCCTTCCAAGTGCTAGGATTAAAGGCGTGTGCCACTACACCCAGCAATGGATCAGAACATTTTCTGTTCCTGCCTGACCTACCTGGGGGTATAAACAGCTGTGATGTGTCAGGTTTGGACTTGGTACCACTTTCCTCTCCCTCCCTACCCATTATATCCACCCCACTTCCTCTAAAATCCCCCAAACTTCCCCTGACTTCCACAGTGTCATTCATTCATGCATGTATGCATTCATTCAACCAACATTTCCCAAATACCACGTGCAGATAATAAATTAACTGAAGCTCCATTTCTGACCTCAAATAATGTCCGAGTACCTTTTAAACAGAAAAGCAGTCTAATTACAATTCCAAGAGGTATAATTTTAGGGATCCTTGACTTAAGAGTCTTGGACAGGCCTGAATTCCTGGCAGAGGGAAGGGAGCCCTGCCTCTAATCCTGCTTTCAAGCTCTGCTTCCCACATCTTCCCCAAGGTGGCTTGACCATAGTAGGCAGACTGCTCAGACAGTGCTCCTGCCTGGTTCCAATCTCTTAGCTATTCTGAATAGTGTAGTGATAAACATGGATATACAAGTCTCTCTATAAGAAGGCTTAAAGCAAGTTTTTAAGGTATGTAACCAGGAGTGGTATGACTGGGTCATATGGCAGTTCTATTTTTAGTTTTTTGAGACACCTTCACGTTGATTTCCGTAGTGGCTGCACTAGTTTTTCTCCTACCAACAGTGAATAAAAGTTTATTTTCTCCACATCCTCACGGCGTTTGTTGTCATTTGTTTTCCTGATGCTCACCATTCTGGTTGGGATGAAATGGAATCTCAAATTTGCATTTCCTGATGACCAAGGATATTGAACACTTTAATATACATATACGTATACATATACATAGGCCATTTATGTTTCTTTAAAAAATAATCCTCCATCAACTCTCAGAAGCCTTTGCTTGTTATATTTGTTTATGTTGAGGTGGGTGGGTGCCACAGCTCATGTGTGAAGGTCAGAAGACAACTTGCGGGAGTTAGTTCTCTTTTCATCACATGGAAAGGTCATCAGGCTTGGCAGCAAGCACCTTTACCTGCTGAGCCATCTCACCGGCCCCTATTTATGTTTCTTCCTCTGAGAACTGTCTATTCAATTTATTAGCCCATTTGTCAATTGGAAAATTTGGTTTTGGGTGTTGAATTTTTGCAGTTTTTATGTATTCTAGATACTAACACCTGTCCTACATGTAGTTGGCAAAGATTCCTCCCATTTTGTCTCCTCGCCCTGGTGACAGCTTCCTTTACTGTATAGAAGAAACTTGGTGGTTTTGTGTACTCCCATCTGTCAAGTCTTGGGTTATTCCCTGTGTTGTCAGAAACGTCTTGTCCGTGCCTAAATCTTGAAGTTTCCCTTGTGTTTTCCTTTAGCATTTTCAATCTTTCAAGTCTTATTTTAAGGTCTTTGATTCATTTTGAGTTGACTTTTGTGCTGGGTGAGAGAGATATATCTAATTTCATTCTTTCGCACTTGAATATCCAGTTTTCCCAACAGCATTTGCTGAAGAGGTATATTTTGACATCTTTTTCAAAAATTTGGTAGCTATAGCTCTGTGGTTCTATTCCTCAATTCTCTTCCACTGGTTACATATTAGTTTCTCTGTCAGAACAATGCTGTCTTTGTCACTATGACTCCTGAGTATAATTTGAGATCAGGTTTTATGATACTTCCAATACTGTTTTTTTTTTCTGTTTAAGATTGATTGCTTTAGCTATTTAGGTTTTTTGCATTTTCATATGTATTGTAGACTTTTTCCCCAATTCTGTGAAGAATGCCATTGGTATTTTCATGGGGATTACATTGAATTGTACACAGTTGTGTGGGTTTTTTTTTAATATAGCCATCTTCACAATATTAATTCTCTGATAGAACATGATCAGGGAAAGTCTTCCCAACTTCTAGTATCTTCTTTTTTTAATTAATTAATTTTTTTTTATGTGTATGAGTACACTGTCTGCATGTAGGTTGGTGCACCTGTGTCGTGCAATGCTGCGGAAGTCAGAAGAGGGAGTCAGATTCCCCTGGAACTGGAGTTAAAGACGGTTCTTAGCCACCATGTGGGTGCTGGGAATCAAACCTGGGGCCTCTGCAAGAGCTGTCGGTGCTAACTGCTGAGCCATCTCTCCAGCCCCCATAGTATCTTCTTTAATTTCCCTTTTCATTATCTTAGTTTTCATTGTAGAGGCCTTTTACCTTTTTGGTCGGGTTTATTTCTAGGCATTTAATCTCTTTGATTTTCTTTCCTAATTTTTTTTATCAGCATGTTCATTATTAAATAGAAAAGCTTTTACTGATCTTGTATGTTGATTTTTACATTCTGCTACTTTGCAAATATTTATAGAACTAAGAGTTTCCAATAGAATCTTTCCAATATTTTAAGTATAGGATGTCGTCTACAAATAGTGGTCATTTGACTTCTTCATTTCTTATTTATGTCCCTTTATTTCTTTCTCTTGTCTTAGTGCTGTAGCTAAAACTTCAAGGATTACATTGAATAAGAATAGAAAAGGTGGTTGCTATTATCCTGTTGCAGACTTTAAAGGAAGTCTTCCCACTTTTCCCCATTTGGTATACTGTTGGCTGTAGGGTTGTCACATGTAGCTTTTTTCATGTTAAGATATGTTCCTTCTGTTCATAGATTTTCAGGGCTTTTATCATGAAGGGATGTTGAACTTTGTCAAATGCATGTTCTGTGTCTATTGAGATAATCATGTTATTGTTGTCCTTAAGTCTATTTATGTTGTATTACATGTATTGATTTGTGTATATTGAACTACTCTGGGGTGAAACCAAGTTGGTCATGATGTATGATATTCTTAATGAATTTTTGTGTCCATTAAGAGATGAATGGAGAAAGAAAATGTGGTACATATAAACAATGGAATTTTATCCAGCCATAAAGAAAAATTAAATTGTGATAAGTTGCAGAAAAATGGTTGGACCTGGAAACATGTTATGTGAAATAAGCTAGGCTCAGAAAGACAAATATCATGTTTTCTTTCCTACATAGATCTTAGATTTTAACTATTAAAATGTTTTTATTAATTTTTTGAGAACTTCATACAATGTATTTTTATCATATCCCCCCAAACCCCAGATCGATCTATCTATCTATCTATCTATCTATCTATCTATCTATCTATCTAATCATCTATCTATCATATCTATCTATCTATCTATCTAATCATTTATCTATCATGTCTATCTATCTATCTATCTATCTATCTATCTATCAAGTGGGAGATTAAGAAACTAGGAAGGGGACCGTGAGAGAGAAAGAAGAGATCTGAAGTAAGGAAAAAAGTAAAGAATACATGTAATAGGGCTGGAGAAATGGTTCAGGTTCGATTCCCAACACCCACATGGCGGCTAAGAACCATCTTTAACTCCAGTTCCAGGGGAATCTGACGCCCTCTTCTGACCTCCACAGCATTGCACGATATGGGTGCGTCAACCTACATGCAGACAGTACACTCATACACATAAAAAATAATAATTTTTTTTTAAGTTTAAAAAAATACATGTAACATGAAAGGAGATGGGGGGCAGGTGTGCAGAGAAAGGGGACCAGCAGGAGGGGCTGAGGGGAATGGGGGAGTTCCGTGGAGGAGGGAGACTAATAAGAACAAATTATGCATAAAAGAGCCATGATGAAACCCATTATTCTATATGTTACTTTTTTTTTTTTTTTTTTTTGGCTTTTCGTCATTTCAAGACAGGGTCTCCCTATATCTCTAGCTGTCCTGGAACTCACTCTGTAGACCAGGCTGGCCTTGAACTCACAAAGATCCGCCTGCCTCTGCCTCCCAAGTGCTAGGATTAAAGGCGTGCGCCACCATGCCCGGCTGCTTACTTCTTAAAAAGTGCTTCTGCCATCCTGGCCTCAACCAGGGATGTGTCATCTTCCCCAGCTCCTCTCTGTTTGGCCAGGGGGTGGGGGAAGGACTGGGGTAGCTTTACTCCAGAGACCTGGGGCACTAGGCTCCATCCTTGGCTCCTACTCTGTAACCCTGACTGGACAATTCACGGGACAGCTGCACTCTGAGACTGAAATAATCAGTGCTTATTAAAGCTGTTGGAGGGAGGGCCCTCGGGAGGAGGGAAGGAAGGGTCACATTTCTGCTTTCCAACAAGAGAGAGCCAGGTGAGGAAACTTGAGGCAGCGTCCATGCCCGTGGCAGAGGCTTCCCCCTCCTTTCTTGGGAATGCACGGATGGCTGCTTTGGGAGTTGAGAGAGATTTTCCTCTTTTTAATGAAGGAAGAACCTTGAACATTCATTTGAATAGGGATTAATGTCCCTATGGCCTAGTCCTGCGAGAAGAAGAAATTCTAGAAGGATAGAAGTTGCAATAAAAGGAAGCAGGCTTGATCTGCTTCTAGCTGAGGAGGAAGCCTCCCAGCTGGCAGCTTTGAAAGAAACATGTTGAAGGTGGCTTTCTGAGCACTGCTGTGTTTCCCTTTGGACTGTGTGTGTGTGTGTGTGTGTGTGTGTGTGTGTGTGTGTGTGTGTGTGTGTCCAGAGTGAATGCTTAAACTTGAAGCAACCAGGTAAGGGAGACACTGGGAAGTTATGAAGCCACCCTGACTGTTCTTGGTCCTGGTATTGTTTGGTTTTGTTTTTCTTTTCTTTTTTTTTTTTGAGACAGGGTCTCCCTTTTAGTCCCAGCTGGCCTGGAGCTCACTCTGTAGACCGGGCTGGCCTAGAACTCACAGAGATCTGCCTGTTTTTCAAGATCTCCCTATGTAGTTCAAGCTGATCCTCCTGTGACCCCTTCTGAGTGTCGAGATTACAGGCATGTGCGTCCATGCCCAGCTCTTGGTCCTTGTCTTTTGGCTTTTTGCAGGGGTGTGTGTGTGTGTGTGTGTGTGTGTGTGTGTGTGTGTGTGTGTCTACATACATGTGAGTGCCCATGGAATCCAGAAGAGAGAATCAGATTCCCTAAATCTGGAGTTATGTACATAAAGCTGGTTGTGAGCCACATCATGTGTGTGCTAAGGAGCCAAACTCTGGTCCTTGCTGAGCCCCTCTCCAGCCCTGATTTCGTTTTGTTTTGTTTCTCTCTTTGGCATCTCTGTGGGAGAAGCAGACATGGATACAAACTTTTTATTGTGCCTTTCCTCCACTGTTTGGGTCTACCCACCCAGGCACCATTCTGTGCTCCAGAGTTCCCCCATGCAAGCTCTTACCATCCTTTCCAAACTCTCCTTATCCCCTGGCTCTGAACAGTACCTGGTTCTAGGAAAACTCAGTTCTTCACACTAGGTCACACAAGAGGTGGCAGATACCAGCTACAGGCCCGCCTCGTTCAGACTGTATAGCCCCCCTATTCAGACTGTATAGCCCCCCCATTCAGACTACATAGCCCCCCATTCAGACTACATAGCCCCCTGTCCAGACTGCATAGCCCCCCTATTCAGACTGCACAGCCCCCCATTCAGACTACATAGCCCCCATGTTCAGATTGCATGCTGTGCCCCCTCCAACCTCTTCTTTTTCCAGCAAGGATCAAGCTAACCGTTGCTCTGGGGAGTGTGGGGCCAGCCCTGTTTCCCAGGGGGTACTGGATCCATGTGAGTCAGGATATGGAAGCTATTTGTGAGGCCTGTACTCATGATCAGCTGCAGGTGGCTGAGTTGCACTGCAGAGCAATGGCAATGCTCAGGCCCGCAGTGGTTTCCTCCTCTGTGCAGTGGGCTTCCTCCAGGTACTCTGGGCATGACCCCAGGCAGGTAGGGAGGAATAGAATGTAGCAGCTACTCCTAGTCCAGGTGCCCCAGGCCTTGGGGAGAGAGCCCCCAGTGGCCTTTGGCTGCTATGAGGTGTTCCACCCTGCTGCCTCCTTCCTCTCCCCTTCTTTTATTTATTTTTATTTTTTAAATTTTATTTATTTTTGTATGTGTATGAATGTACTGTCTGCATGTAGGTTTGTGCACCTGTATCGTGCAATGCCGAGGAGGTCAGAAGAGGGTCTCGGATTCCCCTGGAACTGGAGTTCTTCTGGAATTGGAGTTATAGACGGTTCTCGACCGCCATGTGGGTGCTGGGGATCGAACCCGGGTCCTCTGCAAGAGCGGTCGGGGCTCTTAACCGCTAGGCCATCTCTCCAGCCCCCTCTCTCCTTCTTTTAGTCTGCTCCCTGCTGGGAGGCAGCTTCCCACCAGGCCAGCCTCTCCTTTCCCAGGCCTGTGGTGCAGCCTCTGAGTAAACCTGGCCTCCAGCTCTTCAAAGCTTGTCCAATAACATGAAGCCAGGGGAGCTCTGCAGACTCAGGCAGAGGAGGGAGACTGATGTCTGGGCAGCCCATATGCTCACTGAGATGAGAGGCCCAGTGGGCCTGGCTTTAAGGGAGCTGGGGAGAACAAAGAGGCTCCTGAAAGGAGAAACACAGGCCCACAGACCTTCCCATAGTCAACAGGACCATCACAGGAGGGGTCTGGTCAATGAGAACAGAACAGTACCCATTGTGTCCAGGCCCCTACTGGCCCAGTAGGCCACAGGTGCAGGCCTCTGCCCTGCCCTGTCAGGAGCTGCCATCTGTCTAGACAGGCAAGATTGAATGTGAAAGGAAACATGCACCTACACACTTGACACTCCCTCCACTGAGCAGTCCAGGAAGGAGTGCTGTTCAGTCAGGATAGTGGGATGAGGTGTGGGCTGAGGGCTCAGGGCTGTGCTGAGCTGTAATGATGATGATCATGGCCATGTGACGTGGACTCAGCACACAGGTTCTGTGGTCAGGGCCCTTTATAGTCCTTGCTTTGTTGTTAAGAGGCTCTGTGATCTTGATCTAGTTATTTGACCTCTCTGAGCTGAGATTTTCCTGTTTACAATGAGAATGAAGCCCTGTAAGGAACATGAGCAGCCCTATGGCTGCCTTGGCCTGCCGTGCATTCTCTCCACACGGTGAGCCTTCGGTATATGGAAAGACCTTAGTTAAACTGAGCACATCTTCCCTTCTTTGCTTGAACCTTCTGGCTTGTGTCTGCCACTCTCTCTTTCCTCCACCCTTTCTCATCTCTTTCTTTTTGCTCACTCTGCCTTCTTCCCTGCCAAAGGTAACTGCTCTGAACTATGCCCAGACAGGCAGGCAACCATCCCCTCCTCTGCAGCCTAGGGCTGGGATGTTCAGATCCTCTCACAAATGCCCACCCCAGGAACAGCTCCCACAACTTCCCAGATAGTGTAGAGCCCTGTCGCCCTCCATGTCTCCCACCACATGTTCCTCAGAAGGCTCCATGGAACCCAGAGCTATGTGAATGTCCTATGCAATGCACCTAACAAACCAGGAATGGTCACCAAGGGCCAATCAAGCAAGTGTCCCCAGTAACATGAAGCTGGTAAGCCCCTCCCCTTTTAGATAGGAACACCTCGGGGCTTTGAATGATCCAGGATTTTAGAGATAAGTTGATTTGGGAACATAAGGAGGCTTAAGCCTATAGCCGGTTCTGGGTGATTGGATCTGGGTGATGGTCCAGGCCTGGGCTCTGAGCCCAGCTCTGATATGATAGACAGAAGAGCACCCAGCTGCCTCCGGATCCCAAGATGACAAGGTACAGTACATTAAAGGCAGTGCTACTCCATCTGCACAGCCAGAAACTCCCTAGATCTGAGTGACAAAACCCAGGCTGGCCCTTAGACGTTATAAGTGTTAGTGAAGACTTGCCTAGTAATGGATTTCTCAAGGTAATTATTATCAGGATCTAAATCAGAAAAGGTAATACGATGGGGAAAGTCAGCATGAGAGGTAATAAAGAAAATAGAAAACACCAGCGTGTAAACCTTTGAAATGATAGCCTTTGATAAGATCAAATGTTATCAAAATAACATCACCAATGACTCCTCTGGAGCCCAGTTGCTCCTGCATTCTCCCAGTGCCACTGCCTTTGCTCTTGGCAGTGCCATCTAGGGTCCCTTGCCCAAAGCACCCTAGAGAAAGGGTTGCAAGGTGCTCTGCATTCATAGCATGCACACCTCCCACCTGCCCTGCAGCCTCCCCACCCCATGCTAGAGAGCCATCTGCCGGACAGTGTCTCCCAGGGCTGCATGGCCTGACAGCTGCCTTGGGTCCCCTGGTTCACAGGGGTACCTAGTGAAGTGACTGGCAAGCATTGGCAGTCACTGCTTAGCCTTAGGTTACCTCCTGGCTATCTCCATATTGACCACTGCTGCTCCTGGAGAGGCTGGAAAGCGTGACAGCTGGGGCCTTTCTCCCAGCTAGTGTTAAAACTGCTCCAGTCCATTTCCTAAACACGCGTCCTGTTGCCTTGCCTCCTTACCCTTCCACGAGCTGCCCAGTCCTTAACACATAGCAGAACAAATGCCAGCTAGTATCCTATGAGGATTTGCAGATCTCAGCCATCTGACAGTGAGTGCACTGCTGTAATCCCAAGATCCTGGGACCATCTGCAAGCCCCCTGCATCCTTGTGTCAGAAGACCCTGGCTACCCAGATTCATACCCCAACCCCAGCTGGCTTCCCTGTAGTGATGACTGATTTAATCAGTCACAGGATAGACAATAATTCAGTAGTAAAAGCATCTGCAAAGGGTAATCAGCAGCACATTGTGGTTCTCAAAGGTCAACCACACTTTGCCTACTCTCCAGACAGTGGTGCCAGATGCTGTTCCGGCCTATGCCATTAGCCTCGGTGAAGGTCTATGCACCCAGTGTCTCCTAGAATACCACATGGGACACCCATTTCCACTCCAACACCTATTCCCATTCCTCTTATCCGAGGCTTATCCGGTCACAGCCAGGAGCACAGACTGCAGGCTTTGCTGGGCTCTTTCATCAGCCCGGAGAATATGACAGTTCCAGGTAGAGGTCACCTTGCCCCAAAGTAAGTGATGCCAATTAAAGGTGCCAGTCAGCCTGGACAGTTGGGGAGATGGTACCCAGTCTATGATCCCCAGGTCGTAGGGTTAACGTGACAACTGGAATGATTCCTTGCAGACAGCTTTGCCTTAATTGGCATTTTTCTTGGCTGGCTAAGCCCTGCAGGGAAGAAACCATCTCACTGTCCCCAGGCTACATCACCTCCTGTCCATCAGCGACCTCAGAGCATCAGACATAAAATACAAGAGAAACAACTCTTCATTTTAATAAATGAGGCTGCAATCAATGTACACATTGTGTCTTATAAATTCACTAATAAAAGCATGCATAAGCACGCCTAGGATGAGCTAAGATTTTAATTTTAAGGACACATTTTTGCAGCCCTGATTTCTATGTCTGCCATTCTTCCAGAGCTTAGAGTTGGAACCACAGAAACACTGAGTGTGCCATGTGACTTGATTTCTAGTATTGAGCTCCCTCTTTCTCAAAGGCTGCAGCCTCTAGTAACTGACCAGGAAGCAGTTTAGTATGCAGGATGTTTGAGAGATCAACTCATGCACAGAGCAGGGGAGTAATCTGGAGAGACTGGGGAGAAGCTACAGTGACGTCCCACACTTCAGCCATCCCCATGGAGACCTCTGGAACAGACATAACCCCTCAACCTAGGTTGAGCCAAAATACCCAGGCTTTTATATAGTCTCAGTTGCCTTATATAGTCAGTGAATGTTCATGGTCGATGGAAAGGTGTCACTTTGGGCCAGGTGGCATTCCACAGCTGAGGCGACCCCTGAGCATGTCTCAAACTGAGGGCTGTGACTTCACTCCTAGTGTCTGGGGCCACCTTCAGTGGCTCATTTCTGTGATCTGTTTAATTCATTTTTCTCAGCTATAAAACTCCCTGTAGGTGGGAACATCCTATTCCTCTCTCTCTTTTGGTTCCCAGCCTGCAACTGAGTACTTAGTAGGTGATCATAAAGCAGCTAGTGAGGCAAGTGGGGACACAGATATGGACATCAGGCTTGTTGGCTCTCTGAACCTAGGGACACATCACCTAGGTACCCACACCCTCCAGGAGTGAGACACCACGGCTCAGGTGTCAACCTCTTCCAGACAGCCCCAGGGACAGGCTCCTCAGCCTCCTGGACCTGTACTCCTCCTACAAGGGAGTCAGGGCCTGGGATGGAAAACTTTGGCTTTCTTTGGGGCAAGGGTTAGAATCGGAGGGATGAAAAAGACTTTCCCATCTATCTGTTCCTTTACTTGATGCCTGAGCACTCACTCAGAGGCTACAGAGCACAGGTATGGGTAGTTCATCTTCCCAGGGATGGGCTGTCTACACAGCTGGCTGGAATCCTGAAACCACTCTCCTCACTCAGCCACCAACCCAAATAACTCATGCTCCCTCCCCCTGACCTCTGATTCCCACAGTTCCCTCACTTGAGCCTCCCTCCTTCTGCCCCCAGCCTTTATGCCCTTTGCTGCCTATCTCAGTTATTTCATGGAGCTGCCGAGGCATGTTCAATCAACCTAATCCCTGAGGCCCAGCTGCTCCAGGTCCTCTCAGCTGTCAGTATGTGGCATCAGGGTTTCAATGGCACCACAGGCTGCCAGGCCCTGACATGGAGACCTTGATAGGGAAGGACAGCCCTGCCCTCCACTTCCTACACACTCAGCTCCAGCAATTCCGTACCCATAAGATAAAGATACAATAAGCACTTCATCTTCATAACAAAAGAAAAAAGATCAATAACAATCCATTTGGCCCCAAATCAGAGAATGGTTAACCTAAGTTGTCCCTGTACACTTAGTTCAGTATTGTTTGCCATTAAAAGAGTCAAACCAGCTGGCTGTGGTGATACATGCCTGTAATCCCAACACTTGTGAGGCTGAGGCATGAGGCTCTCAAGTTTGAGGCCTGTCTAGACTACATAGTGATCAGACTAACTTGGGCTACATAGTGAGCCCCTATCTCAAGACAGACACCAAGAAATCATAAACCAACAGACTTTGCAAAAGAATATGGGCCAGGTCCATGAAGCACTGTTTATTACAGAAGAGGCAGACTGGAAGTGTACAGCCTATGTGACTACACCTATGCTGGCATGGCTCTCAAATGGAACTTGATTTCCACAGCCTCTGAAAGATGCCTAGTCACAGTAGCATTGAGAGACAGATTGGAGTGGCTCCGGCTCTGCTTGCCCATCTACAAGGAGCCTGGCACCTCCTCTGCTCCAGCTGGAAACCCTCAGTTATGCTTCAAATCCCCAGAGTCTAAAATATTTCATAGGCCCCAGGCCCAGGTTAGCTCCAGCTTTAATGCCACGTCTTCTGTGTCTGTAGTCTCCGCTGCTGCCTGATGAGGAGCAATTTAACACTTAGCTAAGTCCACAGTCCAGCCTGCAACAGGGTGATTCCTGGCAGAGTCATGGTGACTACCAGTAGTATGTGTGGATGGGAATCACTGTCCTCTCATCTCCCAGGACCAGCTGTGTTAAAGGAGCAGGGTTCTGGAGTACGCATCTTTATTATTATTATTATTATTATTATTATTATTTGCTGTTTGTTTTTGTTGTTTGAGTCAGGGGCTTGATATAATAGTAGCCCAAGTTGACCTTAAATTCTCAGTCTCTCTCCCTTGGCTTCTGAAATGCTAGAATTATAAAGTACCTTTTAATTTTTCAAAGAGGACTCTAAAGCCAATTACTTTTTGTTGTTGTTGTTGTTGTTGTTGTTGTTGTCTTTTAAGACACATTCTACATAGCCTCAGCCATTCTGGAATTCGTTATATAGACCAGGCTGGCTTTGAACGCACAGAACTCCGACTGCCTCTGTGCTGGGATTAAAGGCATGCACCACCATGCCCAGCTAAGGCCAATTTTTTTTTATGTGTATGAGTGTACTGTCTGCATGTAGGTTGGTGCACCCATGTCGTACAATGCCGTGGAGGTCAGAGAGGGCGTCGGATTCCCCTGGAGCTAGAGTTAAAAATGGTTCTTAGCCACCATGTGAGTGCTGGGAATCAAATCCTGGTCCTCTGCAAGAGCAGTTGGCACTCTTAACCGCTGAGCCATCTCTCCAGCCCCAGAAAAGCAGTCAGAAAGGCCTCCTGTCTCCTGACAGCGGAGGGACACAGGTGAGCCGGGAAGAGCAAACGTGAATGCCGAGAGCTGCTCATATCCTGATTTTGTCACCAGGTGGCTGACCCCACGCCTCCTCCTTCCCTACCACCTGGCAAGCCTGGACTGCTGATGGCCTGGATCTGCCTCATGGAGGCACGAAGACAGGACTTGGCCTGAGAAGTGGCTGCCTTTCTGGAATCAGGGAGCAGCTCCAGGAGGGCTGAGCATAGGTCCCAGAGATTTTCCTGGCTCTCCTAGACCCTGCGAGCCACTGTTCCCCAACGCACTCATCCTCCCAAGGCTGCTGCTCCTGGGAAGTGAGAGTGAAGGCTTGCAGCGCTCCCCCCAGCAAGCACCCTTCACTGGCATAGCGGGGAAAGCCAAGTGTAAAATGCTGGCAGTCAGTTTGCGCAGGCGCACGCAGCAGCCGTCAGCCTCTCCCTTGCTCCCGCAGCATGCTTCGGCATTCTTCCGCCCAAGTTCTAACATACTCTCTTCTCCTCTGCTGCTACCATTGGACCAGTTCCCTTAACTCTGACCTCCCCGATTCTGCTCTGAGCCCTCCCATACTTCCTCTCCCCAAGAACTATCTTCAATGTACAAACAAGGATCTGTCACTTGCAGCTTCAAATTCCTCAGTGATACCCCAGGTCCCATTCCTCACTATGCACTAAGGTTTCAGGATTCAGAAAGGGATCCCCAAGGACCATCAGCTTGAATCCCATTTGGGAGTGTTACACGTGCAACATCTCAGGCCTCACCCCAAACCTCCTCAATCAAAATCCTCAGGCTCTGTGCATGTGGCAGTGTGAGAAAGTTTAATCTAAAGAAACCTTGAATTGCATATAACCTGTCCCTTTGACCTCACCTAGGACCAGTATACTCCAGACTCAGAAGTCTCTGAACTCCCAACCAGAGGAGCCCCCACCCCAAGTCCTTGCAATGTGATTCCTGATAGATGGCTATGACCGCCAATGTGTCCTTGTATATCTTAGCATGGGAATGTAAGCTTTATGACAGGGGCTTGAGGTGGCAGTCCTTTTCACCACTGTGACCTCCTAGCCCCTAACAGTTTCGAGGAGCAGGCAGGACCCAAGCAAATTGCGTTCATTTCTTTGGTACCTGTGATGTGCCTAAGCAAGGTGCCCCTCCAAGAATATAAAGTCAGGCTGAACAGACCCGCCTGACACACATGAAGTTAGTTAAAAATACAGATACTAGGGGCCTGGAAAGATAGCTCAGTAGTTAAGAGCACTGGGTTCAGTTCCCAGCATCCACATGGCAGCTAACAGCTGTCCATAACTCCTGTTCCAGGGGGTCCAACGCCCTTTTCTGACTTCTGTGGACTATGCACAACACAGGTACACCTACCTACATGCAGGCAATATACTCATACATATAAAATAAAAATAATAAAATATTTTTAAAAATACAGATGCTAAATATAAATAGGAAGTGGCTGTCCATACTCCAGGTTTACTTGGTGGAAAAATGAGGAGGGGGGGTTGCCCAGTGCATTCTGGGAAGCAATGTGTAGGATTTATGTTTTCTAGAATGTAGGTCTGGCGTGAGATCTAGGCCTTACCATGTCGGACTAATGGTGATCTGGTGGAAACAATCAGTCTTCAAAGATTAAGAAGACCAGGGGGTAATGTTTTTCATGTCCTTAGCTTAGATGGAGACAAGTCTGCAAGAAAAGAAATATCTTTTGCTGTAGGGCCACAGGTCTCAAAGTATATTACCTGATTACCTGAACCAGCAATGGCAGCTGGGAACTTGTCAGAAATGCAGAATCATAGGCCCCATCCTGGACCTATTGACTCAGAGATCCTAGTATGATGCCATAGTTTTCTGTGTGTGTTGTATGTGTGTCTACTTGTTTGTGTGTGTGTGTGTGTGTGTGTGTGTGTGTGTGTAAATGTTATAATGTGTGTGTAGAGGCTAGAGACCAACATCAGGTGTCTGCCTTAATGGTACTCAGTCAAGCCCACTCTACCTTATTTTCTGAGACAGCATCTCCCACTGAATCTGGAGCTCACTGGCCTGGCCAGACAAGCGGCCATCACACTCCAGTGATCCTCCTCTCTCTGCCTCCTCAGCTCTAGGATTACAGGCATGTGATGCCACACTCAGCTTTTTATGTGGGTGCTGGGGATTTGAACACAGGTCCTCATACTTGTGCAACAAGCACTGTGCTCACTGAGTATGTTCCAACCCCAACAGCTCTGTTTTAACAGCCTGCCTGGGTGGTTCCAATGCACACTAGACTTTGATCAAAGTATTCATGTCTCTTTTCTAATTATAATTTATTTATAGAAAATTAAGAAAATCAGAAAAGTCAAAGAAAATTAAACCATCAATCATTTAGTCACTCAAAAATAACTTCTTCAATAATGTTACTAAATATCTTAGTATATCTTTTAACAAACATACAAATTATAATTGTTTTCATTGCAAAATTGGAATTGTTTTGGTTACTAAGCTAATTTTATCAGATTTCTTAATCTTTTTAAAAATGTTTTTATTTATTTTCATTTATTTTTATTTTATATGTATGAGTGTTTGCCTACATATATGTAGGTACACCCTGTGCATGTAATGGCCAAGGAAGCCAGAAGAGGGTGTTGGATCCCCTGGAACTGGAGTTAAGGAAGGTTCCTACCTACCATCTGTATGGTGGGAACCAAGCCTGGGTCCCCTGCAAGCCAGTGCTCTTAACTGCTGAGCTATCTCTCCAGCCCCTGGGTTTTTTAATCTTTCAGCTAGTCATTCACAGGAAATCTCACTTTTTTTTTTTTTTTTTTTTTTTTTTTTTTTTTTTTTGGTCTTTTCGAGACAGGGTCTCCCTGTAGTCCCAGCTGTCCTGGAACTCACTCTGTAGACCAGGCTGGCCTTGAACTCACAAAGATCCGCCTGCCTCTGCCTCCCGAGTGCTAGGATTAAAGGTGTGCGCCACCACGCCCGGCTTGGAAATCTCACTTTAATGTCTATGTATTATTCACATGTATTGTATGCCATAGTAACTATATATTTAGATAGTTTCCTAATTCCTCCAGTATAAATAGCATAAGAGTGATATTCTGGCTGTAAACAGGACTGTTTTCTTAGTATAAACATAAGTCAATGGCTAAATATTCTAAGTTTCTTAATAAACCTTTGACTACTAAGAAAGTTTTAAAACGTATGACTTTTGCAGTACATATAACAAAAAAAGTTTATGTATTAACACTCTAAAAAGAGTCTCAATGAATCTAAAATAAAGTCCTATATCTCAGATCAGAAAGGGACAAAAGGAAGGAATAATTCACAAATGTAGCAGATGACCACCTTCAATCATGGAAATTTGAACCGCAAATGTCAGATGACCAGTTCATGTATGAGAAAAGATTGAACTCTAAAATCCGGGATTCCCCTACTTTAGCACACCCTTTTGAGGCCCTGCTGTCCAGACTCATGCAGAGATTACAGAACCCTGATATCCCTATAGGATGGATTTGGCCCTACCCTGGCCTCCCACTGCTATTGGGCCACTTCTATGAGACATCTCTGAGACCTGGGCCCTGGGTTGTCTTCCCCAGGCAGGATGTAGGAAAGAGGAAGGAGCACAGAAAAGGTCAAGAAAGGGCTGGGAGTGTGCGGTCCTGGGATCAGGGCACTTTGGCTATGTTGAAGAATTAGTTCCACATGATAGGCAGATGGTACCCTGCTCTATTTGGTCAGCAGCAGAGGGAGGTTAAAAAAAAAAAAAAAAGAGTGACACTGGACATCTTTCCAGGGATTTTACTTTTTCTCAAAGCCGTGTTTCTGGGAACATTTGTTTCTGTATTTCCCAGATGACATGTCTGAGACTTTCTCTGCTCTGTGTCAGGAGCAGGGTTACTGGGCCAGAGTGTGTGTGCATGTTTGACTTCCTGAAGTAACTTCAGGTTGTTCTCCATAGGCTGATACCATGCCATTCTTCCAACTGTCCATCATGCCCCTGTTACCCCATGTCCTTACCAAGAACGCCATATTTTTTCTTTCTTTTAATTTTTATTTTATGTGTATGAGTATTTGCCTGCATGTATATAAGTGGATTGTATGCATGTGATGCCTACAAAACTCAGGAAAGAACATTGGCTCTCCTGGAACTGGAGTTATGGATGACTGTTAGCTGTCATGTGGGTGCTGGGAACCGAACCCAGGTCCTCTGCAAGAACAGTCAGTGCTCTTAACTTTGATGAGCCAGCCCTCCAGCTCCAGATCTTTTCTTGAGCTCCATGGCTGCCCTATACTTGGTACAGTCTGTGAGTTTACGCTCATGTATCACTATGCCATTTGTCAAGGATAGAAGTACTTCCTCTAGACTGTGACCCAGGATCTCAAAAGTAGGAAAGGCCTCTCATGGGACCACATAGCCCTTGTTTTGCAGTAAACAGAGACCCATCGTGAAAGCAGACCTGGGAGGTTGCCCAGCAGTCCCCTGTTCTGGATGTTTCACCAGTCATCATGGTACCATAGCCTGCTTCCTAGAATATGCCTTGCTGATGGGGGCAGGGCCATGCCTCACCCAGTCAGCAAGCAGAACAGTTGTTACTGACCTGGCTGGGGCTGTGTTCACCCCCTCTAGCAGCCAGAAAATCCCTTGAGATGAATCTGTGTCCAGGCCTGAACATGAGATCATTGCTTGCACATGTTCTATTCCTAAGTCCCTAGAGAAAACACTTGACTTGGGGATTTCCTTGGCTTTCCCCTTGACTTACAGCCAAATGAAAATGGTCACACCCTAGGCCAGGCAGTAGCCCCAGATACAACCAAATGGCCTGGACTAGCTAGAGTATCTCCTGGCCCCTTGCCTCTCAACACCATATTAGATAGAGTGAGTTCCAAGCTGGCACAAAAGCCAACTTACCTCCAGTCTTGCCTCTTCCGGTTTTCCTAGTAACTAAGCACACTGGCTTTCACTTGAATCTGGTGGTGTTCTGCTTTCTCAGGTGCATCCACAGCTCTATGAAGAGAGGCACACCTCCCTCCATTCAGCAGGGAGTTAATTCTATCTTGGAGATGTTCCTGTCATTAAAAGGTGTCACAGATAAATCTATTGGCCAACAAGTCTGAAAACTGTACCCTCTTGTCACACCTTTTCCCACAACAAAATGTCTACCCAGAAAGTAATAGGAAGGACAAGTCAAAGGAGGCCCCAAGATTCACTACCTGCCAATTTGGTCTTCCGTGGGTGGATTTTCCTATAATGGGCTCCATCCATGTGCCTACTGTTGCCCATACTGACAGCTCCAAATTACTCTCTCTAAAGCTCTGTGTCCACTGTAGCCACCAAGCATTTTATAGCCCACACAATTCTGAAGCTCAAAATCATGATCACTGAAGTATACATTTTATAAAGAGTTTTAAATTTTTTTTACTATTTTTATTTCATGTGTATTAGCATTTTGCCTCCATATATATAAGTGTGCATTCAGTGCCTGCAGGGGACAGAAAAGAACATCAGATCCCCCTGGAACTGGAGTTATAGGAGGTTGTAAACCACCATGTGGGTACTAGGAACCACACCCCAGTCCTCTATACATCCTCTGTAGCACTGAGCTATCTCCCCAGCCCCTTATAAAGAGATTTTTAAAGCAAAAAGAACAAGGAAAAGTAACTCCACTATTTATAAATGCAACCCTTGCCCCTGTTAGTTAGTCCTTACATCTTCCCTACTTTTCACTATATGTGTTATCCAATAAATACAATGGTTTATTGTGTGGACACTTCGTAAACTTTTTTTCTCCTCAACCATCTATAATGATTCTTTCCTAGAAAAAAAACCCTAGTTATAATTTAGAATTTTTTAAAGTTATAAAGATTAAAAGTTACATAGTCCATTGTAAAAAGAAGGAAGGGAGGGAGAGGGAACAGAGGGATAAGCAAAGAAGAAATTTAAACTTATAATCCTTCCACCAAGGGTTATTACTATAAATATATATAAACATTTTTATAAATATCAATTTAAACAAATTGTTTTCATTTTATACATGTTTGCATATGTCACAATTTAATATATCACTATGGTAGTGAGATACTTAACTATGTTATTTTAATGGCAACAAGTCATTTCATTGTGTAAATGTGCCATCCTAAACTTTGTTTTTAACCAGCATGTTTTTTGTTGAACATCTTAACTTCTTTTCCACAACACAGCAACACTGAGATTCACATTATGTAACAAAACCATTGCACAGATTTAACTATTCAGATAAACAACTAAATGTGGAATTGTTGGCTCACAGAGAATGAGAGAATGTGCCTAATCATTCTGGGGGTCTCAAATTGCTAAATTGCTTAACAAAGAAAAACCTTTATTTATGGGGGTGTTTCTCTTTGTTCTCCTCCCTCCCTTGGTTGGCTATGTCTGAGTTTCTCCTGAGGGGAGAGAGAGAAAAAAACAAAAGAGAGAGAGGCAGTGAGAGTCAGAGACACAGAGACAAGCAGAGACAGACACACAGACAGAGACAAGGACAGAGAGTTGGTGTCTTTCACAAAGTTAATTTTTAAAAATAAACAAAGGCAGCTCCCCAGCCTCAGGCCCCAGCCTCGGGCCCCTGGCATGCTGAGCTATCTCTGGAGCAGCCTCACCACATTCAGCACAGTGAAGAGAAACAGAGAACGCCTCCTATGTAGACGCTTACTGCCCTCCACAGTCCAGGGCTCCTGGCTTCTACCCCCTGCCTCCCTCCTCCTAACAACAGGATCATAACAGTCAAAACAAAATCGAGGGAATCTTGAAGTTTCCTATATTGATTTTTAATTTTGGAATTAATTGTTCCTTTTCACAAATACCATATGAATTCATTCCACTCCTTGGAAAAAAGCTAAATCATAGTAAATAACTCTGTCCTGACACTGGCCCCAACCCAAACACTGGACTTTGTATGCATGCAGACTATGGTCATTTTATGTGCATGTGGGTTGATGATTACTCGTTGAACTTAAGGTCTTTTTTTATTGTGACTCAAGTCCACAAACACTGTTCAAGCACTCATACTAGATCTGTGGGATGTGCTGGGGACACAGGCAGGAGGGATCATCCATAGCCTTGGTATTGGTGGACATGTGGGAGAAGGAGACCAAACTCAGAAGTCCACAGAAGGGTCCAGCAGCCAGAGACTGGTTTGCCCCTTAAACAGTTCCAGCAGTTGTGGCCTAGCCAACTGGTAGAAAGTGATCATGCAAAGCTCAAATCAAACTTCCACACAGCCTACTCGTTGGTCATTTGCCCAATAGGAAGAGAACCTCATCTGTCTTCTCCCCAAAAGCCTTCTGGGATCGCCAACTACACCATTCTCCTCTCCCACTTCCTGCAACACTGGCCCCTAGGCTGCGGTTTTGAGCCCCCATTTTTTCCCAGGACAGGGCCAACTGGCACGGAGACACCGTGTGAGTGTGTCTGGGAAGAAAAATCACTGCTTGGCTACCTGCAGCAACTCTGCCCGTTGCCTGCAGAGAGCTGCAGATTCTAGAAAGCCCAAAAGATGAAGCCAATGAACTCTCATGGAATCTGATCGGAAAGGAATGATTAAGAATTGTAATTATTAATTTGATGCAGACAAGGAGCCTGTCAGCAAGGAGCCGCAGGGCACAATTGTTTCATGGTCTCACTGCCTTTGTAGCAGAGGCATGACTTAAGCTTTCTTCTAAATTCGTTAATTAGGTAATTAGCTCCCCAAAGATCACTCAGGAGTGCAGGGCAGACTGGGTCAGAAGCACCTTTAGAGCTCTGCTCTTTGAATAAGTTCTTTGAATAAGGACACAGAGCAGCGGTGGAGCAAGGATGGCAAATACAGATGTGGTTGAGGGAGTTTCTGGGCATCTCTAACAAGAATGAATGTGCAACCCTCCAAGCAGTGTGTAAAATATATAAGATGACCACTCCTCATCCCTGGGAGAAGATAGCGCCAAGCTGATAATGATGACACTAATGATGATAATGAATGTCTTGGGAGCCAAGCCTTCAATACACAGGCCTTTGGAGGATACTTCCAGACTGTAGCCAGTATGCAGTACAGAAGAGAGTACTGGACTGAGATGGAAGATCTCAGGTCTCTGACACTATGCCAAGTCACGTCACCTCAGTGTTCCTGGGTCCTTGTTTGTGGAACAGACCTTTCTCTTCCCTGCAGTTCCACACTGGCTGAGCTCCCTGCTGGTAGTGAGGCCCATGGAACTCCAGGGCTGGAAGGTATCACCAGTCTGCCTGGGCCTGAGTGAGGCAGAGAAGGGTTTATGAGACAGAGCTACTATGGCTGAGTCACCGTTAGTTCAACAGCACTAGGAAGCATGTCTTTTTAAAAAGTACAGTATTAGCCGGGTGTGGTGGTGCATGCCTTTAATCGTAGCACTTGGGAGGCAGAGGCAGGCAGATCTTTGTGAGTTCAAGGCCAGCCTGATCTACAGAGCAAGTTCCAGGACAGCTGGGGCTACAGGGAGACCCTGTCTCGAAAAAACAATAAATAAATAAATAAATAAATAAATAAATAAATAAATAAATAAGGTATTTTTTTCCTTTTAATCAGTAACGTTCATTTGTGTCCAGTGAGAGTAAAGCATGCTCATGGTAGAAGACTTCAGCCAGGCTTCCCTCCTTCCACCCTTCCTCCCAGGTCCTCCCTCAAACAGCCTCATCCTCTTCTAGTTACTCCCTGTGTTGTTTGTTGCAAAGCATCAATGGTGACTCTGTTTATAAATTTGGTATCTCATTCGTTAGCTCATCTCCAAGAGAGAGAGAGAGAGAGGTGGGGAGGTGGGGGTGTGTGTACATACTTGCCACAACAGTCTGTAGAGATCAGACGACAACTTTTGGGTGTCTCCAGGGATGGAACTCAGGTCTTTCATTGGGCTTTAGCTGAGCCATCTTGCCAGCCCCAATCATCTTCGTAAGCATTTTCATTAGAACTGTTTTTCAGGAGCGAAGTCGCCTTAGATCTTTACAGTTCTAGCAAGGGAAGGGCTCTAGGAAGTGTGCAAAATAAGAAAAGCAAGGATGGGCGGGGCCAGCAGGGACCTCTCTAATTGGGGGATGCAGGGCTTGTATTCCCCAAGTGTTTCCTCACCTGGATCTCTGACAGCCCACTCCCTCTCCCTGTGCTCTGGGTTCCCCATGGTGGTCTTGCTGGGGACCACTCCCCTTCCCCTCCATACACTGGGACATCTTGCTTGGGGTTTTCTCTTTCTTCTCCATCTCTCTAAGACTCCTGGGAAGCCTACCCCCAGGTCAGCACCCTCTGAAAAATGTCTCTCACCAGGCACATGCCTGCACTGACTGCATCCACCCCTGAATGCTGCCCTCTCCTTACTGTTTTAGACAGAGACATTTAATACCACTGGTAGTTCACAGATCCAGGTCAAGGAGTAAGTGCACAGTCCATGAGGCAATCAAGGCAGAACATAGAGCAGGACAAAAGAGGACAGAAGCCTGAAGACGAAGCCCTTTCAGGCCCTCCACAGAGCTGTGGCAGGCAGGCTACTCCTCCTGCCCACTGCCCAGTCAGCACTCCTGAAAACCTGCTTTGAGAGGAAGCCCTTGCTTCCCTAGATCTGCCTGGGGATGCCCCTGAGCCAGTTCCAGGAGACTTCACTTTCCCAGGCCTCCTATGCCTGCCTTCCCGGCCTTTCTACTCCCCCAGTAGACCAAGCCTCCTCTGGATGTTGGTCCCCCTGCCGGTCAGACTAGCCTTCTAGCTTCCAGGCTTCCTCCCGCTGTGTCCCGCTTTCCTCCCCTGCAGGAGAAAATTCCAAGCCCTTCTTCCCAGCCTACAACTGAATTCTTCATCCTTGGGGCACCCAGGTGCAATCTGCAGGGCGAACAGGGCACCAGCTCTGAAGTCAGATACTTATGATCGCGTAAGAGTCAGATGCCACTCAGGAATGACTCCTGATGAATTTCCCATGCCCTGGCAAATATTTGAGGGGTGATGCTGGACATAAAAGTTAATCCTGGGAGTCTTTGTAGAGCAAGGGGCATAGGGACTGACGAGCTACCTCACAGTGGCCACCGGGTCCAGATCAGCCCTTGACATCTGTGGACTGGGACTTGGCTCCATGTGGATATTTGAGCCAAGCTCATAATCTCAAACTATTCTTGTGTGAAAACAGTGCCCCCTCAGTGAGGAAGGGACCTGTCAGGATGGTTGTCACACAAGTGTGACTTGCTCACCTAGAGCTCCTGAGTGGCTCTGCCAGCCTCCCTCATCTTCGCCCAGCTTCCAGAAAGACCTCTGTCTCCCCACTTTTCTCTGCCACCTGGGAGGAGTCAGTGTGCTCTGGAATGTTCTCTAGGAATCCAGGGCCAAACTTCTAGCCTCCCTGTGTCAGCCAGTTCTCAATTCTCCTCCCCTCCCTCCTCTGTCTCGTTTCCACCTCTTCACTCCTCTTTCCTTCCTGCCCTCCTTTCTCGGTTCTTCCAGCTGTTTTCTGCCCTCTTCTGCCTCTCCTCCTCTTCACCTCCTCCCCCTCCTCCCCCTCCTCCCCCTCCTCTGGCTCTCCTCCTCTTCACCTCCTCCCCCTCCTCCTCTGCCCTCATCTCCACCCTTTCCATGCGAGGCCCCTTTCTACATTCTCCACCCCCCCTTCCGTGCTCCATTAGGTGAACTGCATCCTGATACTTAAACCACCCCCCTCCTCTCTCCCCCTTTTTTCTTGGTTCAGCTGAGGCTCTGATTCCAGTTAAATCATCTTCATCCAGCAGACAGTTCCGGGCAGTCTTGACACTTGCTGGGCCCTAGTGGGCCCTGCAGGGCTGCATTATATAACCTGGTCCTGGCCTCCTCCCTCACAGCTCCAAGCCCCTGCAATATGGAGGTGGGATTCCAAGGAGATCCCATCCCCCATGGCTCCAACCCCCCTCCCTGGCCCTTCCTAATTCCAGAATGGCTTTGTTCCAAGCTGGTGGCTGCCATCTCTATAGTTTGCCCTGGGTATGTGTTAAGCAGCTTTATAGAGGTATAATTGATGTACAATAAACCTCTGCGTTTCAAGTGTAGTTTGATAGGTTCTGGCACATGGAGACTCCCTGGAAATAAACCCTCCCCACCATCAGCTGGTGAGTAAAGCCAGCAAAGCACCCCTCTATCTCTTTGCACCCCCCCATCTCTTCGCACCCCTCCTCTGCCCTCCTCCCTCTGCCTGGGCAGCAGTTTCCAAGCTACTTCTGCTTTAGAGTTCTCACTTTCTTGCTTATACAACATCTCCCCCGCGTTCCAAGCCTCCCTCCTCACCGCAGCCTTCTGGCCTCTTGTTTCTATGACAGCCGGACATCTCTTGGAGGGACCAGCTTTATAGGGCTGCTTGCCAGACTGGCATCTGCTGGGACTCTCTGGGCTAACTATTGCCCTCCCACCCCACCCCCTCTGCCACTTTTGGAAATGCAAGCTTCCCTGAAGGACGTAGTTGATCAGCAGCCCCAGGGGATGAGACCAGGCACTGAGAGGAGGAGAGAATTTCTCCCCAAGCCCCTGGGTCTGAGCCCTCCCAGAGTGGCGTGGGCAGCCACCAAGGCCAGCTCCCAGGGTGGGGTGGTAGAGGCCTGAAGCTCTGTATGGCAGAGGTTCCTGCCCTCTGCTTGCCTGGCATTACCACATCAGCCTTGCCAGTTGCTGAAACATTTCTCATCTGACCAGAGCCTGGCTCAGTCCCAAGATGTGTTATCAAGATTTTTTTTTTTTTGTCAAAACAGTATTATTTTGTTCTAAAATACAGACTACAGAAAAACTATTCCAGAGGCCTTCTTCACTCAGTGCGCCTTTTAAATGAGCACTTAGCACAGTGGGATACAAGGTGCAGGCCATGATCTGCCTACCGGACCAGCTGGCCAACTCAGAGCCAGTGGTTACATTTTAGGGATGTTATGAACCAGTTGTTCCACGCAATCATCCTTGCAAACAGCTGCTCCAGAAGTCTTTACGCCAGGAGCAGGACCCAGACCCCCTCCCACCGTTCCCTGGTGGTTTAACTTTCACCGACACACCAGGACCAGGGCTAGAAAAACTCAGAGATGACCAGGGAAAGTGCCACACTGCCCTCTCCCTGGAACGGTCCCCTGGCACCCCCAGGACATTTGATAAGCGGGAGTGGGTTTTTTGTAGTCGTCCCACCACCGGGGGACACAGCTGGTATTAAGTGGATCAGAACTGTGGATGGTAAATGTTTTGCATGGTCTAGCACACGCCCCACGTGATTGTATCCAAGATGCAATAATGCCTTTGTAAGCAGCACTGAGAGGCTTTGCCAAGCCACTGAATGAGTATATCAGACACCAAACAGGCATGATAAAAAATGGATGATGACACTTGGCTCTGCCATTGAGGGTCCTGATACCACTTGGCTTTTTGAAGGTCTATAGTGACCACGGGAACCCAGGTCTCCCATAGCCTGTTTCCCATTCCCCAGTCTTCCCTTGTGCCGGTTACCTTCGACAGCAACCTGTTTGGAATCACCACCTAGGAGGCACACCTTTGGGTGTTTTTGTTAGAATGTTTCCAAAGAGGTTTAACTGCAGAGAAAAGACCCACCCTGAATGTTGCCAATACTATCCCAGAGCTTGGGAGTCGGGGGGCTCCTAGGCTGAATAAAAAAAGTAAGCTAAGCAGCAGCATTCGTCTCTATCTGCTTTCTGTCTACGACCAGCTGCCTCGTGCTCCCGCTACCAGAGTTATAACTGATCTCACTGCCGTGTGCCTTCCCCGCCATCTCAGACTATCCTCAAACTGTGAACCAAAATAAATCCTTCCTTCCTTACATTGCTTTTATCAGGTATTTTGTCACAGCAACCAGGAAAGTAACAAATATATTCCTCAGCAGCAGTACTGGTAGCTCAGAAGAAGACTAGTTCTCTGAAGAAAGGACAGAAACAAAGGATGTAGGGTATACTGCCTCTGCAGACACTCTGGTACGGCTTACCCTTGGACAGGAGTGCAAGTGTGTAAGCACATCTCCAACTGACCCACAAGGGTATTAGGAGAGTTTGTGCTTACCAGAGGCCCGGCTCAATCATCCTGAAACAGTTGGGCAGGGGCTCATCTGCTAAAAGGCCTCCTGGAACTCCAAGGCTCACTTACCCAGAAAGGTAGGTTACTTGGTACCACATGACCAAGGCTGTCACACAGAGGGGGAGAACCAGCTGCCATGGTTTGGTGGGGGCCTTGTCAGCACATTGACTTTCAGCCCGTTACCTAGGACTCAGCTGAACTTAGTGACAGACCAGTAATGAGATAACTGAGTGTTAAATTAATTAAAGTATGTAAACTGCAAAGCCCAGTGCCTGGCACCAAACAAATGCTCAAGGATTTGTTAGAAATCAAAGTCTAGCTGAGCTCTGGGGGTGTGTCCTTTCCAAATTTGGGATCACCTAGGAGACATACCTTTGAGCAGGTTTGTGGTGGCATTTCCAAAGGTGTTTAACTGAGGAAGGCCCACCCTGATTATGGCTAATATTAGCCCATGAATTTGGACAGGGAACGGGGGGCTGGAAAAAAAAGTAAAATATCTTATGAACCATTTTTAAAATATTGACTGCATATTGTGCTGCTTAGTTTTTATCAACTAGAGTTGCCTGGGAGAGAGAACCTCAGCTGAGGAACCCTCCATCATGTGCCCTGCGATCATGTCTGTGGGGCATTTTCTTAATTGTTAATCGACATAGAACGGCCCAGCCCACTGTAAGTGGCGCCGTCGCTGGGCAGGTGGGTCTGAGCTTTATAGAAAAATAGCTGAACGAAAGGGAAAGAAAGACAGTAAATCAGTTTCCTCTGTGGTCTCCACTTCAGTCCCTGCCTCCGGGTTCCTGCCTTGAGTTCCTGCCCTGACTTCTCATGGATGGACTGGGCCTGGAGCAGTAAAATGAAATAAACCCTTTTTTCCCCAAGTTAGTTTTGATCAATGTTTTTATCACAGCAATAGAAAGCTAGGAGGCCTGGCCTGGTGGTGCAGGCTTTTAAGCCCAGCACTCCAGAGGCAGAGGCAGCGAACTGCTTCTACTTCTACTCTTCGAGTTCAAGGCCAGCTGGGTCTACATAGCGAGTTCCAGACCAGCTGAGGCTACAGGGGGACCCAGTCTTAAAAAAAAAAAAAAAATAAAGTAACTAGGACAAAATAAGTTACCATTAAATCCACCTGCTTATTTTTATTGCAGTTGGCTACTAGCACATTTTGAACTGTACTCGTAACTCTTCTTCTATTTCTTGTGGACAGTACTGCTCTAGATCAGTAAAGAGGAGTAGTGATTCTCAAAATCTCAGGTAGTCCCTGTGAGAGGGTCAAAGAAGCAAAGCAGGATGTGAACAGGCAGCTGGAAGGCAGTGGATGTTGGAGGTGGGAGGACAGGGGGGGGGGTTTGAGTCCATTCAGATGGCGAGGGGAGAGCTAGAGAGAAGCCGGACCTCGTAGCACCTCAGCACTGCTTCCTTTGAAGGCCTCAAGGAGGAGTCTGGGGTTGAGGGCACCACAAGGGCACTGCGGGCAAATGTGTGGGAACAGATTAGAATGTCCTGCCATGATGCACAAGAAGGCCTCAATAGCCAGGACCTCCTGCCTTCCCCAGTCTCCAGCCAGGACAGTGGGTCCAGCCCCCCACCTTTCCAGGCAGGGCATTTCTCCTCAACCCCAGAGGAACTCATCTGCCGCCTCCTTCTAGGGCTCCAGCTTGATTTGCGACCTTGTTTTCCAAAGACAAGTCTGCGTCCCCTCCCCCATTCCCCACGGGATTGCTTCCGCCTCCATTACCAAACCCTGTGACAAGAAATGCGGCCCCCTTATTAAAATAATGTAATGTCTAACTAAAATAGAAACCCCAGATAACAGTTTTTGATGTTTTAATGACTGGGCTCATTAGACAGACTTCCCACTTAAAGTGTCTGTCTAGCAATTAAGGCTAAAAAAATCATAAATGATGACCACACCTTTTGTGGCTTAATGGTTACTCTGAAGGCTGGTCTTATTATCTCGGCGATACAGTCTGTGATAAAAAAGAATTTAAGATACTCTCCCAAGATTTATTTCCCCATTAGCAAGCTGGAGGAGGAAGGTTAAGAGTACTCTTAAGGTCAGGACTGGAAGGGAGCGACTGAATAATAAGATGCCTAGAATTTTCCTCCAGCAAAACCAGCCTCCTCCTCACTCTGTGGGGAGGTCCCACTCACCAAGGGGCTTAACTTTTGCCTGTCACAGAAAAGTCTGTGAATTGTTACTCCAAGTGACCCCAAGCAGTTTATTTAGCTAATTGTCAAGCATGCGCTGAACTGTAGAATCACCTACTTCCGTAAATGATTTCCAGCGCTAATCTGCTGACGCTGGCAGAAAAGTGGGAATGGGTTGATGAGAAAAACCTGGGAGACAGCCTCCAACTCCCTCAAACCAGTGTCCCTGGGTGGGGGAGGGAATGAGGGAACGCACAGGGAACTGTCTTCTCAACGTTATGGGGATGCAGGTCCCCCTCCCAGAAAGGGGCTGGGCTCAGCCTCCTAGCACGATTCTACCAGGTTAAAAAAAGACAGCAGTAACTTTAAGCGAAATGTGTTCAGAAATATTTCAGGGCACAGGGGAGCACTTTTAGCCGTTTATTACTTTTTCCATAGGTGATAAATGATATTTGCACAACTGGGGTAACAGTATATCTGCCCTGGTGGGTGGGGAAAGGATGCCTGTCCCATGCATATGAATGAACAGGTGACAAACAGCTTCCTTATCCTAGGGAGCAGCTCAGAGTCCTGGGAATACCTGACCCCTCTCCTCACCGTAGCTGCCAGGAGCTGTGGGTGTGGATGCCCTAGGAATTCAGTTAGGGGTCACGCTCTAGTTACCAACCCCACCCAGTCCCTCAGCTATGGCCTTGAAGAAGCCTCTCTTGAGCCGCTGGGAAGGCAGGTAGGTGCGGAGGTTCTCAAAGGTATTGAAGGGGAGCAGTGCTTCCAGGTGGCCAAGTTAAGGTCAGAGAGTGGAAGATCACTTAAATGCTTTGTACAAGATGGGCTCTTTGGGACTGGCTCCAGATAGATTGCTGGGGAGAACCTACAGGGGAGGGTAGACTACTAGTAAAGCTCAACACATGTGGCGGCTTTATTTAAGCATCTCCTCTGTGCCAGGCACTGAGCTAGGATAAACTGTGTGCGAGGTGAGACAACATACCTCACATTTTCTTTTCTGTAGAGAACACTTTTTAAAAACCACTTATTGGAATGCTTCTGTAGGCACAGTTATTCCTAGCCACAGTATTGTAAAAAAGAGACTGTTTCAAGACCCATTTTACTGATGAGATTACTGAGGCAGAGTATAATAGTACATTTTTGGGTGCAAGTGAGAATAAAGCCTTATCAAAGAGCAAAACAGAGCATGTATTGTCTGTGGAATGTTATGATCTAATCAGTCGGGGCCAGGCTTCCGGGGCATGTGTGCTCAGCAGGCTTGGTGTCTTGGCCTCCTGGCTCTTCGTTTACAGGTGAATTAGCTTCACTCTCAGATATGAAAAGGCCATGTATGGTAGACCAGTGACAGCCACTCCCGTTCAAATCCAGTAGGGGGGAAAAAAAACCACACTCACTATTTGGTGGTTATTTAAGGGCAAACCTTGGGGATAGGGAGGGGTGAGGGTAACTGTGATTGAGTCTGATTGGTCACCTTAGGGCACATGTGTATCTCTGAACCAATCCCTGTACACAGAGAATGCAACTCACTGATTGGCTTTTACCTGGTCACATGGTCAAAATACAGACTCCTTCCCACATCAGAGTAGACCAGAATGGAGGCCAGAGTTCCACAAAAGGAAATCAGGAACTATGGATCAAAAGGTGGAATGGATACTTGGAAGCCAAAACAGCCTCTGCAAAGAGGCCACACTGATAACAGAGCCAAGCCTGGAAACCCAAGACCATAAGAATGGCTTGGCTCTGCCCCAAGCCCCACAGGGAGCTGGGAAGCACGGGAAGAATCCGCAGCACAGCTCTGGCCAAGCCAACTTTTCGATTCATTTAGTATCCTCTTCTAAGTGGATCTTTCTAGAATCTAGATCCTAAACAATAACAACAAAAAACTTTCCAAAATCAAATGTCAGGCAGGTAAAATTGGGGTGAGTACTGGGTCCATTCCAAAAACAGTTCAGTGACCTATAGACTGCTGGCGTCTCCATGAGCCCGGAAGTGTACCTAGTCCACCTCCGCCTAGTGAAATCCCCCATCATTGAAGTCTATACTCCAAAGGCCCCTCTAGAGCGACTCACTCCCTCTCACATGCCCCTGTTATATCTCGTCTTCTGCCTCATCCTAGACTCTGGGTGACTCAAGTAGTATGTGGAGATTTTTATTTGGTTTTGCCCGGACGTTTTTAATCTGCCTGCTAACTTAGCTTAATTGGTAGTGACTGCCAGATGAAGGATTCTGAGGCTTAGCAGGAAGAATGCTGTGATTGATTAGTGATGCCTGCTGAGAGAGCCAGGGTGATGACACATGTATTGTGTTCCTTAAGAAGCTTTTCTCCGCAAGTATAGAACACAGACTCAGACCAGCTTAAGCGGAAAATGCCATTTGTTATGTGGACACAGAGGTTTGTTATGCGTCTTATAAGCAGGAAATACACTGAAGCAGGGCCCTCTCAAGAGACTGAAGCCAGGAAAGCCTGGCAACCAATTATTTCCTCCAACCAATTATTTCCTCAATATTTGTTGATTATTCAAGGGCCATTTGGTCTCCTTGGCTTCTTTATCCTTTCCTCTCTGTAGACAATGCTTCATCGGTTTTCCTTGCACATGCTAGAAGGTGCAGGACATACAGGATCCATGTTTACACAACCACCAAGTCGAGCCTGTCTAGAGAAACCCCAGCTGGCCCATGCTTAAGTCAGTTACCCACCTAGGAGCCAGTCAAGCCTGATGGCAGATGGAGTTAATTAACAAGGAGAGGAATCCTACTCAAGAGTAGGGTGCTGATTGTGGTAAATAGAGGACTGTATTAACTATTTTTCTGTTGCTCAGATAAAATACCATGACCAAAAGCAACTTGTACAAGAACAACTTTATTTTGGCTTACATTTCCAGAGGGAACATTCATAATGGCTAGGAAAGGAGGGCAACAGGTGGCCGGAGCAGGAAGCCAGGACATCACATCTCAACTGTACACAGGAAGCAGAGAGCAAGTGCAAGGGGTGGGGCGAGGCTATAAACCCTCGGAGCCTTCCTCCAGTGACGTCTTTCCTCGAGCAAGGCTGCAGCTCCTAAAGGTTCCATAACCTCCCATCAAACAGCACCACTGACTGGGGACCAAGTGTTCAAACACACAAGCCTATGGGGGGACCCTTATTAAAATCATAACAAGAGCCATAAAGGGAAGGAGGCTCCAACAGTGTGTGTGTGCACTGTGTACTGCTGATCACCCTTGGCGGTAGCCACGGGGGCAATGACTTCTAACCACAAGGAGAAACTTGTCACCTGTCCCCTTCTCATCCCTCCCGACCCAGTGGAGTAGTGTCTGTGCCACAGGCAGCAGCTTGGGGCAGAGTACAGCAGTACCATCAGCCAGCCCTAGCCCACTCTGCCCTCTCCTGTCAAACACTGTCACTGTCCCATCCTGTTAGTTATTTTAAAAGAAAAAATAAGGATGAAGTCAAGTTGGAGCACAGGAAGCCACCGGAAGCCACTCTGGTGTCCATAGGAACCCCATTTCCTTTATCTCTAAGTATTCCACCCAGAAAGCATATTTACTGTCAGAGACTTACATCCTGGGTGATAGTCACAGCTCTCAGTACGTCACTTCATGCAGGCCGGGGAGATGGCTTAGTGGGGAAAGTAGTTGCTGTACAAGTGTGAGGACCAGAATTTGGACCCCCAAACCCACATATAAAGCTGGGCAAATGTAGCCGCCACTTCTAATCTCAGCACTCAAGAGCCTGGGGCAAGAGGATCTAATTTGAAGCTAGTGTCAGCCACATTAGGGAGACCCTGTCTGAAAAACAAAAAGCAAAAGTCACCTCAGTTCATTTCCCATATTTCAGGGAAAAAGTAATCTCATTTCTCTCCTTGCATTCACACTTGCTCTCAAAAAACTAAAAAGCCTGTTCTTTGGCTTTCCAATTTTTTTCCCAGATTTTTGCAACCTTTTTTATTTTCCTGATAAAAGAACAGGACTGTGTATACTTACCCAAATTCATTTAGTATCCCTTTTTCTAAGTGGATCCTTCTAGAATCTAGATCCTTAACAATAACAACAAAAAAACTTTCCAAAATCTAAGGTCAGACTGGTAAAATGTGATTAAGAAACATTGGGGTGAGTACTGAGTCCATTCCAAAAATAGTGTAGTGACCTACAGAGATTGCTGGTATCTCCATCAGCCCGGAAGTGTACCCAGTCCACCTCTGCCTGGTGAAATCGACCCATCATTGAAGTCCACACTCCAAAGTCTCCACAAGAGTGACTCACTCCCTCTCACATACCCAAATTAAAGGAAATGTCTATAAAAAGTATAGAGCACATCCATAGAGCCTGGAACATATACTCCCAATAAAGTGGGAGCTGCAGGTGCTAAAGGACTGTGACAGAGGTGCTGGCCTTGAGGGGCTTTTGGGTGGTTGCTGGAGCAGCCTTCGTGCAGCCCCATCTGAGGACATATGCTTCCCACATGTTGGGTTGGACCAGCTGCTTACCAGCTTGAAGGCATGGGATTTCTCTATTTGACTCCTTGAAAGGAAGCAAAGGCACGAGAGCCCTCCTCTGCCCCTCAGCTATGGGCTACAGAACACGTTGGAGAAGTGCAGTGGTCTATCCAGTCCTTTGCCTGATAATCCCTATTGAGATTCCTGCTCTAGGGTTCACCTGTTAGGTAGGCTACCTTTGGCCAGCCTGCAGCCTCTAGCTTCTACCACTAGACCTCTGGGCAAGAGGAGGATGTAAATGGCTTCATATCTGCAGACTTCTGCTCACTTCTACATAAGGTTGCAGCACTGTGCATGCTTGGAAAAAGCACCTCCAAGTAGCCAGGGTAGTTCAAGGACTTCTACTTTCCACCAGACCTGAACAGGTACCCAAAGCCTGAGGCACTGCATTTCGGGAGCACAGATGACATCTCTTACAGTGCTTAGCCAGCTAAATTAAAATATAGTCACTACCAGGAGGGAAACTAGGGGAGATTTTTGCATCAAATTCATCTGCCCCAGAGAGAGTGGGATCACCCAGAAGCTCCTTACCAGGCTGGAAGAGCTGTGAAGTGTAGTTGAAAATACACGTTCTGCCTCTCAGGTGGGGCAGCTGACGCACAGTACGGCTGGGCTCAGCCTTTAATCACTTTGACTGCAGTTTCCCCAGAGCTGTAGCCAGGTGGAAGCATTCTGCTCCACGCTCCTTCCTTCGTTTCAGAGTGTTCAATTTTAATGAAACACATATGAGGTCAGGGAACAGAAGTCACTTAAGAAATAACTGCATATGCAAACCACTGCGTAACTCACAGCAATTGGAAACGCAGTAAAATCTTGATTAAGTGCCCCTGAGTAACCAGAACTCTCAATTAACTTTGATTTATTTCTTAGAATTCTGCTTTGCAGGGGGGGTGGGAAGGGGCTCAATATGATAAGGGGGAATTATATTGAGATTTTTTTTTTCCCAGGACTGGGAATGTCCAGTACTGCAAAAACCTTAACATAGGACCTCTGGTGTGTTAGGTAAGTGCTCTACCACTTACCACCAGTCCCTTTAAGACACATATTTACAGAAAATGGCGACTGTAGCTCCTCCATTCCAGTGATGTTCATTCCTGGGTCACAGGAATATATGGGGCCAAGTAGAGAAGAGCCTACAAGCTGCAGAACTAGTTATCAGCCTAAATGCTTATTCTAGACTGACCAGGCCCAGCTTGTCCACTGGACTCTGCTGGCCAGAGAGAGCAAAGAAGAGAACAGGAAACATTTAGATTGTGATCATTGACAGCGTGGGTGAGCCTGGGGAGGCTGTGGAGAGACTGCTGGATCCACAGAACACCAGCATCCACCATGTAGACATTTTCTGAGCCTTCATCTATAGCTGAGGCAAAGACATATGGGTGTCATCAGCCAGGAGGAGACCAAGCCCAGCTGAGAGCCCGGAATTCTCAGAATCCCATGTGTCTGCTCCCCTGAAAATAGACTTGGTTTAGGGGCTCCACAGAGTAAGGAAAGCTATACTGTTTGGATTTAAGGAGAAAGAAATGAAAAAAATTAACTTGATGTCGCTGAAAGAAAAGTGTCTTAAATTTTGAAACAGAGTCTCATTAAGTTATCCAGTCAGACCTTGGACTTGTGTTGTAGCGTAGAAGAGCTTTGTACTTGCAGTCTTCCTGCCTCAACTTTCCAAGTAGCTAGGATCACAGGACTGCACCACCAGGCCCAGCTCATCGCAGGTTTTCTTTAAAAGTTCTTCTAAAGTCTTCCTGGCCCTAATTCCCTTTGACTCCATCTGCCTTTTCTTCCCCTCCACTTGGCAACGTGCAGGATAAAGAGCAATGACCTCCATAATCATCGGTTCAAATTCCCTCACTTTACAGAAGAGGTCCCTGAGACCCCAAGAAGTACAGTAAGTCGCCCAAAGACACAACTCATGACAGTAAGCTGTAAAGTCTCGTGCCATAGCTGCCGAATGCCGACACCACCAATCTTGGCTGCTTCATTTTGGTAATCTCCCCAAAGGCTGCACATCAGGGGAGATGAGAGGCATTCAGCCTCCGTCCACTATCCAGGGAACCATGGGGCCAGAGCATCTACTTGTGGACACTAGCTGGACAGAGCTCAAACCAAGTGCTGTGGTCATTTCAATTAGCCACCCTCACCAATCACGGTGACTCCTGCCTGTGATCCCAGCACTTGAAAGCAGATCAGGATTATTTTGAGTTCAAGGCCAGTCTGGATTACATAATAAGACTAGGTCTCAAAGAAACCAAATAAACAAACAAAACCCTCAGTGATCCAGCTAGCTACCTTTAGATTGGGATTATCATAAGTAAGCAGCCTATAATAACTTTGAAAAATTGAAAACCTGAGGTGCCTCTGTTATTACCTCCTGATGAAGAGTTTCTGGCCAGGGGCAGTTTGTCACCTCTGCCTTCCGGGGCTTCTGCTCTGCTCCAGGCTGATCTCTGACCTCTTTTTCCTCATTACTGCCTTCCAGGCCAACTGTAGCATAGCAGTCATTCACGTAGCATGATCTCAGTGTACGCCTAAGGTTCCAGGACAAGCCTCTCCCTGGTCTGGCCTCAAATATTCACTTTTCCTTATTCAGGCCTACAAGTGTCTTAAATTCCACTCTGAGTCATTTTTTGGATTTCAGGAGATCTGGGACAGGCCTGTGCCTATTGCCCTTAGATGCCCTTGAATTTCTTTCCTGCTCTGCAGCCTGGGTCCTCACCGCCAGCTGCATGGCCAGGCTCCCCTGCCAGTGGGCTTCTAGCTCAGATCGGCCAATGGGAGGGCGGGAGAAAGGAAGAAACTGGATAGCGGCATCCCCAGTAAGTCAGCGGCATCACCACACATCTGTGTGTCTGTTCCGTGGTCCACACTTCCCCAGCAGCCCCCACCATGGTTCTAAATACTCTCTTAATACACTGACCTCTGACTATTCCAGCACCTTCCTGATAGTCAGCCCCGGGTTTCTTCAGATGAGTTCCCTACATTACCTTCTGGCTACTTAATGACAAGGTCCTTGTGAAAATGTAAAGCACTTGTCCTTGTATACATCCAGCCACAGTGTTCAGTGAAGACCAACTATGGTCTTCTCCCTATAAGCTTCTCCTTAGCTGGCAACACCCTGCAAACATTTGGTGATCAGCCTTTGTATATCTGATCAGACACCACAGTGGCCCCTTCCCAAATGTCACCTGAAGGAGGGAACAGAAACCAGGGCTACATGGTGGCACATGCTTTAATGCCAGCTCTTCAAGGACAGAAGCAGGAAAATCTTGAGTCTGAGGCCAGCCTTGGCTACATAAAGAGACCCTCTCTCAAAAACAAACGCAAAAACAGAAATCAAAGCTGCTTGAATACCTCACACAGCCTATCTTAGCATAGAACTGCTAAGTGTCACTCCTGTCATCCATCTGAAGTGAGTCAACACCTTTCATTTGCATGTAGGGTTTGGTGGTTGATTCCCTACTGTTGCTCTTACATGGACCTTCATAAAAGGAATCTCCTGCGGTTCCTAGAATGGATTGATTGAAATGGTGTAAGAATTAAAAGCATACGCAAAGCGTGTTTGAGTGCAAAATCCTTCTAGGTTTCTGGTTTGCTTCCCAGTATCTTGTTTCATCCCCTTCCAATTCAACAGTGTTTTGGAGTGACTCATCTTCGAGTCTGTCTAGTGTGCATGAAAACTTCAGCTTTCTCTCCGTCTTTGCTTCTGTTCCATCTGTTTACATTATGTTTCATTTGTGAGATCACAGCAGTAACTAACAAAAGCAATTAGCCTTGATGGGCTTGGCCCTTCACTGCTGCTCCCTAGACATGCAGCTCAGCTGGTGAGTGTCAGGTACCCGAGTAAGCCCAGTAGCTTCCGTATCTAGAATGTGTACAGTAGGTTTGCCCAAGGGAAGGGAGAGCTGACCAGTACCACTAGTCCAGCAAGTTCAAAAGAGTGGCTCTCCTGTAACTCAACTAGGACTTGGGCTGGCAGCCTGGGCCCACTGTGATGTAAGCACAGAGCTGATTGGATGCATGGCAATCACATCGCAGAATGGTTGTGTGAGTGATCCCACACAGACTCCCTCTGCCACAGGTTGAACGATCGATAACTATACCTGCTTCTTTGCTAAGGCTCCCTCTTCTCTTCTCTGTACCTCACTACCAGGTAACCTAGGCTTGGAAAACTTGGCAGCCTACGGAGGCTCTGGCCTACTATGAACATCAGAGCACTGACTATGCCAAGAGGGAAAAACATAGATCGCCACTTGATGGGTATCACTGAATGCTGTCAGTCAGCACCTTTCTCTTTTTTTTTTTTTTTTTTTGTCTTTTTCGAGACAGGGTCTCCCTGCATCCCAGCTGTCCTGGAACTCACTCTGTAGACCAGGCTGGCCTTGAACTCACAAAGATCCACCTGCCTCTGCCTCCCAAGTGCTAGAATTAAAGGCGTGCGCCACCACGCCCAGCAGCACCTTTCTCAAAGATGGGTGTAGTGGCAGAGTCCCCCACATAGACTAAATCATCACAGTACACGGAAAGATCATCAGAGTCTTGCTTGGAAGGTTATACCTTGGCCAGCTAGACACTTCGTCACTGTCACTGTGGGATCTAGATGGACCAAGTCATGTGGCCTTGCTGGCAGAGGTGATTCCCTTCAATCTTTACATTTTAGAGCAATGTGTCTACGAGTTCCTACGATGATCCCTCCCCACTGGGGACACACTGACAGTCTAGAGGTGGCTGATACCTTAGCTGTGAGATGCCTGTAGATCCACAGGACCTGAAATGGGGCCACTCCAAACCGAGATGGCCCACCCATGTCGAATATATACACACTGGCTTGCTTTTTTAAATTTTCACACTGGCTTTCAAAAGCTTAGTTAAAAATTAGTAGAGATAGATCTCAAAAAGAATGTAATATATTAAGCTAAATCTACTGTTTGAAATGTTGTATTGCTTTTAAAAAATTTTTTGAGACATGGTATTAATATAAGGTACAGGGCTGGTTTTGAACTCTCAATCCTCTTGCATCATTTGCCTGAGAGTCAGCATTACAGGAATGCGCCACCATGCATGATATTTTCACTTTTTTAACTTGGTAGGAGATAAGTTGAAATTGCATAATAGTGTGCAGTAAATTTCTATGGGATGATACTGCTCCAGAGAGAAGTTGCTAGAAGAGAAAAGAGGTGCCCAGGGCAGGATCTGATCCAGGAGTCCAGAAAGGAAAAGGTACTGCAGGATGGCATCGCCTCACAGGGTGGAGAGACAGAGGGGCTGGACGGTGGGTGGATCTGATCCTGATTCTGATAGGGAGGCTGTGCCCCTCTGTCTTGGGGAAGGCATGAGTAGATAATAGGAAAAACCCATCCACAGCCAATGGCCAGCTTAGCTAGCCTTTCTGGAAGTGAAGGCTTTGGGAGGGACCGTGGGAGACAAAGGCCAGGAGGCGGGGATGTAGGTTCTGCGGACCATTCGTAGTCTCAGCCTCTCTCCACTTTCCCAGCTCCACTGCTTGTCTTCCTCTTCTGTTCTCATCTTGAGGCTCCTCACTGAGCATGCTCAACCCAGCTTCGAGCCTAGAGCATAAAGAAATAACTGAAAGGGGACTTGGCTCTTTCATCCTGGCCTGCTTGTCTATGAGGCCAACTCAGCATAACCCAGGTGAGGAGAGCCACCATTCAGGAAAGTTCAGGGATTGCACTTGAACCTTCTCCATGGTTTGCAAAGATTTCTCATTGATGCTCCCAGGATTAGGCAGGGTCAGCAAAACCAAAAGCCAGCTCTAGACTGCTATTGCTGAACACAGGTCCATTTCCCCGATCCTGGCACCCACCCTTCCTTCATCAGTATGCAGCATCAACTGTCCGTGTGACTGGATTAGTAATGCCCATTTACCTTTCTTTTTTAGGACCTGAGAAAACCCAAGGACACATGGTGGGGGGGGGCTTCATCCTTTCTCTAATATTTTCTCTAGGAGAATGGAGTGTACATATGGGAAGGGGTGTGTTCCCAGCACTCTCCATGGGTCTCACACTGTTGAAACCATAGCAGCTATTGGTCAAGGGTGAGAAGATCTCCAACATAAAACAGAAAGGGACATCTACCAGTGTTTCCAGGTTCCTGTCACTGTCACAGAAAGAATTCAGAATGAGACGAAGGAAAAAGTTAGAAGTTTATTTCAGAGCACTCAAGATTTGAGTGTGGGTATCTAGAGAGAGTTGTGTCCTTGTGATTTTGGCTAGCTCATTTTATGGGCAACTTTAAGAGAGGGGAGCATTACTCATGAATTAAGGCAGGGAAATTCCAAGAATGAATCAAGATTTTCCTAGAAGAGTTTACTCCCCTTGTCTGTCCTTATATAGGGCTTTTGGATCTCATCAGATGCAGGATGAGAGCAGGCAGTTTTATGAGGCTAATGAATTGGAGATGCCATTGTAATAAAGCAGAAGACAGCAACTGTCTAGATGGCCCTGTTGGTCCCAGGATAGATTGGTTTCCCCTACCATTTGAGTGATAATATGACATCCTGCTGTGGCTGTCAGCCTCCAATCATCCATTAGTTTTTCTCCCTAGGCCTATATAGCCTACCCAAGGCATAGGGCTGCCCGCCTCATCGTTCTGCTTGCTGGGCCTTCCTTCACACCTAGGATCAGTGTTGACTCAGGGGACCATTCCTGACAGTCTTGGGAAGAGGGGAGCATTTATCTTTCAGGGTTATGAGATGATAAATCTCAGTAGACCTCACCTCTAGAGAGTCCAGTTTTTTTAGGCCACAGTAGGCAAGTAGAAGAGTCCATCTTTTGGCTTTTGTTTTATGTGTTTGGTTTTTTGCTTTTGAGCATGAAGAATAACTATTTAAGACAAAAATTTATCATCTTGGTACTCAAGTATGGCCCTTGAAATCACAGCATCAGTGTGACCTGAAAGCTGATGTCAATGTGGACTCTGAAGCTCCCCTCACCCCAGATCTCCTGAGACAGGGTGCACACAGTAGTGAGGTCCTCAGGGCTCCGCATGCATTCTTCCTCAGTGTGAGTCAGAGTCACCTGGGGAGGTGGGAGTGACTAGAATTCTGAGCCCTCCTCTTTGAACCAGACTCTTTTAATTCTGGGCAGGGGAAGGAATGTGTTGTAGTTTGCTTTCTGTTGCTATGATAAGTCACTCTGACCAAAACCAGTTCAGGGAGGAAAGGGTTTATTAGGGTTAAACATCCCGATCATGCTGGAGGAAGCCAAGGCAGGATCTAGGCCTGGAGCCTGGAACTGGAGCACAAACCACAGAGAAACAGTGCTTCCCCTGGACTGTCTGCAGCCTGCTTTCTTATGTAACCCAAGACCACCTGCCTAGAAGTAGTACCACCTAGAGTGGACTGGCCCTTCCCACATCACTTAACACTCACAGACATGCTCACAGGCCAATCCAATAAAAGAAATTACCCAGTTTAAGTTTCCTCTTCCAAGGTGTGTTAAATTTACTGACGGTAACCATGACAGAATCCTCGCTAAATACTCATCCAGATTATTGTAATAAATTATAAAAATGGGCTTAAGGCTTTTCAAAACTGTCTTCCTCTGTATGTGTTTGGTAACCTGGGCCCCATGGAGGCATGGGCACCCCCAGGTGAACTGTGTTTTTCAGTCTACCTCTCTTGCATCTGAATATGTTCCATGGCTGCTGTTGCCTGCCAAAGTCAAGTCATATCCCTCGGCCTGGCTTTGAAGAAGCTCTGTAATTTGCTGCCCTCTCCACTGTCAAATCCACATCCATGGTTTCCTTCTATCAGCCAACAAAAATTGAAGCAATTGATATACAGAACACATGGTCTACATGCATTTCTTTATTCCTTCATTTGCAGAATTGTAGGGTTGTAAAAATTATTTTATTTATTATTTTTATTTTATGTGCACGAGTGTATTGCCTGCATGTAGATAGGTGCACTAGTGTTGTGCAGTGCCCAAGGAGGTCAAAAGAGAGCATTAGATCCCCTGGAACTGGAGTTACAGAAGGTTGTTAGCTGCCATGTAGGCGCTGAATATCAAACTTGGGTCCTCTGCAAGGGCAGCCAAGTGCTCTTAACTGCTGAGCCATCTCTCCAGCCCCTGTAGGTTTTTGCTGTTTGATAGAATTAATAGAATGTCTAGCCAGCTTCTTCTTCCTCCTCCTCCTCCTCCTCCTCCTCCTCCTCCTCCTCCTCTTCCTTTTCCTCTTCATCTTCTACTCTGAGACAGAGATCTTTGTCTCTACCTTCATCTTCTACTCTGAAACTGGAACTCACTATGTACCCCAGGCTGACCTAGCACTCAAAAGTAGTTCTCTAACCTCAGCTTTCCAAGTGCTAGGATTACAGGCACCTAGCTGACTATCCCTTTATCTGCCTGAAAGTTACCTGTCCTTAAGTGTTGTCCATCTTTCAAGGCCACTTTTTCCTACAGCCAAAACTCAAGAAACTGAAAGCAATGTGTATATCCTTTGAGGTCCTGAAGGGCCAGCTTAAGACTATATCACTCACTCAGTGGAGGCAAAGGAAACTGGAGACTCTGAGTCCTGTAAATCACTGTGTGTGGCCCTAGCTTCTTTGCCTGAGTGTGAATTCTTTGTGCTGTTAGACCACAAGAAGTCACGGACGCATCCTTGTGCTTCTTCTGCAACCTAACCCCATTTAACCATGTGGCCTCTGTTCAGACAGTTTTGTCAATATCTGATGGAAGGTGGACTTCAGATAAAGCCTTGAGGAGATTGCTGATGTCAATCACACCAACTTTTGTATTCCCAGATTCATCCACTGTTTGGGTATTTTTGAAAAGTGATAGCTTAAGATATACAAAGGAGAAAATACAGCAGGGACAGGCTATTTTTTGGAAGAAGTAAGGAAAATCTGGAAAAGCATCTCTTCTGGGTTCTATTAGTCACTGGCCTGGACCAAGCAGTGCCTGAGCTCAGGCCCCTTTGAGGAAATCTGAGAAGGGGCAGAGCGATGGGGATAAGAGCATAGTCTATTGTGAGTGCATAGGTTCTGCAGCCTCCCTTCCAAGGACAGCAGGAATTGTGTCTCAAGGAAGCACAGTGTCTCTTTCATTTGAACTCCCTTCAGACAGTCTCCTTTGTCACCTGAACACACTGGAATTTTCTTTTTTTTATTTTTATTTTTTTTTGGTATCTTTGAGACAGGGTCTCCCTTTAGTTCCAGTTGGCCTGGAGCTTGCTCTGTAGACCAGGCTGGCCTTGAACTCACAGAGATCTGTCTGCCTCCACCTCCCAAGTGCTGGGATTAAAGGTGTGCGCCACCACACCCAGCTAACACACTGGAATTTTCTAAAGATCTTGCTTTAATTCATACAGCTTTGCATTTGGGCTCCAGGCCTGGGAGCATAGTAGACCCTGATAACAAATAGTTCAGGCTGAGTGATCAGCAGCAGGAGGCCTTGAGTTGATTTAAGCTCTACCACTATTTGATGATTCTTGATGGGTCACTTAAAATCTTTGCCCCTCCATTTTTTTTATCTGCAAAATGGGGATCATTGGTGTTATTTAGCAACTGTGCCTCACATAGACTAGGCACTTAAGAAGTAGAGATTATTATTCTCATCACCATGTCACTATTTTTTGAAAAATGAGGATAACAGTATGCACTCCATCACTGTTATGAGTACTAAACCATCACTGTTATGAGTACTAAATAAGATGGGAAATAATGTATCTACAAAGTTTAAAACCTGGTATATCAGTCCAGTGCTATGGCCCTTTGCGGCAGTATAAGGAAGGCAGGCTCTTGAGCTTTGTTTCTGAAGTTTGGTCCCAGCTCCATCTAGGTTTGTATGTTCTTGAGTCCATCTCTTAATCAGTCTGTGTCCCACTACCCTCGCCTATGAACTGGACAATCACAGTATGTGTTTCACGAAGTTATTGTGAGGGCAGAGTGAGATAGCACCCTTGGAACAGGGCTGGACATTGTCCAAGAGCTTGGCAAGATCTTACCTGCTGTGGCTTCCATGTAGGGGACAGTAGGGATACACAGAAAAGCCCAGGAAGGAACAGTGATGAAGGAACGCCAGGCTGAGGCCTTGACCTTAATGCCATAATAGGGACTCAGTGAAGTGACTGAGCAAGAGAGTGAAATAATCCAAGTCATTTGCTTGGGGAATGGTCAGTTGACTCTGTGCAGAGCAGAGTGCCATGGGGACAAAGGGAAGGGTGCTGCTCCTTGCTCTGTACGGTCTTCCCACAGAGCTTTCCTACACACACAGGACCAGGGTCACCAATTGTGCAGCTAGAGATAGCAGGGAGGGAGCTCTGAGGTTCCTGGACATTCCTAAATGATCTTGGACTCTGTGACATGGCACCTGACAGTGAGGCCAAAGGCCCCTCTGTGTGATCTTACTTAGTTTTCCTTGAAGGTACTTCCCACTAGGCAATAGAAGCAGCTGTTGTCTACACAGCCCTTCCCAGGCAGGCACTGTTCTGGTGTTCATGCCAGTGACCCTGATGGTTCACTTTGTTGTTATTCTCCTGACTTGACTGGGTAAGTCTGAGGCCCTGACGCTGGGCCTGTGCTCAGCCACACAGCTAATCCACTGTAGGGCAGGAGTGCACACGATGGCCTGGGACCACCTTCACCTCTTCACTCCCTATCAGTTCTGATAGTACAAATGTGTCAGTTAATTCGTCTGTGACAGGGTCACCTCTCCCTCACCCTCCTCTCTCCTAAGCAGTTTCTTATCCAGTTCCAGAGCTTGCTCCTGGGAAAACCTCAACACCACCACACCTCAGCCTCACGGGACATCCACCCTGGGATGATAGACAAGGAACTTGGTTACAGAAGAGACCTCACCCATAGAGGGGTCTGGAAGGTTCCTGTGGTGTGGTACCCTTGCACAGCCACTTGGTGGGAAAAGGAATATGAGGCTGTCCCCAAGATGACCCTGGAGAGACCAGCCACCTCTGGTTGTGTTTAAAGGTTGGCTTCGGTCAATGGGATTCAGAGTGTGCTGTGTGTGGTTTGAGCTTCAACCTCAGCTGCAGAAGGCTTCCTCCCTTCCAGACAAGGTAACAGGAGAAAATAAGGTTCTAAAATAGATTGCTAGAATAAGGCTGTGCATAACCTCCTCATCAGAAGGGACCCCAGGCCTTCCATCTACAGACGCATTTACAGCCAGGGGAATTTCTTGTATTCATTTTTTTCCAGAGCTCTGAAATGTTTTCACTACTAGATAGGGCAGTAAAGCCCCATTATGACAAATTCTATTACAGAGAAGTGTTCAGTCCTAATGGAGAGATTTCCATGCCAGCAGCGGTCTGCGAAATGGAGCTCCAGTAAGGGGGTCGGAGGAAAACTCTGCCCTGCGGCTCCTCCTCCTCCTCTGGCTCCAGCATTGCCTCGATTCCTTCCTGTGCATGGCAATGCAGGTGCAAAGAGGACTTGGGATCAGAGGCTAAAGAGAGAGGATGAAGGGATGTTGCTCAGGCAGGAATGCAAGGTGGAGACTCTACGCCTCCCAGTACCAGCCCCTCGTGTAAGTGTTAGCTCTGCAGAGCCAATCAGAATCCAGTTGTGTAAGGCAGTGTTTCTCAACCTGCAGGTGGTTCACAATAATGGGCCATCTGATCAATCCAATAGGCCACAACTTCCAGCTTAAAAAAGAAAGAAAGGAAGAAAAGAAAGAAAGAAAGAGAAAAACAGATTAGAATAGAAAACAGACTAGAATAGAAAACAGACTAGAATAGAAAACAGACTAGAATAGAAAACAGACTAGAATATCAAAGTGCATCATAGGATCTCCCAGTTAGCTTCAGCTGTGGGCTTGACACAGCCCAGAGTTATCTGAGGGAGTTTAAATTGGGGAATTGCATTAATCAGACTGGCCTGTGGGCATGTCTGTGGGGCATTTTCTTGGTTACTGATTGATGTGGGAAAGCCCAGTCCTCTTTGGTGGTACCATCCCTATGCAGGCATCCTGGGCTCCATAAGAAAGCTAGCTGAGCAGAAACCAGGGAGCAAACAGTGAACAGCTTTCCTCCATGGTTCCTGTCCTAACTCCCCTCAGTGATGGACAGTTATCTGGAAGTATAGGGTGAAATAAACCCTTTCCTTCTGTGGTGAACGGGAATGACCCCCATAGGCTTCAAGTATTCAGACATTTTTGTCCCCTGTTGGTGGCACTGTTTGGGGAGGTCTTAGAAGTTGTGGCCATGCTGGAGGAAGTACGTCATTGGGGGCGGGCTTAGTGAGTTCAACAAGCCTTGCAGGCTCCAGTTGCTCTCTCTCGGCTTCCTGTGCTCATTGGAAGATGTGAACCTCAGCTTTCTGCTCCATCCCCACCACCATGCCTCCTGCCACAATGGACTCTTAATTCCCTGGAACCATCAATCATAAGCTCAAATAAACTCTTCCTTTTATAAGTTCCCTTGGTCATGGTGCTCACAGCAACAGAAAAGTGACTAATACACCTTCCCAAGTAGGCAGAGTAAAGAGTATTTAATAAAACTTCTTTCTTGGGCTGGAGAATTGGCTCAGTGGATAAAGTGCTTGCTGTGCAAGCAGGAGAACCTGAGTGTGCAGCATCAACACTCGCCTAAAAGCCATCCTTGGTGGCAACTGTCTATAACTGCAGCACTGGAGAGGATGAGAGTGGACCTCTAGAGCTCATTATCAGGCAGTCTAGCCTACTAGAGAGCTCCAGGTTCAGTGAGAGAGACCTTGTCTCAAAAAGAAAGATGGAAAATTATCAAGGAAGACACCCGACATTGACTTCTGGCCTCCACATGCACATGTATACATATGCATGTACACACACATGAATGCACGTACATGGGCATGTATATATAACATACACATACACACACACACACACACACACACACACACACACAATTGCAAATGGGGGGGAAATCCTTTCAGGTTTATGCGTAGAGATTTCAACTAGTCACGAAGGAAACTGCTGAGCTGCATCAGGGTTGGCTGCAGTTTGCAAAGTGCTAATCTTGGTCACTGTCTCCTGCATTTTCATTTTAGGAGCACTGAGCTTCAGTGAGGGAAAATCACTCAACTTGTGAAATTCAAATCTGGGAGGGCAGAGCATGGACTTCCAGGCCAGACCTCTTTCTTCCTCCAGCAGTAGACCTTTCCAGGCCAGACCTCTTTCTTCCTCCAGCAGTAGACCTTTCCAGGCAAAGGAGGCATATGGTGTCCAGAGCTATCCACTGTGGGGGCTGGACCCACCCCTCAGCACCGGAGCCTCTGTGCTCTTACCTAGAAAATGGACCTGCACTTACCTATCGGGATTTTTGTGAAGATACTGAAACACATATCTTTCTAAAGTAAGATGAAATCACAAGCTGAGAAAAGTTAATGTAATATTTCTTTTTATCTGAAGGCAACTATGTTGTTATAATGTGAATTCTTAATGAGCTCTGGAATTGACTGACCACTTATTTTCAGACCTTTTAATTGTGGTATATATATATATATATACCTACTCTCCATATATATATATATGAGTAGGTATTCATATGTTAGAGTAATATAAAATTGAAGGAAAAAATGTGAACTCCTAAACATATTTTGGAATTAGCATACAGTTTATTTTCAAAGGTCATAATTTTGGTATATATGTGACATATATATAGGCATACTTTGGAACAATATAAATGGAAGGAACGACAAAAAGACTGATCAAAAACTGACTGAAAAGGTTAACTTCTGCCCAAACAATAAACCTCTGCAGAGAAAAACTTTAAAAAGACTGAGAAAAAGATGCAAGACATGTATGGCAGAATGCATGAACTGGGGTGGGGTGGGGGGGCATGGAAAAGGGAGTGTGTCTAAATTGGACTGAGAAGTGATGTATGAAACACAAAACACCAATAAAATATTTTATTAAAAAATGTTTAAAAGTAAGGCAAAAAAAAAAAAGATACTGAAACACAAAAAAAGCTTGGCATCTCTGTGTCATTATACTGGCCTCAGTGTCCCACCTCAGAAGAGGGATTTGAGACACCTGGGCCTCGCCTCCCTGGGAGCAGCACAGCCCTTTCCCTCAGCTCCCCTGCCCAGACACACGTGCATAAGGCCCAGGGCTCCCATCCTGCTCCATAAAGTGACTGAGGTAACCTGGCATCAGGAGACCCCAGTGGTGCAGCTTCCCCATCCAGAGGGCTTGGGCCCACACCTCCTCTCAGTGTGAGACAAGTTTGTGATGGTGTGTGCCTGGCGTCAGCCAGGCCACCCTCTCCTAGGTCACTGGGGCTCCCCATGCCGAGCTAATTTCACCCTTCTGCTTTGGTGAGGGAAGTGAGACATACGGAGGAGCAGTTAGGAAGTAATGTGGTAAGCATCCGGGTCCCATAGGAATTGAGGTCATCTCATTTCCTTTGAGCCTGTTTATTCTTGCCCTTTGGTCTACCAGATGCTTTGAACCTCTGAGCTGGGATAATAGGCGCCTCCCTTTTCAGATTGGGTAATACTTAAAAAAAAACAACTAGGTGTGAATGTTTGCTTTCTTTCATTTCGCTCTATATTCACCAAATAGTTGGTGCCTACTGTGTGTTGGGCATCATGGAACTCACCACAAGGATTCTGAGTCATGATTTACCTGAGGCTGAAATGTAAAGAACCCCTGGTGACAGCCAGCATTTGCTGAATTTGCCCAGCAGGTGCAGGGGAGGCACAGGAGTCAGTGGAGGGAGGGTGGGGTGAGAGCATGGCTGGGCCTGCATACCAGGCCCCTCTTAAGCACTTAGAAGGATTGTATGTTCACTCTAGGAGAGCTAGGGCTCCAGAGAACAGGTGATGGGGAGAAGGGGCGTCTCCAGCATGTTGCAGATTTCTGCAGGTGCTGAGGGATTAGCCACGGGGCAGGAGGGGCCCCCAAAGCCCTCTATTTAACTGGACCATTCTCACACTCAAACATTCAAATTTCAGAGAGGACAAAACCAAGGCTAGGAAAGGCAGAGAGGAGCCTCCTGTGCTTCCCACCCTGAGGTAGGCCTGATGGTTCTTAACTTTCTCCAAAGTGGCAGGTGAAGTCCCCCATGTCTTATTAGATAAAACAACCCAGAACTGTGCAGCTGTTGAGCCGGTGGCTCAGCCAAGCCCACAGTGGAGGAAGAAGGGGCATTTGAGGTTCTCCAGAAGTCCAGACACCGGGAGAGCTTGGTTCTTCATTGGGCTGGCCACTGCCACTTCATCCTGCTTCTCCTTGTTAAGTTCATGCCTAGAAGTACTTTGTCACATCTTCAGCCTCCAGGTACAAGAATATGGGGAACTACAGCTGACACTGGGGAGACACTCTGGGACCTGTGTCCTTTGTGTCTCATGGAACAGGGTGGGACTTGCAGGGAAGAGGATGAGGAGGGGGACCCGAAGCTTGTTAAGGAGGCTGTCTATGGAGCCTGTGGCAGCGCACGTGCATGCCTCTGCGGCTCATGAGTGAGCCTCTTCCCAACATGGCCACAGCACTGTGGGGCGGGAGAGGCAGGGTGGCGGCAGCGGACCCCGGGGACGGTGCCAACCCCCTTTTCTCTCCCTATCCCTTGTGCCACCTTCCTCTCCTTAGAACACTCGAATGGGCAGCCCATTTTGATCCTGACAAAGATAGAAGTTTAATTAACTAGAGGTGCCAAAAGGTCAATAGAAATGAGAATAATAAAAAGGTAGTAGCATGTCAATAACCGTGTGACCCATCAGAAAAGTGCCGCTGGGCACAGAAGACTTCGACAGCAGGGGACCTGGGTGTGAGGTCTTTTCAGCCAACTGCCCTTGCTCGTGCCTCCTCCCTCTGTCTTTCCAGGCCCGTGGGGCTCCATGTTTGGCCCTGAGGAGCTGCTGGTAAAACAGGGCACAAACCATCATGAAGGCCCTCCTCTTGGCACAGGGACACCTCTGAGGCGTCCCCAGCACATTGGGTACACAGTTCTATGGTACTGTAAACTACGGTGCTCTCCATGGGTCACCAGTACCAATGGTCCTTTTCTGTTATATGACGGGTGCCTGCTAAGCCCTTGCTATCTTCCAAGCCCTCTGCTTGGGGGCCAGAGGGCCACTCTGACAGAGAAGACCCCTATTCCTGCAAGTTCATATTATGAAGAGCAGTGTTACATGGACAAAAAGTGGCTTCTCAGAATGGCTGGCCCAGGTGGAAGATGATGTTTAAGATACTGAGGTAAGGCCTGAATACCTACTGCAGATGGACCCAGGAAGGCTGGCACTGATTCTTGGCCCTAAGGAGCCAATGTTTCTGTTGGAAAACAGAGGAGGCAGAGTAGAGAGGCAGGGATAACTGAGGAAAGAAGATGGGACATTACCGAAACATAGCCTAGACGACCAGCAGAGCAGGGCAAAGACTGAAATACCCGCAGCAGTCCTCCTCTACCAGCCACTGGCCAGCCTGGCTTTTAGAAAAGGGGACAGGGAACAGGTCTGGAGAGCAGGGCAGCCAGGCTTAGCCCTGGATAAAGGGAACAGCAAGGTCTGCTAGGGTGGGTGCAGGAGACAAGGCAGCAGGGGTAAAAGGCCTTCTCCCAGTCAGATTTGGGGCCTGTTGTAATTCTTGGGCCCTGAGAGTAAGCTGCTGGGTTCCTGTCTGTACCTGCCCGGCCCCATGCCCATTCCATCCCTGTGCCTGTCCCAGCCCTGAGGACTCTTCTGTTTGCATTGTTTCCTGCACCCCACACCCAATCCCAAGAATAAAGACAGCCAGCCCTGCCCACCGCCCGCCTGCCCTCCCCACCCGCTGACTCAGGCTGCGTGCCTGGTGGCAACAGCTCTGTTCTCTGGCCCTGCTCGGCTGCCTGCATCTGCTCCTGATTTGCTGTCCATGTCTCTGTGACCTCAATGAGGGTGGGTTCCTCCTCCCTGGATTTAAAAGAAATGGTACCTTTCTCCCCCTGTGGCATACAGATTATTATAGTGTCTGCCTGCTTCAAGGATACAAGAAAGCAAGCGGACTTGGACTAGGCCAGCTTAATTGCGACGTACAGTTGCCCGAGGTCTCCTGTCCACTCTGGCCAGTCCTGAGCCAAACCAGTTTTCCATGGCCAAGCTGGGCCTGGTTTCCACATGGGTTCCTGTCAGGAAGTTCCTCCGCCCAGTGTGTGCTGTTAAATGGGATCCTTTTCATTCCTTTTCCTCTTATAAACTTCCCTTTCGGGTCATCCTGAAAGGAGAATGGGGGTGTGGCAGGGGTGGGGGGCAGCAGCAGGCTCTGGCCCCAAAGGGAAGTGGCTGTGGAGGGGAGGTAGATAGAGGCCTGGCCTGGGTCAAATACCTGGGGCCCCAATCAAAAGATAAGGTCTAGAGCCCCTTCTTCCTCTGCGGAGCGTGCCAGCTGACACCCACCCCCCTCTACGCACCATCTTGTGCCATCTTCCCTCCCTTCCCCACAGGGAGGGGTTGTGGGGTAATAGGAAGAACAACCCATCCTAAAAATACCTCCCACCTTCTGCCATCCTAAAAATACACTCCCCACAGAGAGCACAATTCTCTCTTCCCCTCTTCAGGCTTGTTTGCTTGTTGTAAGCCCTGACCCTGAGATGGACCCAGCTCTTTCCAACTTTGCCGTGTCCTTGGCTCATATCCATGAGGACAGGGCGGTCTTCCTCCTCCTCTTCCCTCTGCTGCCTCTGATCCTGAATCAGCAAGCTAACCCCACCCACCCCCACTCTCTAGACTGTAGATTCATTGTGGCTTGAATTTGTGTCTGCTGCTGCAAGCCTAATGATCCCTGGCCCCCAGGGTATGTGCTGAGTGACTGAGGAGTTGTGTCCCTTTCTGCCTCTGTGACATGACTTGGTGCCACTTGAAGTTACCCGGGGCTCTCACTCTGCTGCACAGGAGCACTGACACCTGGGGTGAGTTACTTCAGCTCTCTGATCCTCTGCTGTTTTGCCTCTGTAATGGGTCTACGATTCCAGGACTGTTGCCTGGACTCATTGAAAGCCATACACAGAGGGTCAGGTGAGTGCGGGGCATGTCACTGTCCTCTACTCCTACTGCAGAGGTTGGACCTAATTCTCTCAATCCTTCCTAGCCACTCAGCCACAGGCCTTTTTTTCTTTATTCAAAACATTAGCAAGATGGTACTAAAGCATGAAAGAGCAGGAATGTCTGGCTTTATGTTGGGTCTTTCATAATTCCTCATGAAAGGTCAGATTTAAAATCGCATTGCCAATCTGGGAGAATGGGTTGCCTGGCCGTTCCCCCTGCACTGAAGCTTAATTTTGCTTTTTATTTAGACATATGATTGTACATATTTATGGGATACAGTGTTATGCTTCAACACATGCATGCCTTATGGAGTGATCACATCAGGTATTTAGTGAGTCCATCGCCAACATTTATCATTTTTATGGGGAGAATTCTCAAATCCGTCCCTCCCAGATGCTTTCATATATACAGTACAACACTGTCAACTCTAGTCCCGCTGCCATGCGGTGGAGCAGTCTTTCTTGTTCACACTCTCCACGCAGCCATGCCCTTCATCCAGCCCATGTCAAGGTCAGAGCAGAACCTTCCTCAGGCCCCAATCTCAGGGCAGTAGGAGCCGTGCACTCTGGTAGTTAAGATCACAGCCTTGACATTGGAAGAAGTAGAGTTCAGGATGATCCGTGTGTGCGGCACAAAGCCTGGTCCCAGTTAGCAGAGGATATAGGTAAATGGTGAAGGGGGCAGAAAGTCAAATGGCTCCCTGGAGCCTTTGTTGGCCACAGCTAGGAAACACTCCCAGCTTCCAGTTGTAGGCCTCAACTGTCCACTGGCCACTCCCCATCTGTAGAAGACATGTCTTGGGCAGTGCTGTAGGCAGCTTTCCTGAGCCGAGGGTGTTAGAAGAGACAGTAGAAGGCAGAACGGAATCAGAGAGGCTCTCCTAAAGGGAGTGGTGGCCTCTGGGCCCTGCACAGAGCCAGAAGGTGACAAAAGGGAAGGGAAGGGCATTTTCTGATGGTGCAGAGGAGAGTTGGGCAAGGCCAGAGGTGTGCCACCCACAGAAACACCTGGATACGGGTGAGCCTGCTGGCGATGGGCCAGTCGGGCAACAGAAACCCTTGGGTCCCAGCTCTATGCCTTGCCCTAGGCTGGACGCTAAGGTGGTGTCCTAGTTTGTCTTCCATTGCTGTGACAAAACACTCTGACCAACACCAACTTGGGGAGGAAAGGGTTTAATCAGCTCACATCTCCTGGGTCACAGTTCATCACTTAGGGAGCCCAAGGCAGGAACTCAGGGCAGGTACCTGGAGGCAGGAGCTGAAGCACAGGCCATGGAGGAATGCTGCTTACTGACTTGCTCCCCTGGCTCATGCCCAGCCCGCCTTCTTATACAGTACACAACAACCTGCCCAGGGTGGCACTACTCATTGTGGGCTGGGCCCTCCCACACTGCTTGACCATCAAGACAATACTCCACAGATGTGGCCACAGGCCAATCCAATGGAGCCAATTCCCCAATTGAGGCTCCCTCAACCCAGGTGTGTCAAGTTGACACTAAAGCTATCCAGCACAATTGACCCCTTGTCAACTTGACACACAAAACACATCACTATTAAACCACCACCTTTCCAGTTCTTATCCCCAAAGTATGATGTTAACATTAATCACAACCTAAGACAGTACAACCTTAAAAGCCCCACAGTCCTTAAAATGTCCAAACACTTAAAAGTTCANGTGAGAGCATGGCTGGGCCTGCATACCAGGCCCCTCTTAAGCACTTAGAAGGATTGTATGTTCACTCTAGGAGAGCTAGGGCTCCAGAGAACAGGTGATGGGGAGAAGGGGCGTCTCCAGCATGTTGCAGATTTCTGCAGGTGCTGAGGGATTAGCCACGGGGCAGGAGGGGCCCCCAAAGCCCTCTATTTAACTGGACCATTCTCACACTCAAACATTCAAATTTCAGAGAGGACAAAACCAAGGCTAGGAAAGGCAGAGAGGAGCCTCCTGGCTTCCCACCCTGAGGTAGGCCTGATGGTTCTTAACTTTCTCCAAAGTGGCAGGTGAAGTCCCCCATGTCTTATTAGATAAAACAACCCAGAACTGTGCAGCTGTTGAGCCGGTGGCTCAGCCAAGCCCACAGTGGAGGAAGAAGGGGCATTTGAGGTTCTCCAGAAGTCCAGACACCGGGAGAGCTTGGTTCTTCATTGGGCTGGCCACTGCCACTTCATCCTGCTTCTCCTTGTTAAGTTCATGCCTAGAAGTACTTTGTCACATCTTCAGCCTCCAGGTACAAGAATATGGGGAACTACAGCTGACACTGGGGAGACACTCTGGGACCTGTGTCCTTTGTGTCTCATGGAACAGAGTGGGACTTGCAGGGAAGAGGATGAGGAGGGGGACCGAAGCTTGTTACGGAGCTGTCTATGGAGCTGTGTGGCAGCGCACGTGCATGCCTCTGCGGCCTGAGTGAGCCCTTCCCAACATGGCCACGCACTGTGGGGCAGTGGAGAGGAGGGTGGCGGCAGCGGACCCCGGGGACGGTGCCAACCCCTTTTCTCTCCCTATCCCTTGTGCCACCTTCCTCCCCTTGGAACACCGAATGGGCAGCCCATTTTGATCCTGACAAAGATAGAAGTTTAATTAACTAGAGTGCCAAAAGGTCAATGAAATGAGAATAATAAAAAGGTAGTAGCATGTCAATAACCGTGTGACCCATCAGAAAAGTGCCGCTGGGCACAGAAGACTTCGACAGCAGGGGACCTGGGTGTGAGGTCTTTTCAGCCAACTGCCCTTGCTCGTGCCTCCTCCCTCTGTCTTTCCAGGCCCGTGGGGCTCCAGTTTGGCCCTGAGGGGCTGCTGGTAAAACAGGGCACAAACCATCATGAAGGCCCTCCTCTTGGCACAGGGACACCTCTGAGGCGTCCCCAGCACATTGGGTACACAGTTCTATGGTACTGTAAACTACGGTGCTCTCCATGGGTCACCAGTACCAATGGTCCTTTCTGTTATATGACGGGTGCCTGCTAAGCCCTTGCTATCTTCCAAGCCCTCTGCTTGGGGGCCAGAGGGCCACTCTGACAGAGAAGACCCCTATTCCTGCAAGTTCATATTATGAAGAGCAGTGTTACATGGACAAAAAGTGGCCTCTCAGAATGGCTGGCCCAGGTGGAAGATGATGTTTAAGATACTGAGGTAAGGCCTGAATACCTACTGCAGATGGACCCAGGAAGGCTGGCACTGATTCTTGGCCCTAAGGAGCCAATGTTTCTGTTGGAAAACAGAGGAGGCAGAGTAGAGAGGCAGGGATAACTGAGGAAAGAAGATGGGACATTACCGAAACGTAGCCTAGACGACCAGCAGAGCAGGGCAAAGACTGAAATACCCGCAGCAGTCCTCCTCTACCAGCCACTGGCCAGCCTGGCTTTTAGAAAAGGGGACAGGGAACAGGTCTGGAGAGCAGGACAGCCAGGCTTAGCCCTGGATAAAGGGAACAGCAAGGTCTGCTAGGGTGGGTGCAGGAGACAAGGCAGCAGGGGTAAAAGGCCTTCTCCCAGTCAGATTTGGGGCCTGTTGTAATTCTTGGGCCCTGAGAGTAAGCTGCTGGGTTCCTGTCTGTACCTGCCCGGCCCCATGCCCATTCCATCCCTGTGCCTGTCCCAGCCCTGAGGACTCTTCTGTTTGCATTGTTTCCTGCACCCCACACCCAATCCCAAGAATAAAGACAGCCAGCCCTGCCCACCGCCCGCCTGCCCTCCCCACCCGCTGACTCAGGCTGCGTGCCTGGTGGCAACAGCTCTGTTCTCTGGCCCTGCTCGGCTGCCTGCATCTGCTCCTGATTTGCTGTCCATGTCTCTGTGACCTCAATGAGGGTGGGTTCCTCCTCCCTGGATTTAAAAGAAATGGTACCTTTCTCCCCCTGTGGCATACAGATTATTATAGTGTCTGCCTGCTTCAAGGATACAAGAAAGCAAGCGGACTTGGACAAGGCCAGCTTAATTGCGACGTACAGTTGCCCGAGGTCTCCTGTCCACTCTGGCCAGTCCTGAGCCAAACCAGTTTTCCATGGCCAAGCTGGGCCTGGTTTCCACATGGGTTCCTGTCAGGAAGTTCCTCCGCCCAGTGTGTGCTGTTAAATGGGATCCTTTTCATTCCTTTTCCTCTTATAAATTCCTTTCGGGTCATCCTGAAAGGGAATGGGGGTGTGGCAGGGGTGGGGGGCAGCAGCAGGCTCTGGCCCCAAAGGGAAGTGGCTGTGGGGGAGGTAGATAGAGGCTGGCCTGGGTCAAATACCTGGGGCCCCAATCAAAAGATAAGGTCTAGAGCCCCTTCTTCCTCTGCGGAGGGTGCCAGCTGACACCCACCCCCCTCTACGCACCATCTTGTGCCATCTTCCCTCCCTTCCCCACAGGGAGGGGTTGTGGGGTAATAGGAAGAACAACCCATCCTAAAAATACCTCCCACCTTCTGCCATCCTAAAAATACACTCCCCACAGAGAGCACAATTCTCTCTTCCCCTCTTCAGGCTTGTTTGCTTGTTGTAAGCCCTGACCCTGAGATGGACCCAGCTCTTTCCAACTTTGCCGTGTCCTTGGCTCATATCCATGAGGACAGCGGCGGTCTTCTCTCTCTTCCCTCTGCTGCCTCTGATCCTGAATCAGCAAGCTAACCCCACCCACCCCCACTCTCTAGACTGTAGATTCATTGTGGCTTGAATTTGTGTCTGCTGCTGCAAGCCTAATGATCCCTGGCCCCCAGGGTATGTGCTGAGTGACTGAGGAGGTGTGTCCCTTTCTGCCTCTGTGACATAACTTGGTGCCACTTGAAGTTACCCGGGGCTCTCACTCTGCTGCACAGGAGCACTGACACCTGGGGTGAGTTACTTCAGCTCTCTGATCCTCTGCTGTTTTGCCTCTGTAATGGGTCTACGATTCCAGGACTGTTGCCTGGACTCATTGAAAGCCATACACAGAGGGTCAGGTGAGTGCGGGGCATGTCACTGTCCTCTACTCCTACTGCAGAGGTTGGACCTAATTCTCTCAATCCTTCCTAGCCACTCAGCCACAGGCCTTTTTTTCTTTATTCAAAACATTAGCAAGATGGTACTAAAGCATGAAAGAGCAGGAATGTCTGGCTTTATGTTGGGTCTTTCATAATTCCTCATGAAAGGTCAGATTTAAAATCGCATTGCCAATCTGGGAGAATGGGTTGCCTGGCCGTTCCCCCTGCATGAAGCTTAATTTTGCTTTTTATTTACATTATGATTGTCATATTTATGGGATACAGTGTTATGCTTCAACACATGCATGCCTTATGGAGTGATCACATCAGGTATTTAGTGAGTCCATCGCCAACATTTATCATTTTTATGGGGAGAATTCTCAAATCCTCCCTCCCAGATGCTTTCATATATACAGTACAACACTGTCAACTCTAGTCCCCTGCCATGCGGTGGAGCAGTCTTTCTTGTCACACTCTCCATGCAGCCATGCCCTTCATCCAGCCCATGTCAAGGTCAGAGCAGAACCTTCCTCAGGCCCCAATCTCAGGGCAGTAGGAACCATGCACTCTGGTAGTTAAGATCACAGCCTTGACATTGGAAGAAGTAGAGTTCAGGATGATCCGTGTGTGCAGCACAAAGCCTGGTCCCAGTTAGCAGAGGATATAGGTAAATGGTGAAGGGGGCAGAAAGTCAAATGGCTCCCTGGAGCCTTTGTTGGCCACAGCTAGGAAACACTCCCAGCTTCCAGTTGTAGGCCTCAACTGTCCACTGGCCACTCCCCATCTGTAGAAGACATGTCTTGGGCAGTGCTGTAGGCAGCTTTCCTGAGCCGAGGGTGTTAGAAGAGACAGTAGAAGGCAGAACGGAATCAGAGAGGCTCTCCTAAAGGGAGTGGTGGCCTCTGGGCCCTGCACAGAGCCAGAAGGTGACAAAAGGGAAGGGAAGGGCATTTTCTGATGGGCAGAGGAGAGTTGGGCAAGGCCAGAGGTGTGCCACCCACAGAAACACCTGGATACGGGTGAGCCTGCTGGCGATGGGCCAGTCGGGCAACAGAAACCCTTGGGTCCCAGCTCTATGCCTTGCCCTAGGCTGGACGCTAAGGTGGTGTCCTAGTTTTGTCTTCCTTGCTGTGACAAACACTCTGACCAACACACAACTTGGGAGGAAAGGGTTTAATCAGCTCACATCTCCTGGGACAGTTCATCCTTAGGAACGCCAAGGCAGGAACTCAGGGCAGGTACTGGAGGCAGGAGCTGAGCACAGGCATGGAGGAATGCTGCTTACTGACTTGCTCCCTGGCTCATGCCCCAGCCCGCCTTCTTTACAGTACACAAACAACCTGCCAGGGTTGCACTACTCATTGTGGGCTGGGCCCCCCACACTGCTTGACCATCAAGACAATACTCCACAGATGTGGCCACAGGCCAATTCAGTGGAGCCAATTCCCCAACTGAGGCTCCCTCAACCCAGGTGTGTCAAGTTGACACTAAAGCTATCCAGCCCAGGTGGGTAGGCCACCCTGAATGACATTGGGTGTAGCCAAAGCAGACTGCTTGGAGGGAGCACCCTCCTTCAGACTCAGGGAGTCTGCTGGCTTCTCCTGCTGTCATAGCTTCAGCCTCAACCAGAAAGGAGGCAGTTAGTGTGGCCCCAAGATTCAGACCACGGAACTGTGGACGGTCAGCAGCTCGAACTCAGGATTCCTGAACTTTAGAGTGACCGCCCCAGGCACGTGCTAAGATCTGATAAATCGAGAATCACTAGGCAAGAAGCCCAGCCAAACATTCAGATTCTTATATAGGCCCTAGGAAAATGTCCTGTTGTTTGTTTTTATGTATATGAGTGTTTTGCCTACATGTATCTAAGTGCAATGCCTGAGGAGACCAGAAGAGGGTGAAATGGACCTGAAGTTACAGACAGTTGTGAGCCACCATATGGGTTTTGGGAATTGAACTCAGGTTCTCTGCAAGAACAGTGAGTGTTCTTAAACATTGAGCCAGCTCTCCAGCCCTGGAATGTCTGACTTTAATCAGTTCCAAAGTGACTGTAACAAGTGCTCAGCTGGCAAGCCTGGCTGCACCTGGAGAGGCCTGGGATGTTTAAAGATCCTGAGGCCTGGGGCTGGAGAGATAGCCTAGCGGTTAAGAGCGCCGACCGCTCTTACAGAGGACCGGTTCGATCCCCACCCCCACATGGCGCGAGAGAACCGTCTGAACTCCAATCCAGGAGAACTCCAGTTCCAGGGGAATCCGACGCCCTCTTTGACCTCCACCGCATGCAAAAAAATAACACAAATCAAAAAAAAAAAAAAAAAAAAAAGAACATAAATTAAATTTAAAAAAAAATAAAAAAAAAAATAGGACCTTCCAAGTAAAGCTCAATTCCTTCACTTACACAGAGAGCCTATGACAGCAAGTCACATGTGCTGGCAGAAAACACAGCTAGATCTTAGACCTGATTCCTCATGTTCACTGACTGTTCCTTCCTGTCCTCCACATGGCTGAAGGAAGACCCTTCTGCAAGTATGCAGCTATGCCCCAGCTCTAACCTACAGCCTCAGCCTTTAAGCTCCTAGAAACAGAATAGAGACCATACACTGACTCCACCTCCAAGTAGAGTGAAGAGTTGGGGGCAACCCAGTGTTGCCCACTCCCTGGATTAATATCCAGGTCCTGGTGTTATCTATAATTTTGTAGCTCTTCCTTTATGCTTGGGTCCTCACACTTAACTCTGTGATCTACAGATATGGTTTCTGCACACTAGCCTCTTGCTCAATATTAAATATGATGTGTGAAGTTAATTTTGCTTTAAATCAAATCCATGTTATGATGACTGATCTCATTAGTAATGTATCGCCCCCATCCTCTGAGGGCTTGGCGGCACCCTATCACTGGGTTATGTGTGTGATGTTGACCAGATACTGATTCAAAGAGGCAGGATGAGGTGGGCCATGGAAAGATGCTGGTGTTTGGAGACAGGGCCACAAACCAGACATAGTGGAGCCCAAGCCCCTATGTGGTTTGTTGGGCCTCTGGAGATGTGTTACACTGGTGCCAAGGATTGAACCCACTAAGAATATGATGCCCACATAGAAGGTGAGGGACAGAGCCAACACCAAATACTGGAGACAGGAGGCTCTAGATAGGCCTTCCTCACCCTGTTGGGAATGATGGGCAGAGGGCACAGGTGGCAGAGCCTGATCTTGAGATAACCCCAGGGTAGTAAGTAGGCTGGGAGGTGAGCTTCCCTACCTTGTCCCCATCTCTGATGGCAAGCATGTCCTCTGATGAGAGCACTTCTTCAGGAGCCAGGGAGGGAGGCAGTACTGATGGCAGAGGAGGCCTCAGACAGCCGCGCTGCCTGTGTCCCTGGTGAGGGTCTGAGGCAGTGTCAGGGCCCAAGGCCAGACCTACAGGCCTCTGCCCCCAAACCTGTCCATTTCAGAGCTTCCCAGACAGTGGCTAATAGTCCATGGGAAGCATGGTGCTGCTTACTACCACCAAAGCTGTCAGAACCATGTGGGTCCATGGACAGGTTCCCTGGGTCTTCTGAGGAGACACACCATCAATTTGATGTCTAACTTGGGTCCTTGCACAAATCCTGGACTAACTTTGGTGCTGGGCCCCTTTTCAAATCTCTGCCGGTGGAAATTCTCAGTGGCCAGAAGGTGGGCTGGGTGGCCTTTCATCACACTGGTAGAAAGTTGGGTTGGGTGGAACTCACAGAGGCGCCCTCCAGTTACCTCATCCATTGCCACCTACATATGAATGGAGCCAGCTCTAATTCTGCTTCCCAAGGGATTGGGCCACCTTCTCATCTTCCTGGCTAGGTTGCTCAAATTTCCAAGATAATTACCCAACTTTGTGTTGACACTGATTCGGAAAGACCTACTTAAGAGGACTAGATTGCCAGAGATCAGTATCAGGACTGTCACCATGCTTATTAAGGAACACCTATGATCCTGCCATGTACCCGAGAGCATGGAAGTTCTCAGTGGTGCACATGAGCCCTTCATTACTTCTGCAGTAGGTGGCCCTTGCCTTCACCTGTATAAACTCCAGAACTTCAAAATGGAGACATTGAGCCATGGGACCCCAAAGCCCTAGAGAGCTCCTGGGCCCATCCAAGTCCAGCACTGGCCATCGCTTCTCTTGCTCTACCCTGCTTTCCCTGTCTCTATGTCGTCTTTATCTCTTTGTCTTTGTTTCCCTCCCTCCACCCCTCTTTGTCCTCTTGAGAGCCCCAAGGCAGGGGACTCCCTCCTTACAGCTGAAGCAGAAAGTGCCCGAGTTGGGCAATCCAGGTGACAGCAGTTCTCTGGCATCGGATAGAGTGGGCTGCATGTCAAGGGTGTGGGTTCAAATGCCCTGCAGGGTTCGGTGGAGCTGGAGCTCTGTGATCCTTAAAGGCCAGGAAGGTGGGTAGTGTGGACAGGAAGGTGGGGCCTGTCTGGGGTGACCGACCATTGCAGCTGGCCTGGGACTGAGATTTATGGCATGTGGGACTTTTGGAGTTTACACCTGGGAACTCTGAGGCTTAATCTCACATCTGGGCTTGAGCGGTGGGAAAGAGGAAAGATTCTCATAAGGGTGATGGGTGGTGCCTTAAAGCCCTTCTTGGGTGTCACCTGGCAGAGACCCCAACTTCTCCTCCTCCTCCCTGATGCCTGGGTCTGATCCTTCCATGGAGAGCTAAGCAGGGTGGCACAACAGAGCCCTATGACAGGTGTGTAGTCTGTGCCAGCACAAGCATCCTGGCAGTGATCAGGAGAAAGAACATGGTGTACCTTCCACTTTAACCAGGTAGATGTGTCTTTTCTCTCATTGAGTCTCCATACCTTTGACTATAAAAGGTCCGAATCCAACCTGGCATCCCCAGATCTGCCTTCTGAAACAGCGTTGCCCTTCTCCCAACCATCACTCTTCTTCTCGGTGTGCTCTGAGAATGGATCAGGCCCTGACTTGCTGCTGCCCTGGATTGCGACTTAACCACTCACAGCCTCCTTGCCATAGGAAAATGGGAGTAAATTCAGTATCTCACAGTGTTCTCATAAGGACTGAGACAATAAGGACACTAGAGGCCATCTTGCTACCTGACATATAGTTGGTGCTCAAAGGACTATTGTCCCATGTCCCTCCAAGGGACTCCAGCCCTTTCAGGGGTCCCTTCACATCTCAATCTCTAAATGTAATTATGCTGAGGTTTCACTTTGTGTCGTTCTAGTTATCCAGGGATGGCCACGGTCCTAAAATATTAAATGGAAATGTCTAGAAATTAATAATTATCATAGATTTTTCAATAACTTTTACAATATATTGTTATAATCATTCTCTTTATTTGTTGTCCACCTCTTACTATGACGGGCTCTAGCACAGGTGCTTACATAGAGAAGAAACTGAGCTGTGTGGGCCTCAGTGCCTGGCAAGGCTGGGCTTATGTCCTCCATGAATAAAGGGAACAGACACTGTGCTAAGGAACAAATGCAGTGTCCCATGGTGGCTGCTTTGGAATTACAGCAGTATTGAAGCACACTATTGGGCCCCAAAGGCTTACAAGGAAATCCTTTATAGCCTGATGTATAAATTGTTTAATCAGAAGAAGTAAGACTCATTTTTTTTTTCTGCAGAGATTTAGCCCACATTTAGTAAATGCTCAGGTTTAACATTTCCCTTTCTTCGCCACAGATAAACAGATGGACCATGAGTGTCCAGTCCAGCCTTCCTGGAAGGTCAAAGGCTACGGCAGCACTTGCTATTTACTGAAAGCTTTACTCCCTCATTGCTTATGCCCCGAACCCTTCCCTCCTCACCAGGGCAAAGGTTAGACTTGCTGACTACTTCAGGGAAAGCAGCTGCGTGTGTTCCTCAAGTCACTCCACAAACACTAAGCCGCAGGCCCGGTATGGGTGCAAAGCTCTGTGCCAGTCTAGCAGCAGGCAGAGAGAAAGCAACTTTCTCTATGCTCCCTTCCTGTGGCCCCTGTCCTTTTAAAGATGGATGTCTTTGCTGTCCCCTCCCTGTGGGACTCAGCAATGCTTTCACAACCCACTTCCACAACCCCACCCTACCACATGCCTTGCATAAGTGTGTGTGTGCTCGTGCGCGAGTGAATGTGTGTGATTGCTCCTTCACCATATAGACGGGCTGGGAGGCTGATGGGTCTATAGACTACCTGATCTACTATCTGAGGGCTTCCTGTGTGCATGGGACTATGGGTAAAAGAAAAGGAACTCAAAAACAGAGAGGAACATGAGTGAGGTGCTGATGGGAGTACCCTAGGCAGGCGACCCTCCATGGGCCACAAGGGTTAATAAGAGGAGACCGTAAGGAAGATGTGGCATTTTCCTGGAGACAGATATCTAAGTACTCCCTGCTGCTGTGGGTTTTAGGACTCCTCCTGCATTCCTCCTTCCCTCAGTACAGTATCTCCTCAGGGAACATCCCCTACCCCCATCCCCACCCCTACCCCCACCCCCACCCCCACCCCCACCCCAGGCGTAATGTTCCTGTGCAGTTTCGATAAGGATGGCCTAACAGCTGGGGCTTCACAACTTCATCCTACCTCTCTCACCAAGTGGTGAATCTGTTGGCATGAAGAGCCAAAATGTTTATAGTTCTGCCTCGCCCCACCCAGCCCGGCACTGTGAAGGGCTCAGTCTCACCCCATGAGCTGAAGGGATGCCTGGCTTGCTGACACTCATCACGAAAGGCCTGTGGCCTGCCTTAAAACTCTGACTTACTCGGGGCTGGAGGGATGGCCTAGAGGTTAAGAGCGACGACCGCTCTTGCAGAGGACCCGGGTTCGATCCCCAGCACCTACATGGCGGCTGAGAACCGTCTGTGACTCCGGTTCCAGGAGAACTCCAGTTCCAGGGGAATCCGAGACCGTCTTCTGACCTCCGCGGCATCGCACGACACGGGTGCGCAGACCTGCATGCAGACAATACATTCATACACATAAAAATAAATAAATAAATAAAAATTAAAAAAAAAAAAAAACTCTGACTTACTGCTTCCTCCTCTCTCCAGGTCCATGCCAGTAGAGGGAAAGAGATAGGCATCGAAGTCAGGGAGGCTTCCTGGAGGAGGTGATATATAGGCAAGTCTTATAGGATGAGCAAGAATTAGGCATGGGTGTGGGAAAGGACTGCATTCAAACTGAGGGGACAGAATGAGCAAGGCCGAGGTGGTAGGAATCGGGCATGCTGGTGATCAAAGAAATATCAGGACAAAACCAAACAAGATAGGCCGATGGAGCCCAGCAGGATGCCCTGGGAACCAGTGAAGCTGATTCATGACACCAAGAGCAAAGCAAGAGAGTAACAGGGTCCCAAGAGAGCTTGGGACCTAACCTGGCCACAAAGATCTGGCTAACTTGGCACAAAGGCCTGGTTGGTGGACGCGAGCGCAAACTTCACCAGTTGACTGCCCTTTCTTTGAAGAAATGGAGCACATTTGTTTATCCCTGACCCCCGCCTTCTCCCCTCTGCCTGCCCCACTGGCAAAAGAATCCCCAGAAAAGCTAAAAATTCATCTCATCTGACCCAAATCAGAGGGCGGATGAGCTGGCGCTTTATCCCCTCAGTTAAAATGGTCTTGTGGGAGAGGATGGGCTCAGTCATAATTGCATCTTTGGTCGCCTCCGCCTACCCAGCCAGAGCTGGGCCTAACTGCTTCCGCCCAACGTCATTTGTACAGTGCTTTCCTCCTCCCTTCCACTGTGTCCACTGGGCTGGAAAAATCCCCCACCAGCCTAGGAAAGAGCTGGAGATGGAGCAGGAAGGGTCACATCCTCCCACAGGCTGCCTCTGAGGACAGGGCCTGGGTTGTCTTGGAGACATTTCTCAAGGGAGGGGGTCGGTGGCTCAGCTCATGAGGTGCTTGGCCAGGGCCTTTCTGAAGCTGCAGCAGGGGCTCTCTCCATAATGCTGTTCTTGATTTTTTTTAATTCATTTATTTCTTTTATGTGTATGAATGTACTGTCTGCATGCAGGTCTGTGCACCCGTGTCATGCAATGCCTCGGAGGTCAGAAGAGGGCGTCAGATTCCCCTGGAACTGGAGTCAAAGATGGTTCTCAGCTGCCATGTGGGTGCTGGGGATTGAACCCGGGTCCTCTGCAAGAGCAGTCGGTGCTCTTAACTGCTAGGCCATCTCTCCAGCCCCTGTTCTTGAGTCTTAAGATCCTAAATTGTTCTGTGGGGTTAAGAATACCATCTATTTAGAAATGACTATCAGGAAAGTTGAAAGGGAGCTTGTCACTCTGGCTTTAGAAGAAGTATTTTTGGAAATGGTGTGGAATAAGTGAATAAATCATGAGGAGCACTGGGTGTAATAGCAGGCCTCTCTAGACTCTCCTCTCCCTCTCCACACATTGGGAGCATCTTGAATTATTCACATGGGCATGATAGTGAGTTTAAGTGTGTTTGCAGGTATTTTATGTGTAAACATACATAAAACACTGTTCACATACTGCTTTAGACCATTTTCTGTTGCTGTAATCAAATATCGGAGTCTGAGGGCTTTATAGAAAAGGAATTTAGGAGAGATTGCTCAGTGGTCAAGAGCACTTGCTGTTCCTTCAAAGGACCTGTAATCAGTCAGACAATCATGTAAGAACTATCTGAGCTCAGTCCAGCGGAAATCAGTCTTTTTTTTTCTTTTGGGGGCTTTAAGCCTCCCTCCCTGCTCTACGCGAACCCCTTCTGTGATGTACATAATCGTTGGGGGATCCACGTCATGCGTCCACAACGACCGGCTCGGCCTCTCCCTTTCGCCCTCCAGCATTGAAGTAAAGAGGAATATACCATTGGGTCGTGATCCCCACCACGCCTACTTCCACACACATGATGCACAGACATACAGCAAGCAACAACATACACATAAATAAAAAAAAGTAGATGACATGACTTGGAGCAGAGGAGGCGGCCTCTGTGAGTTCAAGGCCACCTGGTCTACATCGTGAGTTCCAGGCAGCCAGGCTACAGGGAGACCCTGTCTCAAAAAGACCAAAAAAAACAAATACAACATATGTGGAATACATATATACATATAAATCTTTGGAGGTGTAGGCAGATCAAGGGATTGGGCACTGTCAAATGGACATGGCTGTTTGGAGACTGTTCAGAGCATGCTTAAAAAGACACAGAAGGGCTGGAGAGATGGCCTAGCAGTTAGAGCGATGCCTTACAGAGGACCCAGGTTTGATCCCCAGCACCCCATGGTGCCGAGAACCATTGAACTCCAATTCCAGGAAACTCATTCCAGGGGAATCGAAGCCCTCTTCTGCCTCCGCGGATTGCACGACACGGTGCACAACTGCATGCAGACAGTACATTGATACACAATAGAAATAATAATGCCAGGCGTGGTGGCCACGCCTTTAATCCTAGCACTGGGAGGCAGAGGCACAGGTCTCTGTGAGTTTGAGGCCAGTCTGGTCTACAGTGAGTTCCAGACAGCCAGAGCTCAGGGAGACCTGTCTCAAAAGACAAAAAAAAAAAAAAAAAAAAAAAGATACAGAAAAGATCAAGGTCGAGTTGGAGCTACTGTTTGGTGGGATGCCTTCAAGAGACTAATGGGAAAGATCACAGTTGAGAAGTGGCAGCTGGCAGTGTGTTGGGCAGGGAGGCTCAGCCTCTTCCTGGGTGGGCACATGAGAGTCACTTCAGCCTTGCCCTCAGGCTGGCATCTGTAAAGTGAGGACAACAAACAAGCAGTCAATCTTGTGCCACACAGGTGTGTCATTATTGCGATGGGCCCCAGCAGCCAAGCCCTTTGACAGTCAGGTGGTGGGAAAGCAGCATCATGGCTCTTCTGTCACCTGTGTCCTCTGTAGTTATATAATAGGTGCTGGACAGACAAATAGCCACTTGAGGCTGGCATCCTGTGCTAGAGGAGCCCAGATCTGGTTTATGACCCACCTATCCAGCCAATAGGGTTATTGCTGGGTAGCAGATGGGTGATGAGCAGAGCACAGCCGCCACATCCTATGGCTGTATCCTACAGGACAGGCTGGTGATCAGAATCTGGTCTCACCACATTCACCTCTGGTCCACACAAACGCCCAAATCTTTCACTATAGTTAACAAACAGAAAAAAATAAGACATATAGCCCAAAGACCCAGAACCAATCAACAATAACTAAATATTACATTACCAGTTTGGGAAAGGAGAATCTAAAGCATTCTACAGTTTTAATATTAATGGCTTTAAAATCCAAATACTACCAAAGAGTATATATAATACAATGGATTTCCTTTCCTGGCAGCTCTATGACTACTCAGAAATATCTAGTGACCAGATGAAGTCAGGCAGCTATGAGCCAGTATGTACATGGAAGCATCTTTTCTTTCCAAACATTATGGCGAGTCATGGGCTAAGCGGTATGCTTTACAGTTAATGAAAAAAAACTAAGAGAGCTCTCCATGTATCTGTCCCCTACCCCTCTTTTTAAGACAAATTATCACTATGTCACCCAGTCTGGCCTCAAACTCAGGATCCTCCTGCCTCGGCCTCCCAAGTGCTGAGATTAAATATGTACACCACCATGCTCAACTTGCTTTATTCTTTAATGCCCTATGATATGTCTGGCCAGCTATCACCGAGGTACACACTGTTTGCTTCTAGTTAATGATGCTGCTAGGATAATAGTCCCATCTAAAAGATGTAGGTGTAGTCACAAAACATGCCTGTGAGTGTAGTACCTGCAGAGGCCAGAAGGAGGCATCAGATCCCTGGAGCTAGATTTACAGGTGGTTGTGAGCCATCTGATATGGGTGCTGGGAACTGAATTCAGGTCCTTTGAAGACATACTCTTAGCTTCTGGGTTATCTTTCCAGCCCCTTCACTGAATTTTGGTTCTGAGATGCTGAGTAATGCTGAGCATTTTTTGCACATTTAAAGAGTATGATTTGGGGGGGGGGGTTGGAGTTATATTTTTCTGATAGGCTGTAGGCCTCTTCCTGATTCTTATAAGTGCTCTCTCCATAAAGGAAATTAGGCTTTCATATGGTTTGAAAATATTTTGCCCAGATTTTGTATCTTGATTTGGTTATGGGCTTTTCTTTTTTAAGTGTAAAATTTTAATTTTTTATTTATTTTATGTGTATGAGTATACTGTCTGCATGTGTTTTAGTGCACCTCTGTTGTACAATGCCCATGGAGGTCAGAAGGAATCATATCCCCTGGGACTGGAGTTATGGGCAGTTGTTAGCCTTCAGGTGTGTGCTGGAAATCAAACCGGGGTCCTCTGTAAGAGTAGTCAGTGTTCTTAACCTCTAAGACATCTTTCCAGTCCCATGTATATAATTTTTCAAATCATTATTTAGATAGACTTATCAATATTTTATGGTGAGTTTTTGTTGTCTTGGTAATAATAAAATAACTCCAATATTTTCACTTTTAAAAAATGTATTTTTGCTATGCCATTTATTTGGGTATAGGGTAAAGGAAAGGATCTAAATTTTATTTGATTGTATTTTGCTTTCTACATAATTGGCCAGCTGCCCCAACCCCATTTATTGAAAATATATCTTAAACTAAAATGTGAAATTCTGTCTTTATGACAGGTTAAATTCATATGCATATGAATTAATATAAATCTGTGACTTTCCATTGGCCTTGCCTGTTTATGACCTAGCACTAGTCTTTTACCACATGGAGCTCTGATATGTTTTCCTTCTGGTAGGGCTTCTGTGCTGATCTAGCATCTCAATTCCTATTAATCGTCTGTTTCAAGATCTTCTTGGCTCATCTTAAATGCTTATTTTTCTATATGAACTTTAGAATAGGCTTCTCTAACAATAGAAATCTGGTTGATGTTTTAGTGGCATCATATTGCATGTAGTGAATGAATGACTTAGGGGGCATTTGCGACCACTCTCCAACAATGGGATGTATCTTTCTATTGACTAAACAAATGTTTTGAAAAGTGCTTCCGTTGCTGAGTGTGGTGGCACGTGTCTTTAATTCAGCACTCAGTAGGTAGAGGCAGGCAGATCTCTGTGAGTTCAAGCCCAGCCTGGTCTACATAGTGAGTTCCAGGCCAAACTGGGGCTGCAGGGAGACAGACCCTGTCTCAAAAAAAAAAAAAAAAAAAAAAAAAACCCACAAGAAAAAAAAAGTGCTTCACTCATGCTTTCAGTCATGCTTAACACCTTTTTGCTACAGATCCTGCACATTTATTTTAACTATATTTCCAGGTGTTTCTTTTTTTAATTTTATTTATTTATTTATTTTTAGTTTTTTTGTTTGTTTGTTTCTTTTATTTTTGTTGCCAACTAAGTGGTATTGTCTAATGCATTTGAGCCTGCCACTGTTAACGTAGGAAACCACCTGTCACAGCATCTACAAGCAGTGGTTTGCCGCTCGTTTCTAACTTTTAAACCTTGCATCGCTTATTCAACCTTTCTGATTTTGAGGCATCAAAGGGAAGCAGCTATCCTGGTAAGAGGATACTTTGCATCCATTCTAACTCATGGGTGGATCAGCGAGGTTTCTTTTGGTTGGGAGGGCTGGAGAGAGTTCTATGCCTGAAGATCAAAATTCTCAGAGTAAATGGATTGGTGGTAGTGGTGAGTAGGGTGGCTTTTCTATGATGGTACCTGGAAAGCGTAGCTTGCTGGATGCTAGTGCTTGGCACTGTGCCTTTCAGAAGAGGAGAGGAACAAGACCAACATTCACAGCCTTGCTGTGTGCCATCATGAATCTTCTCCATGGCCATGACCATGGCCTGGCCTTGGGAACCTGCCCAGACAGCCACCTGTGACTCACAGGCTCCCATATTCCTGATTTCAGGCCCCACCCTCACTAGATTCCTTATTGTCCTATTTCTCTGTAACATTTGGCTATGGGAAAGCTTCTCCTGCTCTGTGAAGCCTGAAGCCCCTAAGAATAGGAGCTGAGTGTTTATAGAGTTTCTTACACCTTGAAGCCTAGATCAGACACATGGTAAGCAATCAGCAGCATGGTTAATCGACGTAAGCCATTCAGCAAATGAGTTTCCAGCTCACGTTCTTATTTCCCTTTTCTTTTTTGGAAAGGGCTCCTAGCATCAAACAGTCCTTAGTGTGCAGTGTTCAGTGCACAAGGGAAGAATTTACAGCAGGGGAGAGACTGGACCCAAGTATAAATAGGACAAGAAAATACTTGGACTTTCTTGGGGCAATAAACTTTCTATATAATAATATTATATGTAACTGTGCAATTAACCCTGAAAATTGCAAGCTTCTAGAGTGTTCTTTCCCAGCCAAATACTATGTGGTTCTCGTGGTGGAGGGCATTTGCTCAGAAGAAAAGTGCACGTTTGGAGGCAAATCTGAGGTCTCACTTCCTCTGAAAAACAGGCAGGGCCGCAATCTTGTTGAGCATCTGGCTAGACCCCTCATCTGGGCCTTGTCTCCAAATTGAGATGAGTGTAACAGGGGAGCAGGGGTGTTTTCAAGGTGTGACCAAGACATCTCACACCTGTGGCAGGCTTGGGCTGTGATCCTGCCCTCCCTTCTCCCACAGTCACCCCTATGGGGCCCTCATCCTGTAAGGGGTCTTGGGCAAGAGCAGGGCAGGGAGGGGCTTGAGCAATGAGAGCAGCTGCCCGGCAGGAACACGTGGTCTCCTCACTCCTGCCTCTGCCCTTCCCTCCCCCAGCCTGCCTGTTACCCATTCTGCTCTCAAATGCAGTACCAGGCTCATCTGTCCTATTCAGAACCTTCTGTGGTTTAACAGAGTCCAGATGCTTGGGGAAGCCCTCACCCCCCTCTTGACCTTTCTATCCCGACCTCTGCTGTGGTAGCTGCTGCTGTTCATGATCTTCTGCCCAAACCTACACGTTCCTAAACTTACCCATCTTCTGCCTTTGAGCCTTGCACCCCAAACTAGCTAGTCTTCCTGTCTGCATCTACTGTGCTCACTCTGCCTCTGGGCTTCACCTAACACATACTTTTCTTCTTTCTAGAATGTTTCACTCTTCTGTCTCATTCCCTGGCTACCCGGGGGCTTCATATCCTTGTTACAACTCCCTGAGAAGGTTCTGAAGAGCTCCTACCCTTGGATTAAAGCCCAGCATGGAGAGGCAGACTGGCCAGCTGTTTAGGAAATCCAGAGCCCCACCACTTGGCTTCAAGTCGCAGCTCTATGTCAGTGTCCCTATTTGAAAAAAGATGACCATGACAGTAGCTGCCTCAAGGGGTTTGGATGAAGATGAGATGGGAACCCAAGTAAAATATTTAAGACAGTGACTGGTACCAATCAGGCATGTGGTGCCTCCCAATTGCCAGTCAGACTCAGTGTAAGCAGAAGGACCTCAGATGAAAGCTCTCTGTCTCCTGCACGCTGCACCTGCCACACATACCCGTAGCCAGCATGACGTCAGGACAAAAGAGTTTGCCTCCAAACATGCACTTTTCTTCTATAGCTAAAATCCTACCTCTGACCTGCAACAGATTGATGCTGCGAACTTGGACCAGCCAAGGCCTTCTCAGAGCTTCAGTTTCATCTCTGTTAGACTAGGAGTTTGTGAGGTCTCTGATGCCCATACACCCCTAAGGGGGCCCTCATCCCAGAAGGGCTACTGGCACTCCTGACCTTCCCAGCTGCCCCTCCCCCTGCCCTTGGCCTTTCTCCGTTCTGGCTGTGACCCTCTCACCTGTCATTGCTCTGTCTTCTGCCCAATGTAAAGTCCCTAGGCTCTGCTGCACAGATTTGGATTCCCACCCTGTCCTCTACACTGGGAACCTCAGCACAAGCTTGAAAGTAGTAGACAGGAGCAGTGTACCTAGGGCCAGCCAGCTGGACAACTGCATTGGTGCCTTCTAGGACAGTCACTAAAACATTCCCAGGATGGGTCAGAATACGATAGCACACAGCAACTTCTTATGTACCTAGCGAAGTTGCCATTGCTCTGCAGACATAGTTCATTGCGGACAGAAATGCTTCAGTGACCAGAGCTCCTCAGGGGGCTGTGTCCCTAGTCCTAGGGAGTTGTGAGTTTGTGCTGATGCTATAGGGAGCCTCTGTAGACCAGTCAGGGATACAGAGTCAGCAGCAGCTGAGACTCTGTAATGGATGGCCTGGTGCTGATTATAGATACAAGTGATTTATTTTATTATCTAAATTTTCTGTAGCTTAATAAGGTTTAATAAGCCTCCCAAGGAGTTTTCTGGCTCAGAAAATCACCTGTAATAAACACAAGTAGTAAATTCTTTATTTTTAACATAAAGAAATAGGTGTGCAATTTTTTCTTGAAAGGAAACAAGTTCCCTCTCCACCTTATCCCACCCTGTAATCAGTAAAGGATGAATAAATAATTAAAAAGCACAGCTTGAAGGGTACCACTTGATCTGCCAAAGCAATGCTGGCATGGAGGAGACGGGAGGTGGTAGTGGGGGTTGTGTGGATTGACAGGAGGTAAATCTTGATACAGTGGACAGAGGCTGGAGGTTGGCAATCTCCATCATTCATCCAGCTCTGTGACTTAAATGAGTCAGGTCCTCCTCTGTCCTATCACCTCTGTTATCTCTAGCTCCACCCCCATCCCCACCCCCACCCCCATCCCCACCCCCATCCCCACCCCCACCTCCACCCCCCGAACCTGGTCCTCATTCCGCACCACGCTTCCACATCCCCACATCTCCAATCTCATTTCTCTCTCTTCCTTTTGAGACAGGATTTCAGGTGGCTTGAACTCACTGTGCAGCACAAGCTGGCTTAAACTCAAGTCTTTTCTCAATCTCCCAAGTACAGGGATAGAGAAATATATTTTCTTTTTGTTAATTTTTTTTTTTATTCATTTTTTATTTTTTATAATTTATTCTGATGTGTATATCAAGATGTCTGCTTGCAAGTTGTTGCACCCGTTGTCTGCAAAGCGCAGGATGTCAGAAGAGGGTCTAGGATTCCCTGGAACTGAGTCTCCTGGAATTGTGAGTTTCAGACGGGTTCTCAGCCGCTCATAGTGGGTGCTGGGGATCGACACCCGGTGTCCTCTGTATAGAGCGGTCTTCGCTCTTAAACCGCTAGGCCATCGTCTCCCGCCCGAAATCTATATATTCTTATCAGAAAATAATCCTCTGTCCAAAGAGGTCCTAGGAAAATTCACAGGAAATTGGGTGTGTGCCAGTTCTCTTGTGTTAATCTCAACAGGCATGTGGCTTCCTTAACTTTAGGGCTTAACAGAGAGCATGAAGCAGGAATTACATGCCCATCCCAAGAGGAAAACCTGAAGCCCTCATATGAAATCTGCTTATGGTAGGGATAAGAATCCAGTAGTACCTGATTCCCAGGTCCGGCCTCTGCTACGGCCCTCGAAGGTCCATAGGGGGACAAAGGAGAGGACTAGGTATGACAAAGAACAGAAGGGGGTGCCAGTTTTGAGCTTACAGTGGTAAGGAAATGTGGATGGCTATGCATTTGGAGTGGAAGAAATCCACTACACAGAACCCCTGAGAGGGTGCATGGGGCCCAGCTGAGCTGAGGACTGCAAGCTGTAGGCATGTTTTGGCAGGGTGGCCAAAAGGTAGGGCTGCTTTTACACAGTGCCAGCATTCTGCCCAGGTTGCTAGCAACAGGCGGGGCACAGGACAGAAGCTGAAGTAGCCCTGCCCAGCCTCCCAGCCCACATGTCTGGCCCCAACCTCTGGGGCATCTGAGGCTCAGGGGCATTCTAACGCCAAGGGGTGTAGCCACCCTGCTTGGGGAATCTGCCAAAGACAAGGTAAGGTACACCCAGGAGGAATGGCTTAGGCCAGGACTCCACCCTCTCTCCCACCTAGCCCACCACCCCCTCATTGGTTTCAGTGTCTGAAGGCCATAGAGAGTAAAGAGCTGCCCAAAGGATACAGTAGCCACTGACCAGCCTTGTTCCCAGATCTATAAATGACACCCATGTCCCTCCTGGCCCCTGCATAGAATCTGACCGGACCGCAGCTATTTATCCCACCAGGTGGCTGTCATGCTCCAAGCCTGGACAGGGAGAAGCTGGTGGCTAAGATGGGTGGGGCAGAGGGAATCTGTTGGCTGGGTTACCTGCCCAAGGGACTTGGCAAAGGGGAACATCACTCTGAACCCCAGATTTGCTGATCTGATCTGAGCAGGACTGGAAGGCACTGGCATCACAAATAGCAATAGACTTGCCCCTGAAGTCATGGTGCCGAGGCAGCCAAGGAGGTAAAACAGCTGTGTTCCAGCTGTGTGATTCTTAGATCCCCATTGAGTGGGGATCACAATACCAAAGGTAAGGGTGACACAAATCCATAAGAGTGCCTTATGAATAGCAGATGGGGCCACATTCAAAGGTCAGGTGTCCCCAGGGAGAGATCTGGGGGTGCCCTCCCACATTTACTGCATCCCAACTGTCTCCCTTGTTTAGTTGAGCTGATCTCTTTTTAATTTATTCATTCCTTTTATATGATATTTTATTAATTCTGAGAATTTCATACATGCATACAATATATTTTTATCGTATTCCCCCCACCCCTCCCTGTAGCCTCAGCTGGCCTGAAACTTGCTATGAAGACCAGGCGGGGCTCCATCTCATGGACTTCCACCTGCCTCTGACACCAGAGTGCTGGGATTAAAGGTATGCATCACCACACCTGGATTCTTTTTTTATTTATTTAAATAGCCTACCAGGTCCATTTGTGCTGCCCATAAACTCATGGATGTAGCCATGACTTCATGGGCATGCCAGTGAAGGGTGTTTGATCTACCAGGGGCCAACCCTTAAAGAAGCAGACTCTCCCTCTCCCAGAGGCCACCAACTGTCTATAGCTCCTCAGTTAGGAGTGGGGGCTTCCTGAGCCCCTCCCTTCTCCATGCTGAGCCAATCTCTTTCATACTGCATCTGCCCAGTCCCTGCTTTGTGGTATCCTAGGAAGAAACAGAGTCTGCCTTGCAGCAGGTCATCCTGGAGACAATGGCTCCTACGAATAACTCAGTATGCCTGATGCCTAGGTCCACTTGTTCCCTTACATTACATTGCCCATGCACTCACTCCCCCTTTCCAAGATTAGCAAGCCAAGGATAGCAGTGAATATAATAAGCGCTTCATGTTTCTAAGTAAACCAAGAGCAAGGGCCTGCTGCCAGCCAGGCAGCCCTGCCCCTGTCCAGGATGTTACACCCTGAGAGCACACATGGTTAGGTATGAATGCACCCTAGTTCTAGTTCTCTCTTATGCTAATTTGCTGTGTGCCCCTAGGTGTAGCCCTGGCTACCTCATTGGATTAGGAGTCCAGAGATAGGAAATGGGTTATAAGGCACAGTGCCTACCAGGGATGGCTTGGGAGCTCATAAACGCTGGTCTCTGGAAGTCTTGCAGAATGTTGTGCCTAAATAACATAGACCTCTTGGAAACTGTGGAGGTATATGGGCTCCTGGTATAGTCCCAGTCAAGCCCCCGTTAGATGCTCTACTCATTCCTAGGTTTCCACAGTGACAACACTGGCAGAGGACAGACTATGTTCCAGGAGGTGAGGGCTGCCTCCCTGAGTCCTCATGGTTCCTCTGCAGGAGACACAGCCCATGTGGAGGAAGAACCCACTGCAAAAGGGTCTCAAATTTCAGGGGCCACCTACAGTGGCTTTCACATGTGAGACAAGGCTGGTTGAGAGCAGGCCCTCACCTTGACCTCCTGCTACTGACCAAATCCCAGCACACACTGGTTGAGAACAACATTCCTGGGTTCCCACTCTGGGATCCAGGTTAAATTCATTTTTTAGAAGGAATTCCAGAAATCTAAAGCCTTCCAGATTCAAATAAGGTAGATTGTTGTGGTATCCAACAAAATCCCCTCTGTCATCCAAGACCTGGCTCCTGGAAGACTGCCTGATCCCTTACTCACAAGGTCCTGTGCCTTTCTGTCTACGACTCTCCCTTGCATGGGGTGCTGAGACCTTTCCCCCACCTTAGGTGCCTGAAAGTATGGGTCTCAGCAACCTGGAACACATCCCTTGGGCCTGGCTCCAATCAAACCCTCGTATAAGAGACAGCCAACCAACCTTGAGGAAGAAGAGTTCAAACCCCTCCTGCCCCCAAAGTAGACTTGGTAGGCAGAAGCAATGCAAAGAACACAGGTGTGAACTTGCAACGCTGCTGGGTCAAATCCCTGCATAGTTGCTCCTTTACTGCACATTGTAGATGCTGCTAAGAACACACACCTTTCATAGTTGTGCTCTTGAGGAAGAATGAGAGGTGTGATGACTCACATGTGACAAACTCTGATACATGGTGGTCAGTGTGATTGTCAGTGCTGGCTACTAGTGATGCTTTTGGCCTTTTAGAAGGAGACTGGGAAGCAGTTCTTTTTCTCTGAAAGAGTGAACACTCTCATTTGACAGTTGAATAAGCCACTGCTCTGTCCTTGTAGGATGAAGTTACTTGGACCAACCTGGATTCTAGAAACTTCTATTGAGGCAGAGACCCAGCGCATGCTGAGTTATGCCTCGTATTCTCTGGAATAGTGATGTTGCCTAAGAAGACTTGCCTCTTGTCTCCATTCTCAAGCGCTCCTTCTGCTCTCATTTTCTTTGTTATTTATTCTTAACCACTTTTCTAGCCCCTTCCCACCACAGGCTTCTACTCAACATCAAGCCTCAGCATGCAGTTGAGAGTTTTGCGTGCATGTATGTTTGTTTTCCCTTTGCTATTCTTGGCTTGGGTGTGTTCCCTGGCTTGGGTGAGGGGAGGGAAAGGGATGCAAGGCTTGGGTGGGAAAGTAGAGGGGGGCATGGTGTCCTCTCTGGACACTGCTATCTGGCAGCCCACCAGAGCATGGGAACTTCAAGGTCATCGGGGGAAGCTCTCAGAGCACAGAGCAGAATGGCTCCTTCCCAAGAGACAATGAAATAGCCAGAGGGGGCCCCTGCCTGCCTCCTGACCACAGCTCACCCCTCCCAAGCAGCACCCTGAGTTTAGTCTTCTGCCTAGAAAAACAATCCTGCGCTACCTCCAGGAAAGGAACAAAGACCACAAACCACCGAGACACAGGGAGAAGTTGCTGCTGGGCCAAGCAGCCTTAGAGTCAAGGTCCCCAGCCTGCTGACCTCTTCCCAAGCAATTCATGGTTATGTCCTGTGTGATCAGATGCCTCATCACCGTCCAATGACGGCGAGAAGCGGGGAGCCTTCCTAAAGCCACCCAGCCACAGCTGTATCATCCAGATTGTAGATTCCAAGGAGACATGGCTTCCAGCAGCCATTCAGCATGCCCTGGAGGGCTTAGACCTAGTCACACTCAGTGAGACACAGTACTACACAGAGTCTCCGGTTTGGGCTCCTTTAAGAAGGCAGAGAAATGCTTAACTAAATTATGAGAATTCTCCCTGAGAAGCGTTTTATTCTTTTTTTAAATTAATTAATTTATTTTCGTATGTGTATGAACGTACTGTCTGCATGCAGGTTTGTGCACCTGTGTTGTGCAATGCCGCACTGTCAAGAGAGGGTGTCAGATTCCCCTGGAACTGGAGTTAAAGACGGTTCTCAGCCACCATGTGGGTGTTGGGGATCAAACTCCGGTCCTCTGCAAGAGCAGTCGTCGCTCTTAACTGCTCCAGCCCCAGCGTTTTATTCTTTTAAGCAATCCTGAATTTATGTTCGCTAACAAATAGGTAAATCAAAACCTAATAAAACTGAATGAGAAAGTTAACAAATCTCCAGTTATTGTGAGATATTTCTATATATTTTAATCATACATTAATTTAATCACAGACAATATTAACATGAATATACAAAATGTGATCGGGCTAGAAATGTAGCTCAGTTCTTATAGCACTTGCCTAGCATGTCCCAGGTCTTGGGTTCAGTTCTTAGCACTCCAAGGAAACAAAACAAGAAAGGAAAACTGAACAATAATTAAGTACCTAAAAATAGAAAATATATGTATTTTCAACTATATATGAAGCTTTTTCAAAAAATTACTATGTTCTAGATTTCTAAATAACCTAGAAAGCATTATAAAACATTACCATCTTTTAAAAACTTTTTAAAATTTATTTTTATTTTGTGTATCAGTGTTTTGCCTACATGTGTGAAAATATATCACATGAATGCAATGCCCGTGGAGGTCAGAAGAGGGTGTTAGACCCCTTGGAACTGGAGTTATAGATGGTTGTTAGCCACCATGTAGATGCTAGAAACCAAACCTGGGTCATCTGCAAGAGCAGCCAGTGCTCTTAACCAATGAGCCACCTCTCTACTGTCCCCTGCCCACCTGCTCCCTCGTTTACCATCTTAAAGGAACCCCCTCTCCATGACAGCCAATTCTCCAGGATTTTACTAACTTTGGCTTTCGCTGAAAGGGTAAGAGCATTTCACTCAGTCTTTCCAAAGAAGGTCCCTCCACGGCTCAGGACCCTGCTACTCCTAGAATGGCTTTGTAAGAATTAGAAAAAGGTATCACTTTCTCAGTAAATTAACTTTTGTGTTGATTGCATTATAATGAGACATTTAATTACCATCTACCAGAGGGGACCATCATGATAAAAATCAGAGATTTATAATGTCTATAAAACAAACAGTGGCTGTCCATCAGTTACCTATTTCTGCACAAGAAACAACTCTGAAAAGGCTTAAAGTAAGAATGAACATTGCTTGGCATGCCCTATGGATCAGATCTTCAGGGCAGCCTTTCTCAGGAGGCTGTGTGCGGCCAAGATGCCATCTGGGGTAAATCACGGAGGGTCTGATGGGGAAATAGAGGAACTATTCTGAAGCTGGATCACTTACACAACTGTTAAGTGCAGTTGGTTGTTTGCCAGAAGCCTCAGTCCCTTGCCACATGACCCTCTCCATTGTGTTCTTTGAACATGGCCTCCTGAGTGACCTGAGAGAACAAAGCCGAGACAGCTGTGTTTTTCATGACCCGTTTCAGAGGTTACATGTCCGTTCTATTTATGCAGGAGGGGGGCACCAAAGGTATGAAATCTTGCCACCAAGATAGAGTATTACAGTTTCGTTGCAAACCTGCACAACAGTCATTTCGGCACTAGGAAGGACAGCCCTTGTCACCGACCCTCAGAACATCTGTCCCGGCAGCATGCTAAGCACTTAATGGTCTTATCTGTCCTGAAGTTTCTTAGATCTTACAGAAATGTCCAGACACAATTCAACAAGTTACATTAGTCAGCTACATGACAGGGTCATCAAGGGTGCAGAAGACCAAACCTTGGAGATGCCCATCACCTGAACTGAGGGATGAGGATGGAGCCATATGAGTAGAACATCAGAGTACGTGGGGTGTGGTCTGGGATATTTGTGATGTTGAATGTTCTGCCAGGAACAAAGGGAGATCTGTTCAAGGAATGGGTATTGGGCAAATCTTCGAGACACAGTGGAGGGGAGTCTAGTGGCCATACGTCCATCCATGTGAGTGCTAACCCACTGCTGGGTTCAGAAGAAGGGGATCTGACTCAGTTGGTAGAGCAGTTGTCTAGCATACAGAAAGCCCCGGGTTCAATCTCCAGAACCACATAAAACTAGGCATGGCAGCACATGCCTGAAATCTCAACACTTGGGAGGTGGATGCAGAATTCAAGGCCAGCCTGGGCTACATGAGACCCTGCCTCAAAAAGATTTTTTTTTTTTGGTCTTTTTGAGACAGGGTCTTCCTGTAGCTCCAGCTGGCCTGGAACTCGCTATGTAGACCAGACTGGCCTTGAACTCACAGAGATCTGCCTGCCTCTGCCTTCCAAGTGATGGGATTAAAGGTGTGCACCACCCCCGGCTTCAAAAATAATTTTTTAAGATGGAATAACTGAGCCTCATCTCCAGTTCCTTCCCTCCATTCCTCCTTTCCATAGCAGAGCTTTGCCAAAGCCATCTGGAGGGGCCCACCGTGCAGAGCTGGGAGGCTGTCTGGTGGTCCACAGGGGTCTTTCCAGGAATGAGGGAGGGGCCCCTGAGCCAGGTGTGGTGGTGCACACCTTTAATCCCAGCACTCGGAAGGCAGAGGCAGGCAGAGCTCTGTGAGTTCAAGGCCAGCCTTGTCTATATAGTGAGCTCCAGGCCAGCTGAGACTAAAGGGAGACCCTGGCTCAAAAAGACAAAAACATTAAAAATAATAAAAATAAAATATAAAGGAGCCCCTTTCCTTGGCCATGAGCAGAGCCTCTGGTCCTGAAGCTAGCCCAGCCTCCCTGGGAGGCGGAGCCACTCTGGTCCTGAAGCTAGCCCAGCCTCCCTGGGAGGCGGAGCCACTCTGGTCCTGAAGCTAGCCCAGCCTCCCTGGGAGGCGGAGCCACTCTGGTCCTGAAGCTAGCCCAGCCTCCCTGGGAGGGAGAGCCACTCTGGTCCTGAAGCTAACCCAGCCTCCCTGGGAAGCGGAGCCACTCTGGTCCTGAAGCTAGCCCAGCTTCCCTGGAAGGCAGAGCCACTCAGGCCTGCTGTCCTCAGCGTTTCCCACCCTCTGCGGTGAAGTCTGATATCCCTGCACCCTACAGCAGAGACCCTGCCCATTATCAATTAACTTTGCTGCACAAGGTAGGAAAGCCAAGCGAGGCTGCAGGTGCAGATCTCGGCACCTCTCCCATCTGTGTGATTATCTCTGTTGCTCACTGTTCCTCATCTGTAAAATGGAAGTGATGATAGCAATCAGAGGATCACCAAAGTCTAAGGAAAGATGGCGGGTCTGAAGCCTCATTGAGAAATATATTATTTAGGGCTGGCCAGTGGTCCTACTCTATCCCCAAAGTCTTCTCATGGTCCTAAGTATCTGAAGCAGGGAGCTGGTACCCTAGGACAGGTGTCGTCAGGTCATACTGCACCTGCCCTAGAGTATAAATTGCCTGCAGCTCATACTTGAGGCCTTCCCCCTGATCCAGGCCTCAGAGAGGAGGGCTGCAGCCTCCACACCAACTGTCCACAAAGCCACCCTCCTGGGGCAGGGTAGCCTTAAAGGATCCACCTTAGGCATTTAGCCATGTAGCCTGCCTGCTTTCCTATGCCTCCTTCCCTAGATCTTTCTGGTACAGTGGAGAACATGCAACGCTACAGTGAGGAACAATCTGTCATCCTGGAGATGGCAGGAAGAAGCCTTAGTGCTATTTTTAGCTGACACCATCACCATCCCTGGTCACCAAGGGGGAGTGGCACCCAACAGACCTTAGGGGAAATGGGTGGACATGGTCTACCCAAGCTCCAAGAAGTTGGAGAAGTAAAGTATCCTGTTAGCAGACCAAAAGCAAGTTAAACCTAACCTCAAACAGAACCTGTGTCCCAGACGAAGAGCATCTTTGTGGGACTGCCCACTCTGGCCTGACATTCCCCTAGCCTAGAACACTGTTCCCCATGGTTTCTCATGGCTGGGTCCTTACTGTCTTCTAGTCTGAGATCAGATGATGACCCAGATTCTTTCCAGAAGAGTCTGCCTTTCTGGACAGAGTAGGTCTTGCCTTCTTCCTGCCCTCTTTGCCTCACACCCTGTGGTAAGCAGAAGCTAAAGATGACAGCAAGGGTCCATTTAGGTTGTTTCTGTCATTTGCTTTTTTAAATTAAACTTCCTCTTTTTAAATTATTTATTTATTTTTATGTGTTTTGCCTGCATATAGGTAAATGTACCTGTGGTGTGCAATGCCCACAGAAGCCAGAAGAGGGTATCAGTTCCCCAGGAAGTGGAGTTATACACAGCTTTAGCAGCCATGTGGGTGCTAGGAACCATACCCTCTGATCCTCTTAACTGCTGAGCCATGTCTTCGGTCCCTAAACATTCTCTTTTGAGTTTAGTTCCAGTACTCAGGAGGCAGAAGCAGGTGGATCTCTGTGAGATCAAGGCCAGCCTGGTCTAGCAAGTTCCAGGCCAGCCAGGGCTACAGAGAGATGCTGTATGAAAACAAAACAAAACAAAAAAATAAGCAAAAAAAGTTCTTAAAGTATTTTCCTAAGAGCCTGGACCATTTTACCTTTTGCCCCAGCGATGAGTGAGTGGTCCATTTTCTCCTCATTCTCCCTAGCTTTTGGGGTTGTCACTATTTTTCACTTTATCTACTCTGATAGGTGTGCTCTAATATCTCATTATGGTTTCAAGTTACATTCCTGTAATGGTGAAGAGGGTTCATTTGCCATCAGAGAACCCCCTTGGTGAAGCATGTTTTATTTCTGTCACAGTTGTTATGTCCTGTAAATCTACCAGAGAAGGTCCCTCTTGGTTTTTTTCTGCACATCTTTAGAGCCCAGTGCAGTGTCTGGCACAAGGGGTATGCCCAGTGAATACTTAGGGACAAGGGCATGGCCTCTGGGGTCTCTGGGCCTTTAATGGTAAGTAGATGAAAAGGCACTGAGGTCTGGTTTCTGGGAAATTCCTATGCACTCAGCCACGTGAGATGCTGGAGAGGGTGGGGAACACCCTGCACCTGCCATGCCCATCAGCTTCCTCCACCTCCACCGTACAAGCCTGGCCCTGTCACCACTCCTTTGCCCTGCCATGCCCTCCCAGGGCTGAAACTTCCAGGAACTAGATGTGTGTGAATCCCCAGAGTTCTTGTGTGGTGCAGAGCTTGGGATTATCTTTGCTTTTCTCTCCATTTTAATTGTAACTAGATAAGGGCGAGGCCTTAGGTAGGATTTGACTCTGGTGTGGAGACTTTACCATAAGGAGAGAGGTACTGTGTACTCTGGCAGGAGCCAAATTTTGTCCGGGTTGCAACTGCTAATCTGGACTGGAGGATATCAAGGAGGATGCCAGTTGTCCTCCATCCTACCCCCTCCCCTCCTGGTAGTTAGCATGAGCCATCCTTCACACATAACGTCTTTATGACCTTCCTTGACTCTGACGGGTTACATCCCAATAAATTCATGGTAAGGTGGAAAAAACTGTAAGTCAAAATGCATTTAAGGACTGGTGAGATGGGTCAATGGGTAAAGGCATTTATTGTGAGAGCCTGGAAACCTGAGTTTGATCCCTGGAACCCAAGTAAAAGTGGAAGGAGAGAGATGACTCTACAAAGTTGTCCTCCAATATGGCATGTGTGCCTATATAGCCACATAATAATAATAATAATAATAATAATATAAATAATTTTAAAATTAAAAATGAATTTAATGTACCTGACCTACTGCCAAGCCTGTGTTAAACATGTTCACAGCACTTACATTAGTGTACAAATCCAATTTTATAATAAAATGTCAAATACCTCAATAACTCAGAGTTTGTGAAATTGCTATACTGAAAGTAGGTAAACTGATAGGTGTATGAGTGCCTTTTTACATCATCATAAGGTTGAAAACCCCTAACTCAAACCATCATAGGTCAGGGAACCATCCATAATGTCAAGACATCTCAGAAGTAGTGTCTCCTTACAGGTTTATAGAGCTGTAAGGGTAACTGGTTAGACATGATAAACTGCAGTATGCTTACATCTTTTAACTTTAAATGTCCACTTATAAGTGAAACAGCTCACATACACAGACTACATCTATAGGATGTTAGTATATTTTTTAAGATAAAGAGTTGCAGAACTACAAATGAAAGGAAACCCCATCAGCCATGGCAAAGCCAGGGGCAACGTCAGGGGGCAAAACACATGCCACGAGGCCCCAATTCACTCCCCGAAAATGAGCCACAAAGTTAAGTTCATGGATCCTGGTAGCCACTGCAAAATGTAAGTCTATCCTACCACCTGAGGATCTGCAAGTGTCTCTCAGAAGAAGCACAGAGTAGATGCCAGAGCAGGGATGGCATCCCTCTAGCTTGCCATAGTTGGGTTTCATGTGGCTGTTCATCCTGGCATTCTCCAAGTCCATATCAACAAAGCAGAATTCTGTCAATCAAGCCTCTAAGAAGTTTCTATAGCTTATCCCAAGTAGCTGGTGCCCACTGCTTAGTCAGAATTCTGCTAACTCTGAGAGGCCTAGAGCGCAGAGAAAATCCGAGCCCCGACCTGGGTTGCGACCTACAGTTGAGATTTGATCAAGCTCACAGGTGGCAGAGCCAGCAGTCTAGTGGAGGGGGAGGCTTTGGGCAAAGCCAGGATGTGGGCAAGCACATGGTCCGAGAGCTGAGTCTGGTCCCACTATGCTCATTAACTGGTCTTCCTGTGTGTCCCCACAGGGCTCTGGCTGAGATCATGGCCAATGGCATTGACGAACTCATTGGCATCCCCTTCCCCAACCACAGCAGTGAGGTACTGTGCAGCCTCAACGAGCAGCGGCACGCAGGGCTGCTGTGTGACGTGCTGCTGGTGGTGCAGGAACAGGAGTACCGCACGCACCGCTCAGTGCTGGCAGCCTGCAGCAAATACTTCAAGAAGCTCTTCACGGCCGGCAGCCTGGCCAGCCAGCCCTATGTCTATGAGATCGACTTTGTCCAGCCAGAGGCCCTGGCTGCCATCCTGGAGTTTGCCTACACCTCCACGCTTACCATTACCGCCTCCAATGTCAAGCATATCCTCAATGCCGCCAGGATGCTAGAGATCCCATGCATCGTGAATGTATGCCTGGAAATCATGGAGCCCGGTGGTAATGGTGCTGAGGAGGAGGATAAGGAGGATGATGATGACGACGAAGATGACGATGATGAGGAAGATGAAGAGGAGGAGGAGGAAGAAGAAGAAGAGGAGGATGACGATGATGACACTGAGGACTTTGCAGACCAGGAAAACTTGCCTGACCCCCAGGACCTCAACTGCCCCCAAAGCCCCTCCAAGACTGACCATCTCACAGAGAAAGCCTATTCTGATACACCCAGAGACTTCCCTGACCCCTTCCAGCCCGGCAGCCCCGGCCATCTGGGGGTGATCCGGGACTTCTCCATTGAATCTCTGCTGAGGGAGAACTTGTATCCCAAAGCCAACATCCCTGACAGGAGACCTTCTTTGTCTCCATTTGCCCCAGACTTCTTCCCACACCTATGGCCAGGGGACTTCGGTGCCTTTGCCCAGCTGCCCGAGCAGCCCATGGACAGTGGGCCTCTGGATCTAGTCATCAAGAACCGTAAGATCAAGGAGGAGGAGAAAGAGGAGCTTCCTCCACCCCCACCACCGCCCTTCCCTAGTGACTTCTTCAAGGACATGTTCCCTGACCTGCCTGGGGGGCCCCTGGGCCCCATCAAGGCAGAGAACGACTATGGTGCCTATCTCAACTTCCTGAGTGCCACTCACCTGGGGAGCCTCTTCCCACCCTGGCCACTGGTGGAGGAGCGCAAGCTGAAGCCCAAGGCCTCTCAGCAGTGCCCCATCTGCCACAAGGTCATCATGGGGGCCGGGAAGCTGCCACGGCACATGAGGACCCACACGGGGGAGAAGCCGTACATGTGCAGCATCTGCGAGGTCCGCTTCACCAGGTGCGCAGCTGTAGGGGAGGGCGGGTGGCCGGGGACCATGACCAGGGTCACTCACTATGGGGTGATGGCAGAGTGGGGCACGAAGGCAAGGGATGGAGGGAGAGCTCCAGGCAGTCCAGCGTACATGTCAAGCTCACTGCTGGGAGTGCCAGGCAGTCTCTGGTACAACCACTTCCAAGTTCGTTTTAGGAGATAAAAATATTTTCTCAAATACAATGTTAGGGGGAAGCCCAAGACCTGAGACAGATCAGAGTAGAACTGTTCTGAGAGAGGAGGTGAGGAGCCAGTCTGAAGGTCCCTATGGACACAGTGGCCAACCTCAATGAAGCAGGTCCTGTGTGCCGGTGCTATCATTCCTATTCATCACCCACTGGCTAGCTGCCCCACGAAAGTATAGCTGGACTGGAACCCCAGTCCTTGTGTGGCAGTAAAGTCTGTGACTAGGAGACTACAGGGACCCCAGAGCCCATCTTGTTGGGGATGGAAAGGTCCACAGTGGCAGAGTACTGGTGAGTGGCCTCACATCACTTCATTCCGTCTGATGAGGACAGAATCTAATGGCCCCTACCCTGCCCCATAACATAGTGAACTAGATCCTCCCCACTGCCACCGTGTCCTTCCATGAACTTGTCTTGACAGACAGACAGACAGACAGACACACACACACACACACACACACACACACTTGTATACTTCTTAGAATTTTTCTCAGGAGCTCAAAGCTTTGGCCTTTACAGAAGGAGTGGATTTTTGAATCAGGTTGGATGTCAACTTGGGGGCCGTGCCTTTCCAGGAAGAAATGAGATGGAACCCCTGACATGATGAAGGCTGCTGTTGTGGGCGGCCGGGGAAAGAAGGCGCTGTTTGAAGCTGCTGGGAAAGGGCTTCAGAGTGTGTTCAGGTGGCAGCGATGATGCGAATTACCTTGGGAACTGCTTAAAAAGACAGCACTGAGAGTTTCCAAGGTACTTGTGAGATGGAAGCCCCAAAGGGAATCTTTCCTGGATGCTTCAGGAGGCAGCAGCATAATTTTACCCAAGGTGCCTGCTCTTCCTCTAGGCAGTGAGCTGCTGATGGCTACAGCACCCGCAATGCTGACCTCAGAGCACTCTGTTCTATTATCCCATGGGGCAGCTGGACCCCCAGGTCCCAAATCTCCTCCCCCTGGGTGCTCCTGACAGCATCCCAGCAAGCTAATGCCCTATTCGGCTATATTGTCCCCACCCTTCACCCCTCTCTTCTCCTGACACGTGGGGGAAGCTTAACCAAAACACGGAATAACTGGGAGATAGGCCAGAGTTCACATGAAGGCCAAGTTCAAATGCAATTCGCTCAGCAGTGTCTTTGCTCCGGCCCCTGGAGAAGGATTTCAAAGACACAGACAAGGTGCAGAGGGCCAGCTGCTTTCCCTGCCCACAGTGCTCTCCCCCGGACCCAGCCAGGCTCCTCCTCTCTAATCTTTTATCCCTGTCCCTGTGCAGGATGACCAAGGGAACCCTTCTTCCTTCAGGGGACATCCTGGATGGCCTCAACAGGATTTGCATCTTAGGGTATCACAAAGTGAGCCCCCCATACCAGAGTCCTTCTTGCCTGTCTGCCTTTCCCCTCTGCTCTCTCTCCCAAGCTAGCCTTCTGTGAAATCCACACATGTCTAGGACAGGCCCTGGCTTCTCTAGGGAAAAATTTAAACTTAGTCTCTACAGACAGACTTCTCGTCCTCCAGACACTAGCACAGTCTCTGGGAGAGATCCTCTGGTTCAGGCAGCAGTGCTGTTTTGTAAAGGAGGGTGAAATTCCACAATGCTTCCTCCCAACAAATTCCTGAAGGCCACTCTGCCAGCCTCTGTGCTTGCCACCCCCTCCCTAGTCCGCCAGGCCAGCGCAGCCCTGGGAAGATGCCGGCCGCCAGCCTCTGCCCTGCCTGCCCTGGGTTACCCCTGCTCAGCAGGATGACAGCCACCTGGACTCCAGGCCTGTCTTCCCCTGCGGCACTGCATCCCAGCCTCCCCCCGCCTCACCTCCTCTTGCTTGGCTCCCATGGCCCTGACCCTCCCAAACAAGATCAGACAGGCTTTGGAGCCCCCTCTCCAAGGTCAGGGGCCAGAGGAGTGGAGGAGATTTTGCTGGACTCCAGACTCCCACTGGGGACTTTTTCTCACCGTGGGCTGCGGCCCTCCATGCTGAACACTCCTCAGCACATTCTTCAGAGCCACTGGCCCTTTGCTTCCTGTCCCCCTCAGGCCTCCCTGCAAGGATTCTTTCCTGTCCTCGCAAACTCCTGCCTTGGTCTCACCAGGTTGAGGTTTTTCTACAAGCCTTTCTGTGTAGCCCGGCCGCCTTGTAGCCTTTCCATGGGAACCCGCTTTGGGGCTGAGACCCCTGGTCACATCCCTAACACCTTTCCATTCTCCCCTCCTGGAGGCCCTTTCAGCAGGATGCCTACTTCTCACCTGAAATTCCCAGACTCCCTTGCAAACTAAGCTAGTCTCTGGTACTGGACCCCAAAGAGCCTGAGAGGCTCTTGGCTCAGTCCTTTTTGCCATAGCTAAGCTCTTGGGCTTGGCAGGGCCTCTTCTTTCTCAGAGCTGGGGAGAGCTCAGGCCCTCTGGTCCACCTCGGCCTTCCCGTGGATGCGAGAGCAGCCCACCCTTCTCCTCCATCATGACTATTTTCCTAGGCTCTGAGTTATTTCTCCCAGATGCCACTTCTCAGAATGTCCACTCTTCATGTGGACACCGTTCCTAATGGCTCCCATAATGACCACCAAGGGCACATGATTATGTCCACAATGACTGGAGCAGTCAACTAGCAAGGGGTCTTCAAGAATTTGTTGGGAGGGAGGGAACATTCTGGAATTTCACCCTCCTACACAACACCCAAGAGTTTCTCCCAGCAGAGCCCCTGCAACCTCCAAGTCCTGTTGGCTCCCTTCATTCTCTGGGTCTCCAACAAGAGGGACCTAATGTATTCTGCTAGAACCTAGTCCTTTGAGTCAGTTCTCAGTTTCAACCAGTCTCCCTCATTGACCCACCGTTGATCCATTTTGATAGAGTATACCCCCAGGCAGGGCTTCACAGGCCTTACCCAGACTGTTCCTGCATCCCCATACTCTCCCCTAGGTTAGGGCACTGGTCACCATGTTGTCACTGGGCTCTGAGAGCTGTATGGTGCTTGAGTACAAGGCTGTGTTCACAGAGATGGGAGTAGTCCACTACCACAGTTTACTTGCAGAGAAAGGCTAGTGTCTGAACTGCCCAGAGACAGCTCCTGCCAAATTGGGCTGGGGTAGGAATAACTCCAGGACACAGGTCCCGGACTGGCCACGCCCCTCGTCAGGGGTCTGTCACCCTCCATTCTCAGCTAGTCTAGGGGCCAGCAGCCAAAGGGTTCTGTCAAAGGGAGCACCTGGGATGAGCCTTGACAGACAAGGAAGGTGAAGAGGGACGCTGTTGAGTTTGGCGTGAGTTGCCTGATCTCACACTGCAGCTGACCTCTGAGCATTTTGTTTACCCAGTGACAAGCACTGCTACCAGCTGGGGCCAGGAAGGCCTGGGCCCCAAACCCCCTCCTTTCCCTTCCCATCGCCCACCAGGATCTCCTCGAGAGCAGAGCTGCTGGCATTCCTCTTGAGTCCCTCAGGCCACCCACATCCTGACATGCATAGGTGCCCCTGTGATGCATGCGGCAAGAGCTGGGGGCAAGAAGCTTGCCCTGGTTCCCGGAGAGCCATGATGTCCGCGGTTTCTGTAACTCCCTCACCAATAGCCTCAAAGTGGTCTCCCTCCCCACCTACAGTTCAGTGCTGACCACTCTTCTCCCAAGCAGTGGCCTCTCTGCACTCAAGGCCTGTAGGCCAGGCTTTCCCTTTATTAATCTTTCCAGTGCACCCCTCCCTGAAGTTCTGGGAACCTTGATAAGTTCACAGAATGTCACAGGCAGTGGTGGCAGGGAGAGTCATGTCAGACCATCAGGACAAAGGAAGTCTGGGTGGATAGTGGTGGAAGACTTCAGGCTGACGGGAAACTTTCCAGCCCTGGGGCGCAGGCCCAGGCCAAACATTCTGGCGTTTCACTGAGAGGGGCTCATAAGGACCTAAGGAGTCTTCCTAACCAGGAGTCTCTGTCCAAGGGAGAGAAGACCACGTGGCTGGGTCTCTTATGCAGGGAATTGGAAGGAGATGGTAGGCAAGGAGAGCAAAGCCGGGGATGGGGGGCGGTGAAGATTTAGGGTCAGTGAAATGGCTCAACAGGGAAGGCACTTATGGCCAAGGCCAAGCCTGACAGCCTGAGTTTTATCCCCAGAACCCACATGGTAGAAAGAAAGAACCAACACCCAAAAGTTGTCCTCTGACCTCACCCATCTATATACGTGCCATGGTGCACATGCATGCATGTACACACACACACACACACACACACACACACACACACACACACACTAAATAAACATCTAAAAATGTGTGCACACAGACTGGAGAATTCTGAACTGGCCCTGCTGTTCAATGGTCAGTGAATAAACGAATGACCACAAGGCCCCTCAGCTTGCAGTAGTTTGTGGCACTTTTTCAAGAGTACTGGGTGGTATCAGGAGTTTCAGGGCTTGGCAAGCTTCTTCTGCCAGCTGTGTGATCTTGTCCAGTCTCCTGCCATCTCTGGACCACCTTTCTAAGATGTCTCTTGAGGGGATGGGGCAGGTGCTCCTTGCAGTTGCTACCAGTTTCCAGACTCTCAAGGTGAGGAAACAGAACCATTGCTGCTTATGTCTGCCTCCATTGCCTAGAGGGCTTTAAGGGTTCCAGGAGCCCAGGCAGAATGGCCTGGCCACTGAGAGCACAAAGCCACACTAAGAGGATGTCCCTGAGAGTGTGTACCTTTCCTCACTAGGATCCCTGTCCCTGCCCATGAGTTTGCTGCCTCCTGTGCCCCCTAGCTCCCAGCACGTCAGATGGCCAGAAGCTGTGTTTACACACAAAGGCCCTTGTCTAAAAACAGCACACTCATACCAATTCTGATAGGTGTCCTCGCCCATCTAGCAGCCTAAGCCACAGACACAGGTGAGAGTCTCAACCCCCAAGGGCCTGCTGGGAGTGCCATGCAGCAGGTATGGGGCCACCAGCCCAAGACAGGAGCTGCTAACTCTTGTCACCTGGTTTGGGATTAGGGCTTGGGTTGGGGTTTTCCCCCAATGCTGAGGAGTGAGCTCGGGGCGGTGGGCATGCCAGGCCTTGCCTTGAAGGGGAGAGCTCAGGTCACAGGCATCTCAGGTCCTGATAATGGAGCTCATGTTGCTCAGCTGAGACCCACTGACCAGGTGCTCCCTACTTCCCCTGCTGCTTAAACACCCAGTCACCTGGGTTGCAGATGCCACAGGACATGTGCTCCTGGGGGCTGGGATGTCACAGGGAACTGTGCAGGCCAGAGTGGCCAGAGGTTGTGGAAGGGAAAATCGGATCTGTAAGGAGGGTACGAGTCGGGCACCACATCCTTTTCTCCTTTGCTTGGCCTGCTGCTCCAGGCCAACCCACTCCAGGTTCCCAGCCCTCCAGGGAGCACAGCAGGGAGGACTAGCTCTGCCCCCACTCCCAAATCCCTGCCAGTGCCCGCAGGAGTATCTTTTTCCCTCTTGGGACCCCCCCTCCCACTTCCCAGAAATATTTTTAAAATGAGAGTCAGCGCACCCTCTAGTGGCCAGAAGACAATCAGGTGGTTCTTGCTGCCCAGGGTTATGATGAGGGTGGTTTAAATCTGGGTATTTTACAACACTGGGCTCCACATCTGCTCTGACCCCAAAGCCCAACCTGAAGTTACAGCACAAGTGCCTCAACCCCACTCGCAGGGAGGCAGTGGAGACAGCACACAGTGCCTCCTGCTGATGGTCACTTGGGAAAATCCAAAAGTGACCTTGGGAGGACCTGCTCCCACCCAAGCTGCCTTCCCCCACCAGACTGGAAGGCTTTTTAGATTGGTCTCCTGGGTACTTTGTCCTTAAACAACAATCCCAAGGGGTCAGCTTTCCTTTTGGGACCACCAGGAGGGCTGTGGACTCTGTCTGATGTAAACATGGAGTCTCAAGAAGCCCAGGACAATGGGCATTGCTGTCTGGCCCCAGCTTCGGCTCTGCATAGAGAGGCTACCTTCGTTGCCTAAGGTCACCCAGCAAGTGGGCGGTGGGTCTGCTCCCGCAGCCACACCCATTCCCATGCCTTGCCTCTGAGTAATGGCTCTAACCCCCAGAGCTCTACCCAAGGTCAGGCTTCATTCCTGCTGCACCTGGCTCTTTTGTAAGCCCTGAAATGTCTATAAAGAACTGAGGAGCCCAGGGCTTAAGTAAAAAACCACACCGCTGGAGCTCTGAATACCAGATTAGTGCTGAGGACAGACAGCAGTCAGCAGTCCAGGGACTTCTGGGAGACTGGGGTTTTGTACGGAAGCATAGGGTGAGCCCAAGGCAAGACAGAGAGGGCAGATCATAGAGCAGTCTGAATTAGAAGTCTCTGGGCCATTACAGGGCTAAGGCCAGAATGCTGACTTTGGGAAACCTAGCTCTCCAGCAAGTCTATTTTCCAGCTGATAACCAGTGAAGATTCTTTGAGGTGGTGTGTATGAGGAGTTGGGGGCAAGGGATGTCTCTGGGGATGCTGTTCCCTCCTGCTCTAATCCAGGGTGAATACCCACCCCTGTTTGGGGTGAGACAGAAGTTTGGTCAAAAATTAAAGGTTGGTTCTAGTACAGACCCCACTCCTGGAGCAGATTCTGGAAGAAAAGCAGAATGTGAGGGGCCACCTCTGTATTCGGCTATTCAATTCTGGGTTCTGTATTGCAGGCAGGACAAGCTGAAGATCCATATGCGGAAGCACACGGGGGAACGGCCCTACCTGTGCATTCACTGCAACGCCAAATTCGTGCACAACTACGACCTCAAGAACCACATGCGCATCCACACGGGCGTGCGGCCCTACCAGTGCGAGTTCTGCTACAAAAGCTTCACGCGCTCCGACCACCTGCACCGCCACATCAAACGTCAGAGCTGCCGCATGGCTCGGCCCCGGCGCGGCCGCAAGCCCGCCGCCTGGAGGGCAGCCAGCCTGCTCTTCGGGCCCAGCGGCCCGGCGCCCGACAAGGCGGCCTTCGCGATGCCGCCCACGCTGGACGAGGTGGGGGGCCACCTGGGCGGCGCGGCCGTGTGCCTCCCGGGCCCCAGCCCTGCCAAGCACTTCCTGACGGCCCCCAAGGGCGCCTTGAGCCTGCAGGAGCTCGAGCGGCAGTTCCAGGAGACGCAGATGAAGCTGTTCGGGCGCGCGCAGCTGGAGGCTGAGAGGAACGCGGGCGGCCTGCTGGCCCTGGCGCTGGCCGAGAACGTGGCCGCCACACGGCCCTACTTCCCGCTGCCCGACCCCTGGGCCGCGGGCCTGGCTGGCCTCCCCGGGCTCGCCGGTCTCAACCACGTGGCCTCCATGTCCGAAGCCAACAACTAAGCTGGCCCTGGTCCACACCACCCTAGTCCCTGGCCCTGGCCTGCCCCCTCTAAGGCCCAGCCTGCCCCACCCTGTGGATCTGAACTTTCTATTTTGCAAACACAAAGGGAAAATGAGAAAATATATATATTAGCTGCGATGGTATTTCCCAGGCCTCCGAGGGCATTGCCTCTCTTTGGCTGGTGTCTGAGCTGTACATCTCTTCTCAAAGGGTTGGGAACCACCACCTCTCCCTGGTTGTCTCTGATTCACACAGAAGCATACAGGGTGCCCATGCCACAGGTGGCCCACACTGGTGCCCAGAGCACTTTGCAGTGGTATCGGGCAGTGAGGAGGGACCACTCTTCCAGAAGGAGGGCCAGGTAGAGCCAGCATGGGGACTACGTCCTCCTGGTCAAGCACCTTGGTTGAGCCATACTACCCTATGAGGGAGTCCCTCCTAACACTGCTGTGAGGGTCAAGTTCCAGCTCAGGGGTCCTGGGATCCAAGTGATCAATGCCTACCTGTCATGCTGACAAAAATGCCCAAGTGGTCAGGAGACCTCCTGCTGCTAGGAGCTGGCATGGAATGGGTCCATTTTAATTGTATTTGTCCCGTGACCTTGGGCAGGTCAATCATCTGTGCCTCAGAGTCACCCCGCTGTGAAAGGGGGTGGTAACTTAATTCCCCTCCCCACTTCCATACACATTCATACCAGTTCCTACAAAGAGAGTCTCTTGGAAGGTAGGGGTTTGCTGCCCCCCTCCAGAGTCTCAGGGGATGCAGTCCATCTTACTAGCTTCCATCCCCTCCACCTGGATATTAGCATGTTAGTCTAAGTAGAGCTAGACAGGGATGACAGAGAGAGGGGGGCAGGGCTTCAGGAACTCCAAATTCTGCCCTTCTTTCTGACAAGCCATGGCTATGTCTGGACCCTTAGGAACAACAGTCAGTATTTGACCGCCACATATCCCCCGTTGAGTGCTAAGTCTCCTGGAGCTGACATGCAAGAGATAAGGCCAGCTTCTAACACCCACCCCCTGCCCACCTTCCCCCATTCCTGTGGGTAGCACAGCACCTAGTGACCTGGGGCTTACCTGTTTGCTTCTTGAGTGTGTGTGTGGGGGGGGGTCTCCAGGCCCTGGCTTTGCTGGTGACACCCTTTCTTCCATGTTCGAGCCCCTCTTCCTGGTCTGAGTATTTGACCAAAAGACTGCTGTGCAGGGAGGTGGAAGCCTTTGGGTTGTGAGGGCTCTTGGTAGCAGGTCACACTCTGCTGGCTCTGGGACAGCATTACTGGCCCATGCCTCTCTGAGTTTGCATCAGTTTCTCAGGAACCCAGAGAGAAGAATCCACCTGCTTGGGAGGGCCAGCCCTGGCATCCCAGACCCCTGTGCTGTGTGAGCATGAGACTTGGCTTCTGTTGCCTTGGCTTTTTCCTGTGCAAATACACAAACAAAAAGGTCAGAGAAGACCACAGACTCTCCATCTCACAGTTCCCATCAGAGACTCCCTATCTGCTAGTGCCACCAGACGCCGGCCCATCTGGGTGGATTTGCCTCAGACACCCTCATCAGTCACCTGTGGGGCAGCTGCCTCTTAGACCCCTGTCTGCAGTTCAGGCTCATTTCTGGACATGCCAGCACCATGCACACGTTCCCCCATTACCCAGGACTGCGACTAAACCAAACTCAGAACCAACAAAGGAACCCAGTGGAATCCAGTGGTGTCGGGCTTTGGTTTTTATTTTGTAAAGGTAATGACTTCTTATAAACTCACTTTTTCAGATGACTGATTAGTTTGGTTTTTTTTCTTTGCTACAGTTTGGAGTTGTACATTGTAATATATCCAAAGATGTTGAGTACTGTATGATCAAGAACTTGAGACAAATGGGTTGTGGGGAGAGGGTTATTGTGTTCTCTCTCTCTCTCTCTCTCTCTCTCTCTTTCTCTCGTCTCTCTCTCCTCTGTTTCTGATTTCCCTGTCTGTCAATGGGAGAACGTTGGGATTTTTTTCTATTTATAACTCTTTTTATGTGACTGCTTTATGTAAAATGACACTCAACAAAGTTTGCCTTAGTGATTCAAGGGACAATCTTCCATAATTTTGGTCGCACGCTGCATCCTGCCGAGAAACTCTCAGCTAATTTTCTGGTCTATTTATTAAACAGTATTAATTGACTTGATTAAATGCTACTGAGAGTGGCACTTCTATGAGATGTGACTACTGGAAATTCACAGGACAGCAACAAACCCATCTATAGATGTTCATTACTGACACTTTAGACTATTGGGTGTTGCAAATCAAATGTCAAAGACACCTTTTAAAAGCATAAACCTTTGGCTCTTATTTGACTACTTGAAGGATAGTGAGAACTTTTGTCTTTTTCTTCCTTCCTTTTATAGAGTGGTTCTCACTGTGTGGCTCAGGCTAGCATTGAACTCACCATCCTCTTGCCTCATCCTCCAAATTCTGGGATTACAGACATGAAGTCCAGTGTTTTGGGAGAAAGCAAGCGCTGTTTATCTAATGCTAACGTCTAGATTGACTTCCTCCTCTTCTTTCTTATTTCAGGGATCTGGGGGGTGTTGCATATGGGGAGCCTGGTGCTCACTTCTTCACACATCAGCTTTGTGAGGCACTATTTGACCATGAGCCTCCAAGCACCAGTTAGCCTGAGCACAAGGTAGTTATGTGTGTGCACATGCATGTACAAATATAGCCCGTGGTGTGTGACAAGGGACAGTCCCAAGGATGTTAATCGTGATGGTTCTGCTGGTCCTACCAGTTCCCTGGCTTGGGACACAGTGGCCTCCAGTCAGTGCCATCATGAATGCCTTCTGTGCCCCACTGCCTCCCACTATCTGATGAGGAGTGGGCTTCTCTTCCTCTGTTCACCCAAGCCTCTTTGCAATCAGAGAGTCTAGATCCTTCAGGAGAGAAGGAAATATATTGTCTTTGAATGAGGTGTACTCTGTTCAGAGCACAGACCCAGAGCTCAGACTCTTACAGTAAAATTGTTGAACTACATTTTGGGCAAACCAAGGGTTAGCCCAAAGCCCCTTCTCCATTTTTTATCCCTTTTGAGCCTATGGTAGGCACTTCATATGCAGCAATTCCTGGTACAGGGAAAAGAACAGGTATGGGGTTTGAATCCTGTCTCCTCTGAGCTGCATGTCCTCAAAGGAATCATTTCTCCACTCTGCTTGTCACCTCTATGACCTCTTGGGATAAAGGAATGTTCCCATGTTCTCTACCCAAACATCTCTCAGCAGAGAGCCCAGTCTTCTAGACAGTGGATTAAAGTCTAAAGATCCAGCCTGACACATCCTTTCTATAGGGTAAGGCTCCTCTGATTACCAGGCATGATTTTGAAATTCATGCCTCTGCACTCTGTTACATAACATGTTTGCATTTTCTTAATATAAAAATAATGTCTGAAGTACTTGCTAGGCAAATGGCTTGCCTTCTTTCCAGAATCTCCTATTGATACCAGAATGATCCTTAGCTGGGAGGTCCCAGTTCACAGCTAAGGGCTTGGGACCATCACAGCCCAGTGCAGGAGCATAGGCATTCTGGGATTGTTTGGTCCTCATCCTGGGGTCTAGCTGAAGGATGTAGGCCATGATGGAGAAAGAGCAGGGAATGGGACACAGTGATCCCCAACCTCTGGCTGCCCCCGAACTCCACATGAGAGCGAAATCTTCTAGCCTGATCACATGAGAATTTCATGGAGACCCACCAGGCATGACTTGCCCCTTCAGGCCTCAGGGTGCCAAGGGACCCGGGGTGCTGGCAGCAAAGGTCCTTCAGGATGAGCCCTCTAAGGACAAGCCAAGGAACTGGCACCTTTGCATGGACAATAAGGCTTAGAGAACACATCACAACAGGCCTTGGAGCTGGGATGGATGGGGAAGGGTTTTGCCAAAAGTTTGGCCAGTTTGAGCCAATATCGAAGACTTTGGTGCCCACGCATTAAAAGGTAATTTCCTAGCATCTGGAGCTGTCTTAGAGAGGAATGAGGCCCCTTATGAGACGCTGCCACCTCAAGTATCCATCTGTCCCCTGGGAAAAACTTCTGGAGGGAGGCCGGGGACGGGGGTGGGGGCGGNTGTTCTGCTCAGCCTGGCACCACAACAGTGGTGGAGTCTGGCTGGTGTCTGGGAAAACAGGGCGGGCCCTTCTTGGGAGAGAGGGAGCTAGAAACAGGAGTGACAGGCCTGGAAAGGCAGGAAAAAAGGAATAAAGAAACTTCGTATCTGACTTGGGACAGAATTTAAGGGGGTAGAATTAAAGTGCAGGTTTCCCTCAAATTCTTTTTCATAAAGACATCCAATTTTCCCAGCACCTTTTATTGATGTCTTTTTTTTCTCATTATGTGTCCTTGATGCCTTTGTCAAAGATAAATTGGCCATAAATGTATAGGTTTATGTATAGGTTTATGTCTGTTCCATTAGTCTGTATGTTCATTTTTATGCCAGTGTCATGCTGTTCGATTACTATCGCTTTATAGCACATTGTGAAATCAGGTAATTTAATCCCTCCCTGCCTTTGTTCTTTTGGGTTCAAGATTGCTTTGGTGATCCACAGTCTTTGAGGCTTTCATATAAATTTAGAACCTTTTTTTCCCATTTCCTGGGAAAATGCCATCAGAAGTTTTCATTAATTTTATTCTATTCCATGTATACAAGATTTCTTTTTTTTTTTAATTTTTTTTAAATTTTATTTCTTTCTGTATGTGTATGGATGTATTGTCTGCATGCAAGCCTGTGCACCCGTGACGTGCAATGCCGCGGGGGTCAGAAGAGGGCGTCGGATTCCCCTGGAACTGGAGTTCTCCCGGAATTGGAGTTCCAGACAGTTCTCGGCCGCCATGTGGGTGCTGGGGATCGAACCTGGGTCCTCTGCAAGAGCGGTCGGTGCTCTTAACCGCTAGGCCATCTCTCCAGCCTGACAACTGAACATTTTTAACAACAGGCAGTCCCTGTGACAACCCCACACACACTTACACAGGCACGTAAAGACATACTCTAGGTCAACAGAGAAGCCATGTCCGGGCTGACATCATGCCTCTGGGTAACAACAGGAGATACACAATGCGTGGAGACCCGCACAACTGTTCTCCTCAGATCTCCCATCTGGAGTCACTAAACCCTGCTTTAGCCATGAACCCTGACCCTGATGACCAAATCAAAAGAGTCAGCCAGTAGGCTTCTGGATGAGGAAAGAAGAGACAGAGAATCAGACTCTTCCCCTTGTCCACCTACAAATGATTAAGTGATGGGTGAAACAACTGTCTAGCTGCCCTCGGTGCCTTGTGCCATCGCAGAGGACTTGGCTCTGCTGGTCGTCTGGTTTCTAGCCTTTTTGAGGAAGATAGTGCTGTCCCCACTTCTGTTAGTTCCTGGTCAAACATCAGCCTACATAGCAGTCATTTATTGAAGGAAATTAAATCCCTGGCAGGATTTCCATGGGGTCAGGGAGTCAGGCTGGGAGGGCCACCAGGATCAGTTGTGATGGCTGTGCTTTGCAAACGCCACTGCATCACAGGGTTGGCATGACATGTCTGGGCAGATTTGTATATACATTAACAGACATGTATGTATATTACAGCAGTTTCCAGCAGAGGACAGTGGAGTATCATGAAGGGGTACCCTTGTCTAATTTGTACTAGGGTTCCAAATAGACTCAGGAAACTCATGGCCTGGAAGGCAGGAAGTGGGGAGCAATCCCAAACCACATTCTGATTATTCCAGTAGTAATTCAATGGTGGCTGCCGCCCGGCACAGACCCAGCAGCTCATAGTGCTCACCCAAGGCCCTAGGCAACGAGACTCTGCCACTGAGGCCCACTGTGTACCTACCACTCTTTTCTCTAGAAAGGAGATCTCACACTCCATAACTGCTCACACAGATCCCCAGGTGGCTCCCTGTGCGGATTGCTCAGACGAGCATCCTACACAAAGAGTAGGACCCCGCAGAGGCCTATCTGAGTGTGACTACCTGGCTCTAACTTGGGGATGGTTCACAGCCTCAGTCTCTAAATATTAGAGTCCCATTAATGCTGGGTGGCCTGAAAATATGTCACAGGCTGGATGTGATGATGTATGCCTTTAATTGCAGCACTCAAGAGGCAGAGCCTGAGGCAGATGGATTTCTGTGAGATCTAGGCCAGCTTGGTCCACATAACAAGTTTCAGGACAGCTGAGGCGCAGGGAAACCCTGTCTCAAAACAAAATAAAACAAAACAAAATATGTCACAAATCCATGCAATTTTTGAAAGATAAGAGGACCAAAGCTCAACTGTCCAGTGGTGGGTGTAAAGCCTCAGGCTGAGTTCTTTTTTTTTTTTTTTAATTTATTTCTGTACGTGTATGAATGTACTGTCTGCATGCAAGTTTGTGCACCTGTGTCGTGCAACACCGCAGAGGTCAGAAGAGGGTGTCGGATTCCCCTGGAACTGGAGTTCTCCTGGAATTGGAGTTTCAGACGGTTCTCAGCCGCCATGTGGGTGCTGGGGATCGAACCCGGGTCCTCTGCAAGAGCAGTCGGAGCTCTTAACCGCTAGGCCATCTCTCCAGCCCCCAGGCTGAGTTCTTGCAAAGGTCCTGGACTACCTTCTCCTTGGAAGTCAGAGGCTGGAATGAGGCAAGGCTCCTGGGAGCCGGCATCTATTTAGACAGGACACACGCTGGCCTATTGGCTCCTGACACCTCAGCACTCTGCTGCTCTTGGAAGATGTCCATCACAGCCTCACCCACTCGCCCACCTCATTGACTGTGGCAGAGATCATCCAGCCCTCCTCCCTGTTTCTCAGCAGACTTGGCTGGGAGGTTTCTGTCACATCAGATCCTTCCCCTCAGGGTGAAGAAGACTAAGAAGTCTTCATGTGCAACCTCATTTCTCCTCAAAACTGGGTTTCCTAATTCACTTGACCCAGCAAAACTGGGTGTTTTAGTTTAAATGTTATTTCTTTTTTTTTTTTGTATGTGTATGAATGTACTGTCTGCATGTAGGTTTGTGCACCCGTGTCGTGCAATGCTGCGGAGGTCAGAAGAGGGTCTCGGATTCCCTGGAACTGGAGTTCTCCTGGAATTGGAGTTACAGATGGTTATCAGCCACCATGTGGGTGCTGGGGATCGAACCTGGGTCCTCTGCAAGAGCAGTCGGCGCTCTTAACCGCTAGGCCATCCCTCCAGCCCCTAAATGTTATTTCTTTTCCATTTCCACACCCCTGGATGCCATGCTCTAAAATGGAAAAGTGCATGTTTATTTCCTTAATGCCAGTGTCTTAGTGTGCTTCCTGTTGTTGTGATAAATAGCATGACCAAAAGCAACTTGGGAAGGAAAGGGTTTATTTCATCTTATACTTCCAGGTAACAGTCCATCACTGAGGAAAGTCAGAGGAGAAACTCAAGGTAGGAGCTGAAGCCGAGGCCACAGAGGGCTGCTGCTTACGGCTTGCTTTCTCCTGGCTTGCTCAGTTATCTTTCTTATGCAGTCCAGGTTCACTCACCTAGAGATGGTACCGCTATTGTGGGCCAGGGCTGCATAACAAAAAGGCCTCACAGACATGGCCATAACATAAACAGATGGAGGAAATTCCTCAAGTGAGGTTCCCTATTTCCAGGCGACTCTATAGTTTGTGTCAAGTTAGCAAAAACTAGCCAGCACATCTGGGATGTCCTAAGCAGATGCAGCCCTGAAGGGTTAAAAGTTAAGAGAGGACATGAGGCTATAGCAAAACCTAAGAGGGTTCCTGTATCCCAGTTCATGCTGCACCCTGGGGTCACTGGCAGACCAACCCTTTCCTTTGTCAGAGTAATGGTCCTGGTATCATGTAGTTTCCTGCTCCTCTGATTTTCTCCTTCCAAAGATGTGACACCTACCCAGAGGGTTCTGTAGGGTATTTGTGGCAACCCTAGACCTTCGGCTACTTACTTAATAGTTCCTAGGTCAGTATGAGCTTCCTTCCCACCCCTAGTAATGCTTAAAATAATAGCACTAATGTCTGTTTTCTTACCTTTCTTGGTTTGCTTTTATTTTATTCTTAAAATAGGAAGGGAAGGAGGAAAAAAGGAAGGAGCTAGAAGACTCACTTCTAAGCCCTTTGCTTGGGTCCTGTTTCCCAGGACGGTCTGTGCTGAGGGGTAGCTTCTCTGAGTATGCTCAGAACTGGGGGTGAAGGTCACAGGTTCTTGTACACTGTGGCACATAGTATCTGATGGAACCAGGGTTGGCAGGGAAGAGAGTGGCCCAGGGCGGGGGCCACAGGCAAGATCTAGCCCCCTTCCTACATATGGCCCAAGATTTGGAGAAGCCTGAGGATTTGAGCTAGAGATTGGCTTTCTGGATTTTTCTGGAGGTATGCTTTCTGAGGTGGGAGGATAGAGCCATTCCATGAACAGTCTGTTGGTGTGACCAACACATTTAGATATATGAAACAGGCCGGACCCTACCTGGTGGTACACCGAAGCAAGGAGATCAAGAGATCAAGAGTTCAAGGCCAACATGGGCTACTTAGTGGGTTCAATGTGTGTTCTTCTTGGTCTTCCTGCCCAGGCCCTACAAGTGTTCAGAATTGAAACCCAGCCCTGGTGACTGCATGGGTCTGTAGGAAAGGCAGGGCTGTGGAAGCACTGAGGCCTTCTCAGCACTCCTGTGGTGTTGCCTGGACTGAGGCTGTGTGTTCGCCTAAGCAATGGCAGAAGCCCCTCGTGAGACCCTTGGCCTTCTTCCCATCTTGCCCCTCTTCCACTGGGGATGGGGTCATCTTTCCACACCATCACCGACACTGTGGGTTTGCTAATTCCTCCTGCAGAGGTGGGGTCCAGGCTCCCTGGGTCAAGGTGCTTCATGTAAGGCCTCTGCTTTTCCCTGGCAGCTTCCAGCCAGGCTCCTTCAGGAACTCAGCCCTTATTTCTGTCTGCTGGACTCCAATTCCCTTCCTTGCTTGGCTCCCGGAGACATCACTGTGGAGGTTTGGCCCTACGCTTCCAGCATAAACCATAACTGTCCTCCCAGGAAAAGACAATTCCTTCCTTCTGGTTCCCTGGGGCCCCCTGTTCCCTCCTGACCTGTTTCCCTACCTACAAGGTAGTCCTGGTGCACCATGGATTAACCTCCAGCATGTTTCCATTTGCAAGCTCCTTTTCTATGGGATCTCATTTGATTCTCAAAATAAACCTCCAATATTATCCCTATTCACCAGGCAGGGAAACTAAATCTCGGAGGAATGGAAGACAGTGTCTAGGCCCATTGGGAAGTGTGTTATAAGAACTCCCACATCAACCTTGTTGATGACAGTGATTTCTTTCTTCTAAGCAGCCCATTTTCCAAGCCACTCCAGTAGACAGAGGTTGAAGTCTCTTGCTTTGTTCCTCTCCATGGGTCAGGAATCCATTGGCCAGACTGGACTGACAGATAACATATAGGACAGTGTAGTAGCTACTTTTATGTTACTATGAAAAACACCATGACCAAAAGCAATGGGAGTCGGGGGTTGGCTTACAGGTTAGAGTCCATCATCGAAGCCAATTAGGAACTCAAGTCAAAGTAAAAACCTGAAAGCAGGGACTGAAACAGAGACCACAGAGGAGCACTGCTTACTGGCTTACTCAGCTACATTCCTTTCTTTCTTTTTATCTTTCTTTCTTTCTTTCTCTCTCTTTTTCTTTCTGTTGTTGTTGTTGTTGTTGTTGTTGTTGTTTTGAAACAGGGTCTCTCTAAAGCCCTATCTGGTCTGGAACTCACTATGTAGGCCAAGCTAATCTCACTCTCAGAAATCTGTCTGCCTCTTCCTCCCCAGCTCAGCCACCTTTCTTATACAAACCAGGCCTACTTACCTGGGATGGTACTTACCAGGGATGGTACTGACCCTCCCACATCAACTAGCAATTAAGAAAACACCCTACAGACCTGCCCACAGGCCAGTCTGATGGAGGAAATTCCTCAGTTGAGGTTCCTTCTTCCTAGGTATGTTTAGGCTTGTGTCAAGTTGACAAAAACCATAACTGACACCTAGTTAATCTGAGCTTCACATAATAAATTACTGGAGGGGGTAAATAAGTAACTGGAGGGGAACATACTTTTAAAAAGTATTTTTATTTTTTTAATTTTATGTGTATGAGTATATTGCTTACTTGTATTTAAGTGTACCCATGTCATGCAATGTCCATGGAGATCAGAAGAGGATGTCCATCTCCCCTAAAACTAGAGTTATGGACCACCATGTGGGTGTTGGGAATCAAACCCAGGTCCTCTGCAAGAGCAGCCAGTGCTTCCAACCACTGAGCCATCTCTCCAGTGCCCAACATTTGGGACATACTAATACAAAAATAATTGCACTAGTAGTACTTGCCTTTAATCTTTAATCCTGGGGCTAGAAAGATTGCTGAGCGGTTAAGAATACTTGTTGTTCTTCCAGAGGACCCAGGTTCAATTCCCAGCACCTACATGGCAGCTAACAACCATCTGTAATTCCGGTTCCCTCTTCTGGAGTTTGCAGGCATTGCACAGATGTGGTACATTTACATACATGCAGGCAAAACACTCATATACATAAAATAAAAATACTAAATAAAAGATTTTAACTAATCTTTAATCCCAGCACTTGAGAGGCAGAGGCAGAGCCAGGGAGATCTCTTTGAGTTCAAGGCCAGCCTGGTTTATATAGTGAGTTCCAGCCAGGGCTACACAGGGAGACCCTATCTCATAAAATAAAAAAGTGTTCACTATTTATTGAAATTCAAAATCCAGTGACCTGTGTTTTAATTGGATGAATTTGGCCAAAGGTCATGCCTATCTGAAACTCAGGGCCTCCCTTCTAGGTCATGCTCTGGGTACCTGGGACCTTGCCCAAAGAGTGGGAACTCAATTGTTTGGCCTCTGCTGACCCCTCTTCCTGCAGGTGTCTGGTCCCAGCAGGAGTTCTGAAGTGGGAATGGAGTTTGGGCTACAGTTTCCCCTGTCCTCTAGCCCCACACAGTGAATTCAGAGACAAAGTGGATGGAGAGAAGGTGAGGTGGAATAGGAGCCAGGGCAACCCTGCCAGCAGCACACAGTGGCTCCTGCTTCAAGCACCTGCTACACCTTTTCCACTTGCAGGTTGCAGAAGCATCCAGGTGGGATGGCGGGACCTCTAAGTAGGGGCCCCTGGGAAGGGAGCATGCTCACAGGCCAAGATAAGGCAGTGCAGGAGCAGGCCACAGGGCTGGGCATCTTGGGGCTGCTTTCATACCATCATTGGTTTTACCACTCAGGAGTGCATCCCACACCAGTGTGCAAGCAGAGTGCCTTGGTAGAGCAGTGATCAGGCCTTGCCTAGGTGCTGGTAATAGTCCCGTAGCCTGTTTCTTCAAAGGTAGAACAGGAAGATCATCTTGGATGAATGTGAATTAGAGCAGAGAGAAGGTGCAAAGGCTGAGCACAGAATATCTGTAGAGCACTGGAAAACCTGTATGAAACTGAAGTGGTAGGTACTGGCACCACGTGTTTGTCCAGCCCCATAGAATCCAGAACACTCAGGTGTCAGCCATGGACTATAGGTGTTGATGTGTCAGTGAGGGTTCATGGGCAGTAATGAACCACTCTGTGAATGATGATGGTGGGGCAGTTACTAGTGCACAGGGACTAGAGTAGTTATGGAAATTCCATGTTTTCCACTCATTTCTTCTGTGAACCTGAAAGTGTCAGGAAAAAAATAATTACTTTATCTTTAAGGTAAGATAATATGTAGTTAGTTCAGCTCTTCAAAACAACATTCATGGAGTGCCTACTCTATAGTATATACTATATTTAATGTCAGTTTACAGGTACCAATAAAAGTGGGTATTGCTTTTCAAGCAGAGATTCAGGAGCCCAGGAGATGGTGAGAAATCTCCTCCTGGGTCACTATGACTGGAAGGCAACTGTGTCAAGGATCCACGAGTGTGGTCCTCTGTGGGGAGGACCAGAATCCGCACCGAGCTCAGGAAGGTGTAGCAGGTGGAGGTCTGGGAGGCCAAGGCAGAAAGCAGAGCTGAGGCCTGAGGCGGACCCCTAGGGTGGAACCCCTAAGGTGGTCGGAGACTCGGCCGGAGGCGGGGACCGAGATGTACACTCCATGCCCGCCGCCCTCGCGTGGCTGCCTCTTGCACTGCGCCTGCAAGGAAACAAAGCAGCTGGGCGGGGCCGGTTCCTGGCCGAGCTTCTAGACTGCTGGATAATACCGAAAGCCTCCGGCTGGGATGAGAGGAGACCGATGCGGGACACTTAGTCCTTTCGGGAAGGCAACCTGCCCGAGGAGATCCAGTCCCCGAGCGGAGCTGTGAAGTGACTCCCACCCTACTTGAGCCAAGAGCAAGAGCCTTGCGGTGGGGCAGAAGCTGCGGTTCACACGGTCAAGCACGGTCCATTTCTCCACCGGTCTGGAGCGACCCGGCCCCTGGCAGGAACCTCGCGAAGCTTCCTGCTTCTGTGTCTCTGGGTCCGGTGCGTAAATCCCGCCCCTGCTCAAGAGCACCGCCCTTAGGGCCAAAGAAGGAAATGTCACTGACTAGCCTAGAGCGCCCCACCTTAACGAAAGAAGACCCTGGAGAGAACAGACCGTGGCCCTGCCACTGCTGCCCCTTGCTCTGGCCAGAACCCCTCTTTTGCACCAGAGTCTGGCTAAGAACAAGCAAGACCAAGGCCAAGCACGCTGGGGGTTGTAGGAAGCAAATGAATCTGGGTCTAGGCCCTCCATCTTCGCCAAAATACAGCCTGTAAGACCATTGGTCTCTCTAAGTCTATGGTGAGTCCCCTTCCACCTTCCAAGTGGGCCCCAAGAAGGAAAAGTTCAGAGGCTGTCTGCATCATCCTTTTCCCGAGAAACAGACATCTGAAGAGGACCCCATAGACACCCCACACACACCAAGACATAGCCATGAGAACATGCCCACACTTGGCCAGGCCCTAGCCAAGTGATGAGAATCTTCCACCCAGTCCTTAGTGATGAAGTCTTCTCTTTATGGATCCTGCCCTCACCCCCAGGCTTCTTAAGAGTCTCCGTGCTCACACTAAGCATCAGGGAAGTTCCTTCCCCTCAAGCCTGTCAGGCTCCTCTCCTAAGCTTCCAGCCTTATACACAACCTCTTCCTCTGATAATTGCTTCTCAAGGTTCCCACCCACACTCAGCATGGACCTGTTGAGGCTGTCACTCCAAAGCTTGGGATGAGCCACACAAGGGGTCATTAACAGCTGATTAAATGCAGGTACACATGGTTATTTACATCACTACTGGCACACTTAGATGCTGGGGTTAAGAAATCACCGTCCGGATGACCTGCTTTTTTGGGGAAAATCCATCTTGATTTAATATATTCGAGATAAACGCAAGCATTTTCTCTAAAGGGCCACATAGGAAATACCGTAGGCTTTGCATGCAAAGACTCTGTAGTCTGTTGCAAGACTGTTTCTGCCCCCTAGTATAAAGGAGTGGGTGTGTGCCAGTAAAACTTTTTTTAAGTTTGAAGGCTTTCCACTGCTTAGCTACCCCAGCTTTAGACCTATAAATTGTATTTTGGCATCATGACTCAATTGAACAGATGAGGTAAGTGTAAGTTGAGGCTGGAGAGATGGCTCGGCAGTTAAGAGTACTCGACTGCTCTTGCTGAGGATCCAGATTCTATTTCCAACACCCACATGGTGGCTAACGCCTCGCTATAACTCTACATCCAAGGCTTTCTTCTGACCTCCATGGGCATTGCATGACACAAGTGCATTTACAGGCGGGCAATACACTCATACATGTATAATAAAAATAATAAAGAATAAAAGACTTCAAGTTGGCCTCAGACATTCTGGATGGCAGGCAATGCCCATGTCTCATACCTAGGTGATCCTGAGCTCAGTTTTCTCACCACCTATAATGAGGGTAATCATCATGTAGAGGACAGCAGGGATGATCCACTCCATAGGCCTCTGATGTGGACTATAAGACGTACAGATTCCAGAGCACTTTTATAATAAAACTCCAGAATGCTCCATACTTATGAATTTCTCACTGTGAATTTAAAGACTTTATCTTAGTCTCGGCTCTCTAATGAAAAGGAGCAGAGACCTGGTGGGACCAGTCAAGAGGCCTATGTTTGACCTAGTATGTTCCTGCTTGAATGGGCAGCTTGAGGATGCTAGTCCCTACTGCCTATGGATCTTTGCAACACAGCCACCACAGGCTAAGGACATTCTGCAGCCTTGTTGCTTCAGTTTCTCCCCTTTCAGCTCCAGCTGACTGACAGCAGCTGCAGGGCAGAGATTCTCAGAGTCAAATTCCTCCTGGCTGGGTGGAGTGAGATCCCTCCCAATGTGGCCAACCTCAGGGACTGAACAGAGCTACCTCCTACCTTGAATATGTGTGTTACTTTATTGCCACAGATATAAGGGCAACCAAGGACTGGCCACCTCTTTGTGCCATTCTTCTTGGTGCTAGGACCCAGTTCAGAGCTTTAAAGGGTCCTGTGAGCATCAACCCTTTCTGAGAAGCAAGCTGAACTGGCGCCCTCCTGCCGCAGGGACTGGCCTTTGGAGGTGCAGGATTTGGGCTCTGTGGGTACTTGGCACCACTCCAGGGGCTTCTGTGTCATTTCCTGGTGACCTTCAAGTAGCAGAGGTTGTTAGGTGGAGCATGCTTTTAGAAGTCCCAGCCTCAGTGTGGAAGCAGTAGTGGCATCTGACAGAAGCCCCAGCCGGCCGCCTAGGAACTCAGGTTCCCACAACTTTCCCATTTGCGTTCGCATTGAGGGCCCTGCATTCCCAGCAAATTATGACCCCCAGTTCTGAGCCAACTGTACAGACGAGGACATCAGGCTCAGGGGAGGGAGTGGTAGGCTTGCCAGTGAACAGCACCATCCTGAGAAGGGGTCTTCCTAGTCCACTAGGGCAAGCAGCATCTCACATAAGCAGGAATTATTGCATTTACTGTGTCCTCCTCTGCCATTCCAAACCCTCTGTATCAATGGAAAGCTGCTTGGACCCTCCTGGAGGGACCCCAACAGGCCAGAGTCTCAGGTTGTAGGACCAACACAAAGGCAGAAGCTCTGTCTTCTCCTTCCAGAGCTAAGGGTGGGACCCAGCATGAAGAAAGGAAACCGTTAGGTAAGGAAGAGAAGCTTTCTTGCCTGGGTCTACTTGCGGTGCCTCTCCAGAGGGAGGCGGAAGACTATGTCAGCTACCCAGGGAGCCAGCAGGGTCCAACTCCTGAGCCTGGGCACAATGACCTCATCAGGCATTTCCAACTTTTATGATCTGCCAACAAGGCCATGGAGGAATGCAGGCAAACTCCCCTTACAGCCTGTTCTCTGGGGCAGTGGGTGGTGATCTCACCCCTACTGAAATGCCACTGCCATGTGGCCACTGCCATTCACATGCTCGTGGCCAGGCCACAAGCCACAAGGCCCAGACCAGGACAGAGAGCAGGGGGCAGAGGAGGTGTAGTGGCCTGGACACAGAGAATTCAGCAGGTAGCTGAGTTGTCTGCCAGGAGAACAGAAATTGGAGTTGGGAAGCAAGAGTGCTCAGCCCTAGACTAAGACGTTGGGCTTACATGTGTCAAAGTCAAGTTATCCTGGATTCCCCAAACTAGCCTATGTGGGGCACCATCAGTGCTGCCCATTGATCATTCGCCTGCATCCGCTCAGAGATCTGACGCAGTGCCACCCTCCCATACACCTTCCACACAAAGCCAGTGTTTTCCTTGCACAAACGTGGTATGACTATCTGGGGACAGAGCCTCAACACTGAATTCCAATCTTGTATCAGACACTTGATAATGGAATGGCCTTGCACAGGCTGCTTTTCCTTTCAGTGCCCCTGTTTCTCTGCAAAATTGGAATAACACCAATAGTATCATCTTCCTGGGGTTGTAAGGCTGTGAGGGTGCACAGCCAGAATGGGGGGTGTGCTCAGAGAAGCACAGAAACTTGTGTCCTGAGCAATGGGAGCAGGTCAGAGAAGACGCAGGGCTCCCCCAGCCCAGTCAGCAAGCAGTAGTCACAGACAATTGGAAGCCGAAGTAGTCCTCAGAGGCTTGTCTTTTAAGTGACTCTTCCCAGCCAGCGGCACTATTTTGGGGCGGGGGGAGGGGTTGTAGAAACCTTAGGAAGTGAAGCCTAGGTGGCATCTGGAGGTTCCCCAGCCTCTGGTTCTGCCTCGCTCGCTGCCTCCTGGTCTGCTGTTACGTGATCAAGCCTCTCCACAGCCTCCTCCACCACAAACAAAGCTGCTGTCGCCACTATCTCCTTCCCGCCATGATGGACTGAAACCTTTAGAAAACCATGAGCCCAAACAAATCTTAAGTTTCTTAAATTGTTTCTGTTAGATATTCAGTTCGTACTAAAGTTAACCGTAACTTATTAGACAGAGCCTATGTCAGGGGCATTTGAAGCCCTGATCCCAAAGGTTGAATAGGACTAGACTAAGGAGCAGAAACAGACACTTAAGGTATCACTGGTCTACCCCATTGGACTTTCAACACCAGGAAATTATTGTCCTTGATATAACACAAGAGACAGTGGAGTACAGGAAGTATCAATGGCTACTCAAAGTGACATTGACAGTAGGTGACAGAATCAATGTTTGTACACACACATCACAGAGCCTCACAATTCACTGACTTCTGGCTGTCTGGTGTTTTAGATTCAGTTATACAGAGTTGTATTACTTCAATACATATTAACCAAATGCTCTACTTCTACCTGACCCTGGTCTAGATACTGTCTATCATAGAGAGGAAGAAATGGATAAGAGGAACCAACATGAAAACCATTTTTGTAAGTATATAGAACGGAATACACAAATAATTTTCTCTCTAGCTACAGTAGTTAGGATGCAAACCGAGTTGCTATGTAGATGCCCTATATTATAATGACTTAAACAAGATTTGTCTTTCTGTCTCTCCCTCCCTTCATAGTCTAGAAGACAGTGGCCCATATTACCAGAGCAGGAACAAGGAACAAGTGTCATTATCCCCTGTCCACCCTTTTTTGTCATCTACGGCAAGCATTCTCAACTTGGAGTCCATAGAGAGAAATGAAAGAATTTGTGAAATTGGAAATAAAAACTGTATCAGTATTTTCACAATCTTCATGAAGTTTAGCATTTCCTTTGTTGACCAGTGTGCCAATAAACTGCTATAATAGCCGGCGTGGTGGCGCACGCCTTTAATCCTAGCACTTGGGAGGCAGAGGCAGGCAGATCTTTGTGAGTTCAAGGCCAGCCTGGTCTACAAAGTGAGTTCCAGGACAGCTGGGGCTACAGGGAGACCCTGTCTCAAAAAGAAAAAAAAAAAAAAAAAAAAAAAAAACTGCTATAATAACAGGAACAAGGATTACACGGAGACCCCATCTCAAAAAGACTAAAAAATAAAAGATAGTTTTAGCAAATAATCCCTACAATATAGAGAAACTTTGCTCCTAATTTGTTGCCAGCAGAAATATAGTGATTTTCATGTCACAGAATAGTTGTTAGATACCTCAAATATCATGTAGTATTTATTAGTAGTGTGTCAACATTCCCAATTGTTATCTGTCTTGATGCTAGAGTTCATTATTTAATGTTAGTGAAGAGACACATAGCACATGTTTGCTGTGTGTGTGTGTGTGTGTGTCTGTGTGTCTGTGTGTGTCTGTGTGAGTTTCAGTTATTTTGTCATCTATATCAAAACCCATGGGGCCCTGGGGATATATCCTCATGGGCACATTTGTAATCCCGCACATGGGAGGGCAGGTGCTTCCTTCTGGACAGAGCTCTGGGAAGTTGTCCACATCACTCTACTCTTTATGTTTAAATTTTATTTATTTTTGAGAGATTCTCACTGTGCCACCTAAATGGCCTCCAAGCTGCGGTCTTCCCCCTTCAGCCTCCCAAGTGCTGGGATCACAGGTGTAGGCCACCAGGCCAGCCTCTCTTTCTATTCGTAGGAGCTTGATCACATAGCCACACAGGGCTCACCTCAAAGAAAGTAGGAGCAAAGTTTCTCTATATTGTAGGGATCATTTGCTAAAACTATCTTTTTTTTTTTTCTTGGTCTTTTTGAGACAGGGTTTCCCTGTATCCCCAGCTGTCCTGGAACTCACTATGTAGACCAGGCTGGCTTTGAACTCACAGAGGCCTGCCTCTGCCTCCCAAGTGTTAGGATTAAAGGTGTGCTCCACCACACCCAACTTTGTTAAAACTATCTTATCTGAATGGAAGGAGGTAGAGATTTTGAAGATAATGCAGAGTTGGGGTCTTCTTATCTGTTTTTTTTTTTGCTTTTTTATAAATATTTTTAAATTTAGTTTATTATGTGTATGAATGTACTGTCTGCATGTAGCTTTGTCACCTGTGTCGTGCAATGCCTTGGGGGTCAGAAGAGGGGCATTGGATTTCCCTGGAACTGGAGTTAAAGACGGTTCTCAGCTGTCATGTGGGTGCTGGGAATTGAACCCAGGTCCTCTGCAAGAGCAGTCGGCACTCTTAACCGATAGGCCATCTCTCCAGCCCTTCTTATCTGTTTTGACAAGCTAACATTTTCTCCACATGAAATCACAACACAGAGGTGGAATCTAGGCATCTGGTAGAGTGTGTCAGGAGACCAGGGCCCTGGCAGTCTGACCTCCATCAATCTGACCGTTTCTTCCCATGAGGATTCTCAGAAGCTCCTTTCAGCATCCCCAAGCCAGGAGCAGCTTGCCACCCACAGTCTGGGTGGTTTCTGAGGGTCCTTCCAGGTCCTCAGGACTCCTGTCCTGAGTATAGAAAGGATCAGGTGTGCAGCGATCTTCTGGAACCTCCCCAAACGGAAAGACCTATCTGTGTGGGAGAAGATGGAAAGACAGGAAAGGCTGTGAGGAAAAAGAGAATTGGGAGCAGCCCAAATGAAATAACGATGCATTCTGGGAAGGCAACTGACTGGAAGAGGCAAACATGGAGGCAATGACAGTCTTCAAAGTGTGAGCAGTCTAACTCAGTACCCAGGGGTGAGGACAAAGCCTGAGGAGGCCAGGGCCCTTGCTTTCAGCAGCCTCAGCTCCTGGCTCCCAGCCCTCCAAGAACAGACAGTAGCAGGAAGAGAACTTCTAGAGCCCCATTTGCTGGTTAAAAAACCTGTAATGGTGATCGATCAGGAGGAGTGTTGAAACCACGAAAAGTACTTGGGTTTTTAACTCTATTCTTAAGATCCTATTTTGTTGTGAGGGTGATCAGGCTGACACATCTGATACCCCATCCATCACAAGGGTTGATTTGGCTGATCTGGATGGCTAGGTGAGTGTCCCTTTCCTCCCTCAGAGCTCCTCCCCACTCCCCCCCCCACCCCCCATGGGTCCCTAAGAAGACAATCTTCCCCAATAGAGCAGGACTGGTCAAGGGTATACAAGTGGCTGCCCTCCCTTGCTAGAACCTCCAAACAAGCTCTGGGAGGGGCTTTTGTTCTAGTGAGGCTAGTCAACGTGTAAATCAGCATACAATGGGCAAAGGCATGCAAAAGCATCAGGGGACTTGGCTACTGATAGGAAAATCTATGAGTCACCATCCATAGAAAAACAGTCAGCTGTTATTTCTTACAGAGGGGTCACTATGCCTCCTCATACCTTGGCTGCTTCACCAAGGCTTTGTCCTGTTCATGCTAACAGTAATGCTGACAGTAACCACAGTTGTCAGGAAGCAAAGTCCTCAAATCGGTGGCTTTGTCCCAGGGTGCTGCTGCTCTTGTCTCCCACTGTACAACCTCTATGTCGAGCAGCTGTGTCTAGAGGAGTTTCCAGCCCCAGCTTTTCCTCTCATCCTAGGCCCAAGAAAGGCATAGCTCATGCTTTGCCCCCCATTGGCCTCCTCTTCCCAAGCCATCAACAAACACCTTTGGAAGAAACGAGGGGCCCACAGATCCAAGCACAGCATCTCATGACATTCTTCCTGGGCCCAATGGTGTTTCTAAAGCTTTAGATATTTACATGCAAAGAATGGTTCCCTCATGCAGCTTTCTGCCTCAACTTAAAATACAAAACAACTACATTCTAGATCATTATGGGAGGAGAAGATGAGGAGGAAGAATAGAGAAGGAAAAGAGAGAAGGAAGGGAAAGAAGGAGGAGGAGGAGCAGGAAGAAGGAAGAGCAAGAACAGAGAAGGAGAAAAAGGTATCAGAAAGGGAGGAAGAGCAGGAAAGAAGGAGAGGGGGAGGTGAGAAGAGGGGGAACAAGGAGCAGAAGAGGGAGACAGAAGAGGAGGAAGAGGAGGAGGAGGAGGAGGGAGGAGGAGGAAGAGGAAGAGGAGAAAGAGAAGGAGGAGGAAGAGAAAGAGGAGGAGAAAGAGAAGGAGAAAGAAAAGGAGGAAGAAGAGAAAGAAAAGGAGGAGGAGAAAGGAGAAGGAGGAGGGAGGAGGGAGGAGGAGGGAGGAGGAAGGAGGAGGGAGGAGGAGGGAGGAGGAGGAAGGAAGGAGGAGGAAGGAGGGAGGAGGGAGGAGGGAGGAGGGAGGAGGAGGGAGGAGGGGGAGGAGGGAGGAGGGAGGAGGAGGGAAGAGGAGGAGGAGGAAACTAATACCTGTAGATACTAAGCTCTGTGCTCAGCCACCCCAACCTGAGAGGTGGACACCATTATGAGTCCATACTGCAGACAGGGAGATGTGGCTTTATCATTCAGCCAGGTCACACCCACTCAGTTATTGTTGCTTGCCCATGTCATAGTCTACCTAGGAATGACAATCCATTCAATTATTCATCCTACTTTTTCATTTCTATTACCTATGTGACTTTTTCTGTCACTCTCTGTTGAAGTTTAGAAAACACTGGAGTAATCAAAGGACAACTGGTACTGGACTAAGGTTGGTGGCCTGGGAGCCCAAGCTCTGCTAGTGGCGTAATGTGCATATTCTGGCAAAATCATTATTTTTCTGAGCCTCTGTTTTCCCATCTGTAAAATGACAGGTGGACAAAATGCTGGCTACGTCCTTTTTGGGCTCTAAAATTCTGTAAATGTTAAGCTGCCACCCTTTGAATCCTGACTCAAAGAGGTGTGGCAGCTGGGCCTGGTGGCACACACCTTTAGCCACCAGGCTTGAGAGGCAGAAGTGGATAGATCTCTGTGAGACAGAGAAATGCCTAGTCTACATAGTAAGTTCCAGGCCAGCTGAGGTTGTAAGAAGACCCCAGTTTCAAGAAAAAAACAAAACGAACACATAAGAGGCATGGCACTCTAACTGCACGTCCATGCATAAGATATGACTGAGAGCTACCATTTGGCCAAGCCATCCATTTGCCCATCCCTTCCAGACAGCTTGAAGGGAACCTCTCAGAAAAGATTAGTGATTTGAAGCCAACAACTGTGAAATCCCAGGAAGAGCCAGATGCGCTTAATGCTTAATCCAGGGCTGGTTATCAGATCACTTCTAATTTGTCTGTCTTGTCTGCTCCTAATTTGCTTGTTAATAGCGTGTCCTCTTTCTACCCTATCTCCCCACATCATCTGCTCTGTTCCTCTGAGGAACTAAAATCACCAAATGTCACTCTTCTATTGAGAGAGATGGCTCAGCCCAGCCTATCTTTGGTTTCCTGCCTGCCTGTGCTCCCTGTGTCCCCTGGTCCCCCAATCCCCCTAGTCTCCCAGCTTCAGTTGAGACACATGCATCATAGGAAGCATCCCTAGTGAAACAGCTGCAAGCTTTATTATCTCCTTTGAAGGCAAATATTGCAGGATTGGGTGGAACTTTGAAGTTTTAGGTTGTCTAGCCCATGAATGGAGCCGAGCGGTTTCCAATAACATGACTCTTTCACTGTGATATTAAAGCAAAAAAAAAAAAAAACAAATGAACTGACTCTAACTAATATAGTTGAGTGTGAAAACCTTGTAAGCCCCAGTGACAATAAGAGAACACTGAAATGGAAGCTCGTACACACTGCTAGTGCAGAGGACAGGTAGCTACATCCTTTCTGAAGAGCAGCTTGACAGTACAAATCAAAAGTGCAAAAATATGCTCACTTCTGTTTGAGCCAGTGCTACCTACTAGAAAACTGAATACAAAGAAGAAATAATCACATGATAGCAACATGTGGATAGAAGGCAGCTCAGAAGAGTATATTTGTAATGGAATAATGTCAGACACAAAGCAGATTTCTAAGAACAGGAGACTCAATAAATAAAGGATGAGGCATTTAATGAGGGAATACTCTTTGCTCATTAAAATTCATGTTATAGAACAACTAACGGCAGGAGAGGAGGTACATGCCATTCTATTGTGTGAAGGAATTAGGTTTCAAGATTTCTTTGTGGAGCATCCCATGTTAGCATGTGGATTGTGTTTTTTTTTCTTTTTGAAACTTAGAGTAGAAACCAAACTATTCATAGTATTTAATTCTGCATGGTGAAATTGCATACAATATTTCTGTTATTTTTGTATCTCTTTAAAATTTCATTTTCTTAGGAAAAATATTTACATATAAATATCTAATTTTTTTCAAGTTTTATTGAAGCTTTGTACATTTCATACAAACTTTCCAATCAAATCTAGACCAATTCCCCCCTTCCTTGCCCCCCCACCCCACCAGAGCTCACACATTCTGCCAAATGTGTTTTTCATCTTTTTTCTCAGTCTCTTTTAAAATTTTCAATGCAGAAGTTTACTGTTTACTGTTTTGAACAGAAGTTCACCGTTTCAGTCAGTTCTTTGACTCAGTCTTTGTTGTTGTTGTTGTTCTTGTTCCTTCCAATTTGTATCACTGCAAAATATGCATTGATGCATGCCACCATATATCATAGGTTTTAGCATCTTCAGCTTATGATTTCTTTTTTTTTTTTTTCTTCATTAGACTGAAAGATCATGTTTGAAGTCTCCTTGGCAAGCCCAAGCCACCATCAGTCCTGCCCTTATGCTCTACACTGGGGTTTTCCCATCCCATGGTCACCAAATGAGGTCCAGTAAGCACCACATCCTGTCTTGATCTTCCTATACTGGTCTCCATGATACAGCCTGGGTAGTCCAACAATGGCAGTCTATACTCTGAAGAGGCTGAAACCCCAGTCGTAGCTCAGTCCACAAGCTGGATGTCTCAGCAGTCCTCATCTGACACTGAAGGTTTGGAGGATTCTTGGGGAGATGTGAGTCTTCAGTCCATATTGGAAGGTTGAAAAGCTGTGTCTCATGTCTTTGAAGGATGGCAAAAGCAGTGGCAGCCACAAGGTAGTTGCACTTGCCAATAAGACAGGCAAAACAACTGTGCTCTTCTTTTTTCTTTTTGTTTTCTTTTACTAAGACCTCAAGTTTTATACCTGAAGTACAATTTCTCAGGCATTACTAATAATATCTAATTTTTATTTTTTTATAATATCTAATTTTTAAAACCCTATCTCAACACCCTATCCCCAAATGCCACAGAAGGCATGTAATATTTCTTTGTGCTGGCCCAACTACTCCTGTGTTTTCTACTCTTTGTTTTCCTAGTGGAAAACGTCAGGAATTCCTCATGATGGTGGGTGCCCCTATTTGTCATTTCAGCAGTTATCCTAGGAACAAGCCTGTTCCCTACAGTTCACTTCCCCTCCCAGGTCTGCTGAAAGACCTAATTTTGCAAGTCTTTTCCAGTGTCCAGTGGTATCATTCTGGTAAGTGAAAGTTGGCTGTGGTGGGAAGTTTAACACCACAGAAACTGGCAAAAGCTCCAGACAATTAAAGTAACCCAGAGCAAAAAGAACAATGCTACAGTATCACCATACCTGATTTCAAGTTATACTACAGTGCCATAGCAAGAAAATACCATGGTATTGACACAAAAACAGACACATAGGTCATTGGAATAGAATAGAGGACTTAGATATAAACAGCTACAGGCAACTAATACTTGAAAAAGATGCAAAAAATACTCATTGGAGAAAAGACAATCTCTTCAACAAATGGTGCTATCAAAACTGGATATCCACATGTAGAAGAATGGAACTAGATCTCTATCTCTCACCTGGTATAAAAGTCACCTCCAGGGGCTGGAGAGATGGCCTAGAGGTTAAGAGCACCGACTGCTCTTGCAGAGGACCCAGGTTCAATTCCTAGCACCTACATGGTGGCTGAGAACCGTCTTTAACTCCAGTTCCAGGGGAATCTGACGCCCTCTTCTGACCTCCGAGGCATTGCACAACATGGGTGCACAAACCTACATGCTACATGCAGACAGCACATTCATACACATAAAAAATAAATAACAATTTTAAAAAGTCACTTCCAAGCCAGGCATGGTGGTGCACGCCTTTAATCCTAGCACTTGGGAGGCAGAGGCAGGTGGATCTTTGTGAGTTCAAGGCCAGCCTGGTCTACAGAGCAAGTTCCAGGACAACTGGGGCTGCAGGGAGATCCTGTCTTGAAAAGACCGAAAAAAGAAAGTCACCTCCATATGTATCAAAGACTATAGGATAAGACTTGAAATTCTGAAACTGTTAGAAGAAAAGATATGGAAAACACTTCAAGACACCGACATAAGTAAGGACTTCCTGATTGGACTCCAATCACTCCAGAAATAATGACAAAAATGGACAAATGGAATCTCATGAAAGTTAAATCTGCATGGCAAAGGAAATAATCCAGTGAAGGAACAATCTACAGAACGAGAGAAATCTTTGCTAACTACACATCTGGAAGAATATTAATGTTGAAAACATACAAAGAACATAAAAACACAAATAACATGAATCAAAGAACCCAAATCAATAAAAGACCAGTGAAATGAACAGTTCCCAATCAACGAAATGCAAATAGCCCAAAAATATAATACAAAAAATGTTCAATACCACTAGCCATTGGAGAAATGCAAATTAAAATGACGTTGAGACTCTATCTCACCCTATTCAGAATGGCATTCATTAAGAAAACAAGCAGCAACAAATGCTGGCAAGGATACAGACAGAAAGGAACACTGCATGTGGGGATGTAAATTAGTCCACAACTGTGGAAGTCAGTATGGAGGGGGCTGGAGGGATGGCTCTGCAGTTAAGAGCATTGACTGCTCTTGCAGAGGACCTGGGTTTGATTCCCAGCACCCACATGGTAGCTAAGAACTGTCCTTAACTCCAGTTCTAGGGGAATCTGATACCCTCTTCTGACCTTTGCGGCATTAACTGCATGACATGGGTGCACTAAAACACATGCAGGCAATACACTCATACACATAAAATATAAAAATAATAAATTATTTATTTATAAATTGTTCTAAAAAACTAAAAATAGACGTGCCACATGACCTAGCTATACCACTCCTAGATATTTGTCCAAACGACTTCAAGCTAACATATCACAGAGATACTCTCATCAACTTATTGCAATAGCAATAACCAGCCTGGGTGTCCATCAACAAAGGAATGCATAAATAAAATGTGGTCACACACACACACACACACACACACACACACTGGAATGTTTCAGCTATAAAGAATACAAAGTTATGTCATCTGCAGAAAGATGGATTTAGCTGGAGTCATGATAATTAAGTCAGTCTCTGATGTTGTCTCTCACTTTTGGATCCCAGATTTTCTAGAAATACATAAAATCATGTATGTATATATGATATATATATGGAAGTGAAACTGTTGAGGGAGGGCTGGAGAGATGGCCTAGTGGTTAAGAGCACTGGCTGCTCTTGCAGAGGACTCGGGTTTGATCCCCAGCACCCACATGGCGGCTGAGAACCATCTTTAACTCCAGTTCCAGGGGAATCCGACGCCCTCTTCTGACCTCCACGGCATTGCATGACATGGGTGCAGAGACCTACATCCAGGCAGCACATTTGTATAAATAAATAAATAAATAAATTTTAAAATTTTTATTTATTTTTGTATGTGAATGAATGTACTGTCTGCATGGAGGTTTGTGCACCCGTGTCATGCAATGCCACGGAGGTCAGAAGAGGATCTCGGATTCCCCTGGAACTGGAATTCTGGAATTGGAGTTACAGACGGTTCTTAGCTGCCATGTGGATGCTGGGGATCGAACCCGGGTCTTCTGCAAGAGCAGTCGGTGCTCTTAACCGCTAGGCTATCTCTCCAGCCCCATAAATAAAAAATTTAAAAAAAGAAACTGTGAAGGGAACAGAACGGACTAACAGGGAGAAGAGAAGGGTAGAGTAGAATGGGTAGAAATATGTTCAAAGTACTTATATACTTTTATGAAAGTATACTTATGAAACTCAGTACCATGTCAATCAAAAATATTATTAGGAGCTGGAGAGGTGGCTTAAAAGTTAAGAGCACTGGGGCTGGAGAGATGGCCTAGCGGTTGGGAGCACCGACCGCTCTTGCAGAGGACCCGGGTTCGATCCCCAGGGCCCACATGGCGGCCGAGAACCATCTGAAACTCCAATTCCAGGAGAACTCCAGTTCCAGGGGAATCCGAGACCCTCTTCTGGCCTCTGTGAGCATTGCACACATGGGTGCACTCACATGCAGGCAAAACTACTCATACACATTACACACACACACACACACACACACACACATTAAAGCTGGTGTGGTGGCACATATCATATCTATAATCCCAGAAATTGGGAAGGGAGAGGCAGAAGGATCACTATGATCCACAAAGTGAGTTCCAGGCAGCCAGAGCTACACGGAAAGACTGTCTCAAGAAAACAAAACAAGAGGCTGGAGAGATGGCTCAGTGTTTAAGAGTGTGCGTTGCACTTTCAGAGGACTGGAGTTTGATTCCCAGTGCCCAGTCAGGCAGCTCACAACCACCAGTAACCACCTCCAGGGGGATCTGATGCCTCTGGCCTCTACAGGCACTGTGGTCATGTGCACAGACACACATGTTTATAGCTGTCCACATAGCTAAACATTAAAAATATTTTTAAAACAAGTAAAAAACCAGAAATAATACATATACACTAAAATAGTAAATTGGCAAAAGCTATTAGCAGGGCTCCCCCTGCCCCAGAGCCAGTTATTAAATACTCAACAGTAAATAGCTGCTTGAACCTTTGATACCTCCACAGCCTCTCTTACCTTGGAACCTTTGACAACTCTCAGACACTGTTGATGCAGAAGGGCCAGTATACAGTATACCCTGTTCACCTCTATAAACTCCTCAGCTCCTTCTATCTGTGTCTGAGCACCCCAGGGACCTTTGAGAGATGTGTTCTTGGGCTCCTCAGTGGGTCTACTGACATGGAAATTGGGTGGGCTCAGCTGCCTGGAATCCAGCAAGCCTTGCAGGTGATGCTGGCACTCTCTCAAGTGTGCACAGCCAAAGATATCACTAGCCCCAGGAAGGACCATCCAAACTCATAGGAGGAGTTTCTATTTCTCTCTAGATAGGGCTTGAACAAAACAAAACAATAACAAAAATCATTAATGGCTCATCTCATCCCTTCTCTGTCCTTCTGAGAGAATCACCTATGACCACTAAAGAAAGACTGTGTACTGTGCAGACCACTCCCACATATACATCTATTATAATTAAAGTGATGCAATACAAAGTCTACCAATGGTCAAAAAGAAGTATCAAATGTCAAAAGTTTAATAAGCATACCTTTTTTCCCACCATGTCTTCCCAAATGAATGTTCTGCATTCTAGGTATTGGATAATCAGTCCCACCCAGCCTGCCCCCCAAAAGGAATGCACATTTTCATTCAAGGCTGCCCAAGCTAGTCTTGGCAGTTCAGGTTTCACAGGCACATCTTTTGTGCTCAATTCAAGGAGGTGGTGAGGACAGAGATTCTGATCTGATGATGCCAGTCACTTGCTTCTGGCAGCCATTCAGGAGACAATTCTAGTCTTGATTTGGCATGCCACAGGATAGATGGGACTTTCGGACATGCACTTCCCCAGTGCTACAGAGAGAGCAGAATTACACAGCAAACCCAGTCCCTTGTCCATCTAGACATACCTTGGCTTCCTTTCCTTCCCTTTCCCTAAGGCTTAGGCACTGATGGATCTTGGGACTATTTTCTTTCTTGGGACTCTTTCTCTTTGGCTGTTAATGAGGACCGTTCACCTCTCTTTCCAAAGGCAATTGTCTTTTGATCAGCACTAACAGAAGAGAGCAATCACATAAATAACGTGAATAAAAATAAAAATCCTACTTGGCTCTGTTATGCACAGCTTGTTCCAGGAACAGCAGATTTGTTCTTCTAATTTGCTTTGGCTGCAATTAATATTAAAACGAGGTGGCAGGGAGTAGGGACAGAGCTAGTTTTAATGATGTGTCGTCACTACAGAAAACTGAGAGCAGTCAGTGATGGAGCTCAGTTTCTGCCTGTGAGTGGCTAGCTCAGCAGCCATTGACATCCTAGAGGGGTTTCCCTATAAAACCATCCCACCCTCCCATCCCAGATAGGGCAACAACCCACCCAGGCCAACTCTCAGAAGGCTTCAGGATCCTCCCTAGCCAGGTGCAGAGAAGTGATTGGTCACAGCCCAGCACAGCCGCAGCTTCTCTCCATCAGGTAGCCTTGAGGCCAGGTTTGTACACTGGTCCTGATCCTACTCTCCACAACACCAGAAAAAGAAAGCACCAGCACATAAGCAATGGGACAGACACTATTTTGAGATAAGCTGCTAAAATTGATTTTACAAAAGAAAATTATCTTCAGAATCAGCACAACCCTTTTTTCAGGTGCTCTGGTGAACAACTCCCTTCTAAAGCTCTCTAGAGGCCCTGCCAACCCCTCATCAGCATAAACTCAGGTAAGTCTGGAAGCAGCTCACTGTGAATAATAAATGATGTTGTATCAGGAAATGTCAAGGGTTTTAGAAATCCCTGTGACAGGAAACTGGGCAAAGATCACATATGTCTTTTTCTTTTTTCTTTTTTTTTAAATTTTATTTCTGTATGTGTATCAATGTACTGTCTGCATGCAGGTTTGTGCACCCGTGTCGTGCAATGCCGTGGAGATCAGAAGAGCTTGTCGGATTCCCCTGGAACTGGAGTTCTCCTTGAATTGGAGTTTCAGACGGTTCTCGGCTGCCATGTGGGTGCTGGGGATCGAACCCGGGTCCTCTGTAAGAGCGGTCAGTGCTCTTCACCAGTAAGCCATCTCTCCAGCCCCACATATGTCTTTTTCAAAAAATATGTATGAGTATTTTGCCTTTCTGTATGTAAGTGCACCCATGTCACGCAAAACTCATGGAGGCCAAAAGAGGGGATCAGATCCCCTGGGATTGGAGTTAGGAGTTATAGATGGTTGTTAGCTACACTATGAATGTTGGGAATCAAACCCAGGTCCTCTGGGAGAGCAGCAAGTGCCCTTAACCACTGAACCATCTCTCTAGCCCATCAAATATCTTTGATTCCACCACACTGATTGACTAGTTCCCCTGGGCACCCTTCCTCAATAGTCCTCTCTCCAGTCATCTGTTCCCTGAAAAATACACCAGGATAAGGACTGAAGGAAACCACGGCTAACAGTGACCTCAAGGCTATACAGAGGCATTCGCCCAGTCATTCAATATAAACATTGTGGTTTCTCAAGCAGTATACTAGGCCCTGCACTCCCATGCAGTGGAGACCAACCAGACATGGTCTCTGTTCTCAGAGGGCATATCACCAGGAAGACTGGCACAAACAAATTCCTACTGTTCTATATGCTGAGTTATCAGGAGATTATAGAGAGCTGGTAAACCACACAGCTCAGTGAAAAACCACGCAGGCTTTGCACAGGAGTACCAAGGAGGGGCCTCCCCTTTCTCCTAATGCTCACAACATTCTTACAAGGCAGGTGTTAAAATCCCATTGTACAGGTGTGCCCCAGACCTGCCAGCTCTCTATACGTGCTGTGATTAATGCATCTCCCAATTCTCACCAGAGAAGCTTTCTTGTGCAGCAGATGATTAACAAAGAGCCCTAAAACTGGCCAATATGCAGAGAAGAAGAGGCTGCAGAGTGCTTATCTCTGAATAGGACACCTATATCAAACTTCTGCCTTCCAAGGCTCAGGGATCATCACCTGTAGGCCACTCCCAGGCCTGATTAATAAGCCACATTGCTGAATTGCTTGCTGCGCTATCAACATGGTGCCCTTCCTGGCAACAGCTGCATGCAGCCCCCCTCACCAGGATTAGATGCCCTCTTCCTTCGTTGGGCTTGTAAACAACACATGATCATCTATAGAAGCATGTGCAGGCTGAGGACTATGTAACTGCATGATTAAGTTGACCTTTTCAATAATTGGATGTGCTCTGATGCTCTTTGTGCTGATTGGTAGAAGCTTCCTGTATATCCTGTACTGGGAAATAAAGTTTTGAGTTTTGCCCTCTGAGGTGCTCCCAGAGTGAGTTTTTTTCCACTGCACTTACCTTGGTAGAGAGGGGATCAAGGATGGGTCATATGAAGGGCCACACATGGCACTGAACAGAGACCCTCAGACCTACCGCAAGCCTGGAGTTTCAGGTAAGTCACACCAAGTGACCCCCCCCCCCCCAAGCAATTGCCTGTGTACTCTGCTCCACTCGCAGGGCATGGAAGTTAGTGAAAGTCAGGCCCAGGAGCTATGGAAGACCCTGCTAGATTTTGCCCCTTGGTTGGATGAAGAGGAAGGGAACAGGATCTAGAGCGGCTGCATGCGTGGCCAAAGGTAAAAAGAAACTGCTTGATGCCCGTAAGGAGCTGCCCGGCAGGAAAAGTTCACCTTGTGAGCAGCTCGACTAAGCAGGAAACAGAAAGTGGTGCCTCAACCATATCAGACTCTGCAGGGGTGGAGCCACGGCCCTCCAATGCCCCTCCCCCTCTCCCTTCCCCCCCTTCCCCCCCTTCCCCCCTCCCTCCCACTTCATCTTCATATCCTTCCTTGCCACCCTATGGGCCCCCTCAGGAAGAGCCCAGTACCTCCTGGTCTCACCTACTTTGCAAGCAAAGGGACCAGAGAGGGGTTGAGGCAGATCACTCCCCCCACAAGCTGGATGGGGTTCTTCCTCGCAGGACTTCCCTACCTTACCATTGGCACCTCTGTCCATGCTTTTCCAGTGAACCTGGTACTAACACCACCACAGTGCCCTTTGCCATGGTATCCGCATAACCCCCAATCTCTATACTAGAGACCCCTCTTCTTTGCTCTTAAGACCTCCGTCACCGCCCCCCATCTTTATTTGCTTTAAAACTGCTTTTCGAGATGAACTGAATAATGTGAGACTTAGTTCCAGTGCTCTGGAGGCAGAGGCATGTGGATTTCTGTGGGAGGTTGGAGCCAGGCTGGTCTAGGTATTGAGTGTCAAGACAGCCACTGTTGGGGGACCATGTCTAAAATAAGCTTGGGAATGTTTCTGTGTTTTCATATATCAAACAGTCCTTAATGATGAATCAAGATAAACAAATTAGTCTAAAACTAAAGGCACCTGTGTACTGTTTTGGCCTTTGGGCCTGGTCTAGAAGAGAGGGAAACATAATTAGGGACAGATGGTTAGAGACAAGTCAGGGACAGCTCAGGGACAAATCAGGGACAGGTTAGGGACAGGTGGTCAGGTTAGGGTCAGATCAGGGCTAGACCAGGGTCAGGTTAGGGTCAGGTGGTTAGGGTCAGCTAGTTAGGGCTGGGCGGTTGGGACGGGGCCCAGGAGTCAACAAATGGATCCCAGGTGTTTATGTGTTACTGAGGACACCTATTCTAATTATTCCTACAGCACAAGAAACTGCAACATAATTGAAAAACAAATGATGGGTATGGTGGTTTGAATGAGAAAGTCCCTCATAGGCTTCAAGTATTCAGACATTTTGTCCCCAGTTGGTGGCGCTGTTTTGGCAGGTCTTAGAAGGTGTGGCCATGCTGGAGGAAGTACGTCACTGGGGGTGGGCTTAGAGAGTTCAACAAGCCTTGCCAGTCTCCAGTTGCTCTCTCTCTGCTTCCTGTGTTCATTGTGAGATGTGAACCTCAGCTTTTTGCTCCAGCTCCTGCCACCATGCCTCCCGCCACAATGGACTCTGATTCCCTGGAACTGTCAATCATAAGCTCAAATAAACTCTTCCTTTTATAAGTTCCCTTGGTCACGGTGGTTTTATCATAGCAACAGAAAAGTGAACACAATGGGTCACCCTCCAACTCCTCCTACAATGTGTGGCCAGTCTTTCTTTCACCAAGAGGCCTATACCATCAACTTTTCCTGCCATGGGAGGTCAAATTCAAGTAATGCCACTTTTCTCTACCTGCTTGCCCCTTGGTTTCTTCTTTGTCATTCCTGTAAATATCACCAGCTGCTTTACTAACCTCTCCCTTCGAGAAGGGGAATATGTTTTCTTTCTAGATGGCTATCAATCAGATGTGGGAATCCTGCTTACAAGCCTCCTGCATGGAGCCAAATGAGCTGATCAGCTCCACAGTGACTGCTGGAGTCACTGTTTCCAACAAAACAGCTCAAGCACAAGCCCTCCATAACCTCTTATTGGCGACATCAGAAAGGTTCAACACTGCTGCCACCTCCCTTGAGTATCTTAGGCTGAGCATTGCAAATTTACAGACTCAATTGGACATTGGTGCAACTGCATTAGAAGCCATATTGCACATGATGGGACTCTCAGTTCAGCAACCCCTTCAAACTTTTGCTTTGAGTAATTGTGCTTCCGGTTTTGCTCAGTTGCTTTAGGATGCTTTAGTCTAGGGTGAGGGCATAATGGCCAAGATGTTGGCTATAATTGTCCACAAACATGTCCCCACTCAGGCACCTGTCCAGGCCCATCTGGCTCTGACATAACCAGAGGGTTGAGACACCTAGCCTTGTTCAAGCACACAATGTGTTGCAGATGGGTTTCCATGTCGCCCCTCCTCAGGGCGATTTATAAGAAAATTAAAAAGGAGGATATGTAGGCCACTCCCGGGCCACATTGCTGAATTTCTTGCTGCGCCATCAACATGGCGCCCTTCCTGGCAACAGCTGCATGCAGCCCCCCTCACCGTGATTAGTTGCCCCTGCACTGAGCTTGTAAACAGCATGTAAGCATCTACAGAAGCGTGTGCAGGCTGAGCACTATGTAACTGTGTGATTAAGTTGACTTTTTTGACGATTGGATGTGCTCTGATGCTCTCTATGCTGATTGGTAGAAGCTTCCTATATACCCTGTACTGGGAAATAAAGTTTTGAGTTTTGCCCTCTGAGGTGCTCCCAGAGTGGGTTTTGCTCCGTTGCACTTCCCCTCGGTATAGAGGGGACTGAAGACCGGTCATATGAAGGCCCACACAATCGCAGAAGAAAGGACATAAAGATTATAAAAGCCAAGGTGGTGGATGACCACAGGAAACAGTTCTCCATAAAGCTGGTGAGTTACTCATATGAACTCACAGCAATGGCGACAGCATACACAAGTCCCATGTAAGCTCAGGCCAGAATAGATCCCAATGCTGATGTGGGGAAATGGTAAGAAACCCCAACCCTAGCTGAGGAGCTATTGGCAACTGATGGATGCTGGGAAGGAGAGAATCAATCTCATCTAAGGATGAGACTCTTGGTGGGTTGACCAGGCTCACTCTAGTGAGCAGACCCATACTAAAGAGCAGTTAGGGACACAGAATTGACTCTATAAATTGTATGTACATATACATTATATATATATATATAATATATAGTACTATATATATATATTATAATATAGTGTGTATATGTGTGTGTGTGTAGTTGGACAAGGGGTGGTGGTGCAGCTGGGGGAGGGAATCTAAATTCAATCAAATACATTTATGAAATTTGCAAAAATTCACTTAAAAAGTCCCATTATACAGGTGAGAAACCTTGAGGTCCTGCAGGGAAATTAGCTGCCAGAGGGTATAGTCATGGCAGTCTGTGATTTCACCCACAATCTGACTTCCAGAGCCTTCTCTTCCTCCCTTCTTCCTCCCATGTCCCATTGCCTGCTTTTAAGATCTTCCATCTCACCAGAGAGAATAAAACTACAGATGTGGAACAGTGACGAACAGGAACAGTGGCAAAGCTGCACTCGAGATAAGGAAAGGACCAGCTCTAAGCCCAGAAGTCCACAATCATTGTAGTATTCATTCTTCCACAGCTCAGGAGAATTGATAATATCTTCTCTCTACCAATGCCGTCTAATACAGGATTTCATGGATACAACCATGTGTCACTTAATGATGGGACACAACATTAGTGAATTACATCATTCATTCATTCATTGAATGAGCATCACATAGTGAACTTATGAGCACCTGGATGCAACAGACCGGTCACTCCTGGTGACCTTGGGAACAACCAAGAACTGTAGCAAACAGGAGACATCGGAGGGTGCTGCATATGCCCCCTGGCATGCTGTTTACTGGAAGCTGGGGGGGGTATAGGAAGGAACATAGTCTGAGATAATAATAATTAAAAGAATTATTGGGCTGGAGAGATAGCCTAGTGGTTAAGAGCACCAACTGCTCTTGTAGAAGACCCGGGTTCGATCCCCAGCATCCACATGGCGGCTAAGAACAGTCTGTAACTCCAATTCCAGGAGAACTCCAGTTCCAGGGGAATCCGAGACCCTCTTCTGACCTCCGCAGCATTGCACAACATGGGTGCACAGACCTACATGCAAAGAGTACATTCATACACATACAAAAATAAATATAAAAAATTAAAAATTAAAAAAAAGAATTATATAGTAATGCATAAACCAGTAGCTCAGTTACTCATTTTACTATCTAGTACTGCATGCAGTATGTAACTGTGTGTGCTGTTTTTATGTGACTGGAAATTTAGTGGATGTGTTTACATGAAAATTACCATGTGCTAACACAATGGCTTATGATGTCATCAGGCTCCATTCTAAAATCTTATGGGGCCGGGTGTGGTGGCGCATGCCTTTGATCCTAGCACTTGGGAGGCAGAGGCAGGTGGATCTTTGTGAGTTCAAGGCTAGCCTGGTCTACAGAGCGAGTTCCAGGACAGCTGGGGCTACAGGGAGACCCTGTCTCGAAAAGACCAAAAAAAAAATCTTATGGCATCCCTGTTTTATATGCAATCTGTCATCGGCTGAAACATCATTATGTATCATATGATTGAACATAATACAAATACAGAATGGCACTAACATTGATACGAGGCTGAGGACACACCTGTATTTGCAACTACTTGGGAAGCTACGGCAGGGGATCATCTGATCAGGACTTCAAGAACGGCTGAGCATCATAGTAAGACCTCATCTCTAAACAGAACAAAGACGTGGTAATGCATATCAGTAATTCCATCATCTGGGAGGCAGAGACTAAAGGATCACCTCAAGTGCGAGGCCAGCCTGGGCTACATAGCAAGACCTTGTCTCAAAAAGAATTATTGAGGGGCTGGAGAGATGGCCTAGCGGTTAAGAGCCCCGACCGCTCTTACAGAGGACCCGGGTTCGATCCCCAGCACCCACATGGCAGCCGAGAGCCGTCTGAAACTCCAATTCCAGGAGAACTCCAGTTCCAGGAGAATCCGAGACCCTCTTCTGACCTCCGCGGCATTGCACGACACGGGTGCACAAACCTGCATGCAGACAGTACATTGATACACATACCGAAATAAATAAAATTAAAAAAAAAGAAACTTAAAAAAAAAAGAATTATTGATAAGGCATCATAGTGACATTATTTTAAATTGAATTTCAAGTTATTTTTTGGATCCTGTCTGAAAACCTGAGCTCTTTTCTTCTGAAGAGAGAGAGAGACAGAGACAGAGAGAGAGAGCCAGATAACACTAGGATAGTCTTCCGTTGCCTTGGCGATACTGAAGGACCATCCCCCACTTCCGTCAACCACACTGCTTCTGCTCTCAGGAGCTCTGCCAGACCTCTCATCCATCTTCCTGATGCTGGGCTGCCTTGTCACTGGCCCTCCTTCCCTCTTCCTGCCCCTGATCTTCACCAGTGCAGTCCTGTCAGTGTCAGAAGGACAGAAGAAGGTGTTGGATCCCTTGGAACTGGAGTTATGGACTGTTGTTAGCTGCCATGTGTGTGTTGAGATTTGAACCCTGGTCTTCTGCAAGAACAGCCAGTGCTCTTAACCTCTGAGCTATCTCTCCAGCCCCTTAACCAGCTTCTTCCTTCTGTCTTTCCATTTTCTCCAGAAACTCTCCCTTTTGCACAGTTCTCTCCCCTCTGTCTCCTTTACCCACTCTTTCTTCCTCTCCTCTCTTCTCCTTACCTCCTCCTTGCTGTCTTTGTCCATTTCATCTGGGACCTCCAAAAGCATTAGGTCAAGGTTGATTAAGCTAAGTGCTGGGCTAATCATACTTTCCCTCTAGGGAAAGGCATGCTTGAAGTCTTGAAAAGAGATTAGACAGGATAAAAGCCAGAGCAACTACACATGCTAAAAGCAGCACTGTGGGAGCTGCCCTTAGCATGTGTGCCTGCCATAGCCACCTCTTATGAGGGTCAGCCTGCTGTCCTTGGGCATTCTGGGAGGTACCAGAATTCAGGAACATGCAATACAGACCACTTGGCTTCTCTCACAGCATGAAATATTGGAAAGCTGTTTCCTCCCCAATATGCCCAGATACTTGTCTGTGACTTAAAAAAAAAAAAAATAAATGAAGCCATTTCCCATCCATTATTTGGGTAATTTCTATTTGAGAATACATTTTCCCCAAGAGAGTGAATCAAGTTGTTCTTATTGTGGATGAAAACAGGCAGCCCATAAATATTTTGATTGTCTTAGAATTGACTCTCAAGCAAAAGAAGGGGGAAAAAGTGTGGTGAGTAGTATTTGGTATCCCATAGATTTGGATTTGACTCCCACCTCTTCCAGTTATCCAATGGGCAACCTTAAGCTAAAGATCTTAATCATTCATTCAAGAGGAGGTTGGGATATACAGCTCCTAAAGCTGTGCACAGAGGAAATCAGGAGGTATGTGATGTGATGTCCTCATAACTACTGCAATTTTTAATCTTATATGTCCACTTAGCTGGACAATGGTGTCCAAATATTTGCCAAGTATTGTTCTGGGTGTTTCTGTGAGGGTGGCTTTTTTTTTTTTGGATTTCAATCAGTTGACTTTGAGTAAAGTACATTGCCCTCCTTCAGGTAAGTGGGCCTCACCCAATCAGTCTAAGGTTTAAAGAAAGCAAAACTCCAGGCTTTTCCAGAAAAGAGGGCTCTCTCCACAAGACAGCTTTTTAATTTCACCTGCAACATCAGTTCTTGCTAGTTATACAGTTGTTAAGTATTGAGGACTCTGGGTCTCCAGCCTGCCAGCCCATCCTGCTGAGTTTGGGCTTGCCATCCTCCATAATCGCTTGGCCAATTCCTTGCAATCCATTTCTATTTATAAATGCCCACCTTATTGGTTACTCTCTAGAGGAAGACACACAGGCATGTAACTGAACATCTAGTGCAGAACAAATATCTAACAGGACTACAGTGTTTACATTTTGAAACCCTCATGGGGTGATGATGGAAGAACAAGGCCGGTCCAGGCCTCACCCTCTGCGTGAGGACCAGAGCTTCTTATTAGGGACCTGCTTCCCTCGGGGGAGATGGTGATGCTCTGAGCCTTCAGAGGCAGTTTGGACCAACCTGGTGTTCCCCCAAAGGACCAGTGTGCAAAGAGCCATTCTCATTATTTTATACCCAGAATGTAGCACTAACTTCTCAGCACTGAGCCAAGGATTCCAGGCTCCATCCACTACTTCTTTGTGCAAGCATTCCCTTCAGAACACACCTACCTCTGACAAACAAGCATAGGAGACACTACCTGGACTAGCATCCGGACATTCTTGCTGTTTTCCTTGTAACTCTGGACCTATCAGAGCCTCCACTGAAACTCCTCCTCTGGGAAACCTGTCTACAACTTCCTCCCCGTCTCTCCATGCAACCTCTTCCTGAATTTCCCATGCCATCTTAACAAGCCCCAGAACTAATCTCTGGATGGCCTTATAAGGTGTGTGTAAGACTTCTAATCAGCTCTGGCCCATGTTCTTCCTTCACAGAGCTCTGTGCAGCACCAAGTATATGGAAAGGATTCAGGATTCAGGTAGAGAAAGGTGAACTCCTCCCACCTCCACTCCTAAGCTTTGTATGCAACAAAGTTTCAAATAGCCTTTGAAAATTAGCTGGAGCTAAGAGGCCCCTTAAAAAACAGCAAGTATGGGGCTGGAGAGATGGCCTAGTGATTAAGAGCACCGACTGCTCTTGCAGAGGACCTGGGTTCTATCCCAGCACCCACATGGCGGCTGAGAACCATCTGTAACTCCAATTCCAAGAGAACTCCAGTTCCAGGGGAATCCGAGACCCTCTTCTGACCTCCGTGGCATTGCATGACACGGGTGCACAAACCCACAAACCTACATGCAGACAGTACATTCATACGCATACAAAAATAAATAAAATTAAAAAAAAAGAAAGTAAAAAAAACAAGTATCTAGTGATAAGTACTGTTCTCTGGAATGGTTCATCTCCAGAATCACTGTAAGTGCTGAAGAATCCCCTTCCCACTGTGTGCGTTCACATCAGCATATAGGGTTGGGGTGAGATTTTTAGCTCTCTAAGGCAGAGTGTTGAGACAAGGATTCCGCACAAGATTGATAGGAGAGTGCACCCAGGAGCAAGGGCACAGAACAGGTGAGCTCAGCAGGGATGTCTCAGCTAAAGTGTAGTCTGCACCTGTGAGGAGCCTTGGAGCCCAGACTGCATGGCAGTGCCGTCACCATGATGTAGCAGTATGGTCACCAAACATCCTCCTTGAAACTGAAATGCCTCCGTCTAGAGCAAATATCATTGTCAGGGTCCAGCGTTTCAATTCCAAGCCAGTCAGTCATGGTTTGGGCTACCCCTGAGGAGAAAGAAGCCAAGCCAAAGGGTGCCAATCACTCTGGGATGGGGTGGGGTTCTAGCGAAGGTGGATGTCCACCGGCCCAGCAAAGGGCTTTGGAAGACAAGGGAAGGACATCTGACTGTATCCATTCAACAGACAGGAGCCAGTGAAGCATCTCTCTTTCTTGCAACCTATGTGGCTGGAGGCCCCACTGAGGGGATGTCCCATCCCTTCCAGAGTCCCCTAAGAGGTGGCCTCAGCTCAAGCAGCCTGGTTGCTGATTCAGAGAACACCTAATCGGCTCCCTACAGGCTCTGTTGGCTTCCTGTGTGTTTGTGACTCAATTAAATTAACAAACTACTTTCCCTGCCCAGACTCTTTCTGCTGCCTAGATTTTAGCATATGTCAGTCAGGGTGGCTCAGCATCTCCAGATGGCTGTGAGCACGCTCCACAGCCCTAATGCCAAATCATGGCCAGGGACTCTTGAGTGTGGAGAGGCCCAAAGACTCAGACAAAGAATTATGCAGGGGAGAGAGACCGAATCAGCGGGGTGGGGGTGGGGCACAGAAGCCAGGAGAGCTAATATTCTTCCTCACAGGGAAACTAGCAGATGCTAAGGACCCCCGTCTTCCTGCAGGGAAGCTTCAACTCCTGAAGGTGGTGTGGATATCAAACAACCTCATGTTTCTTTGGGGGGGAAGGGCTGAGACTAGGATTCTCAAAGTGCCTTTCCTGGAACACCAGTAGAAGCAGAACTCTAAAATTTGTGAGAAATGCAAGCTAAGTCTCACCTCAGCTCCACAGGATCAGATTCTGGCATGGGCACAGCCAACCTCTCAGCAGATCTGATGTCCACTCAAGTGTGAAACCGGTCGTCTCCTGCAGTCATCATGCTCAACCCTCCTCCTGAGACACCACAGAGCTCTATGCTCTGGGTCGGCCATAGGCTGTTGCTGAGCCCAGAAGTGAAATAAAAATGGCATTCTGGAGAGAAAGATGCTTCAAAAACTCCAAGGATGCTTTAGCTGGCCTGTCACAGCTCAAAAATGACTGGCTTTGACCAGTACAATGTGGCCTTTCCCAGTGGCACCTCCCGGTCCATCCTCACTGGGTCCCTGCTGTCATGAGTAGTGGGTTTCATTGGCATGGGTCAGCTGGCATCCTGTTGGCTTACAAGGTGTGGTGGTTTGCATGAGTGTCCCCCATAGGCTGTAAGTATTCAGACATTTGTCTCCAGTTGGTGGCGCTGTTTTTGGAGGTCTTGGGGTGTGTGGCTGTGCTGGAGGAAGTGTGTCACTGGGGGCAGGGCTTAGAGTTTTAACAAGCCTCGGGGTCTACAGTTGCTTCCTCTTGGCTTCCTGTGCTCTTCGTGAGATGTGACCCTCGGTTTCCTGCTCCAGATACAGCCGCCACGCCTCCCGCCACAATGGACTCTAATTCCCTGGAACTGCCAATCGTAAGCTCAAATAAACTCTTCCTTTTATAAGTTCCTTGGTCATGGTGTTTTATCACAGCAACAGAAAAGTGACTAATACAGTTATTGGTACCAGAGAGTGGGCTGTTGGCTGTGAAGAACCTGACCATGTGGATGTTTAGAGAAGTGTGGAAGACTTTGGAACTTTGGGCTGGAAAGGCTGTTGACTATTGTAAGCAGAGCTTAAAGGGCCATTCTAGTGGAGGCCTGGAAGAAAGCATGGCTGCAAAAGATGTGGTTCTAGAGGAGGATAAAGACTTAGGCAGCAACTGCGATATTTTGATAAAGAGTCTGGCAGCAGTTTGCCCACAGCCCAGATGCTTGCCTGATGCTAAGTTGAAAAGCAATGGACTGATGTCTTTGGTGGAGGATATTTCAAGACAGCCTAATGTAGAAATGGTGGCGTGGCTTTTAATGGTGAATATTGTGCAGATCTACAGTGAAAAAGAGCAGAAGGGGCAGAAAGAAATGCAGAATGTACAGTTTGGATCCAAAAACTGCACTAGGAAGATTAAAGGTGGGGCCAAGGCATGTGAAGGAGAGGCTCCCTTTCATAAGGAGATTAAAGCAATTAAGGAGAGGCCTGGAGATTTACAAGTAAACAAAAGAATCAGTACTTTCAGGGCAAGACCACACCCAGCTAATCCTCCAACAAGTCCAGGGCAGAGAAAAGTTGCAAATGTGGTTGAAATAGGCCAGGGTCCATCACAAAATTGCAGCCAAACTAAGCAGTTTCATTCACGTGGTGCTGGCTTTAGAGGCATGAAGTTTGCAAGAGTGAAGGGGTCATCAGTTCTTCCTCCACGGTTTCAGAGAGCTGCCAAGGTCAGGCAGAACACAGCAGGGGTGTCCCTGCATAAAGTAGGCCCTGATAGGCCATTGTGTGAAGCTGTGAATGTGAAGCCTGGTTGGCAGAGGAGACCCCAAGAAGACATTTGAGATGCCAGACCTGTGAGATATTTGCCAAGGAGAGCTGCATACAGGGAGTGGTACCAGCCTAAGAAAGAGATGTATGTTGCAAGCAAAGCTGGAAGAGCTGAGCCGTCTAAGCCCTTTGGAAGTCAAGTCCCAGAAGTTGCATGTGGAGCTACAGGACTTGGTGTTTGCCCTGCAGGTTTTTAGTCTTGTTTTGGCCCGGTATTTCCTCACTATGCCTCTATTCCTCCCTTTTGGAATGGGAATGTGAATTTGGTTCCACTGTACATTGGGAGTATGTAATTTGTCTTTTGATTTTACAGGAGCTTACAGTTTGGGAGACTGGCCTGAGTCTCAGAGGAGACTTTGGACTGTGGACTTTTGAATGGCATTGAGACTGGTAAAGACTGTGGGGACTTTGAAGGTTGGACTAAATGCATTTTGCATTTTATATGGTCAGGAGCCTATGGGGGCCAGGGAGTGGAATGTGGTGGTTTGAATGAGTGTTCCCCATAGGCTGTAAGTATTCAGACATTTGTCTCCAGTTGGTGGCGCTGTTTTTGGAGGTCTTGGGGTGTGTGGCCGTGCTGGAGGAAGTGTGTCACTGGGGGCAGGGCTTAGAGAGTTTTAACAAGCCTTGGGGTCTACAGTTGCTTCCTCTTGGCTTCCTGTGCTCTTCACGAGATGTGACCCTTGGTTTCCTGCTCCAGATCCAGCCGCCACACCTCCCGCCACAATGGACTCTAATTCCTGGAACCATCAATCATAAGCTCAAATAAACTCTTCCTTTTATAAGTTCCTTGGTCATGGTGTTTTATCACAGAAACAGAAAAGTGACTAATACACAAGGTTTAATAGCCAGCTCCCCAGAAATGGGCCCGCTCATGGTGTCGGTGATCAGGAAGATGGGTGTGAATATGACCTGCAGCATGCAGCAACAAGGACACCGTGTGGCACAGTGATGTCCTGTTCCTGGCTGTGAAATCTTACATCATCCCCTTTATGCTGGATGAGATGGGAGCTGACCTGCGGGAGAGGCACATCGTGGTCTCCGGTGTCACCGTCAGCTCCATGGAGAAGAAATTGATGGCCTTCCAGCCGGCCCCCAAAGTGACACCAACACATCCGTGATGGTGCAAAAGCATGCCATTGTGTATGCCACAGCCACCCTGTCCTGATAGAGGATGAGCAGCTTCTGGAGAAGCTCATGGGCAGCTTGGGCTTCTGTACTGAGATGGAGCAGGACCTCACTTGACACCATCTAGGGGCTCAGTGGCAGTGACCCTGCCTGCACATTTATGGCCTTGGATGCCCTGGCCGATGGTGGGTGAAGATGGGTATGGAGGTGCACCTGGAAGTCCCTGCTGGTGGCTGCAAGCTGCTAAGATGCTGCTGGACTCAGAGGACCATCCCAGCCAGCTCAAGGACAACCTGTTCCCCAGGAGGGGCTACTACCCATGCTCTGCACATCCTAGAGAGTGGAGGCTTCTGTTCTATGCTCATCACCGAAGTTGAAGCCTCCTGTATCTGATCAAGAGAGCCGCAGCCCAGGGATGGCCATGAGAAGCTCCCCCCTGCTGCCCTTCAGAAGACTCCTGGACAGAGCGAATATGGAATCTCCTACCCGGTGCAGGTATGCTCCTCACCATGAACCCAGCCCTGGGAAGCAAGAAGAACTGGAGCCCTCTGCCTCCTTTGAACACTGAGAGCCATTGGCCGAGGGTTCCTCTTCTCTCATCAGTGCAGGGTGGGGCAGGCTCAAGTTAGCCCCAGGTCCTGGGCACGAAAATTGCTCAGATCTGTTCAGACCAAATAGCACTAGGTCTCTTTCTTGCCCCATGTTGGAAGATGCTTTAAAGAAGCAGCTGAAGCTATAAGTTAGACAACCTTACACAGCTCTGTTGGTGAAGAACTGGTAGGCCCTGAGTTAGCATACCCCCAGCAGGAACGTCTGTGGAGAACTTTAGCTGGAACCCAAGGCTGGCTCAGTTTGATGCCAAGGTGAGACAAGGGAAAACACAGGCCTGGCCTCTGGATTGATATCATACGAAAGAAGTGAGAAACGTACAAGGGTCACAATTTTAATTAAGTGTGGAGAATTCCATACTTGCCTTCAAGCCTGGCTTCAATGCCCCATTTAGAAAGTGATGTTCAGTGCTGGGTTTAGCTGCTTTAATAAGGTTTGTATTTTTTTAAGTGACAGGCTTTTGGCTTCTATCACAGAAAACCTTGACAGAGAGGAGGCACTAGAAAGAAGGCACTCTCACCACAGCTCTGTCAAGGCAAATTTGGGGAATAGCCAGCTCCTGGGGTAGAAGAGGAAGGAGGGAAGGAAGAGGGAAAAGAGGAGGAATAAGGAGAGAAGATGGAAGGAAACAGAAGCCAGGGAGCAGATAGCCACCCAAGTTGTCCAGAAAACCATCATCATTGTCCACTGCTCTTCTGGACACTGAGCCTGGAGACCAGGGCAACTGACTAGTGAGAAGTCTGTGGCCAGTTCAACAGTGAGTATCAAGCTTGCTCCATGCATCTAGCACTGGGGGAGGACACTTAGGGTCTCCGACTCAAGGGTCTTCAGGTTAGACAGGTAATAGAGAAAAGATCAGGGTAGTTGCAAGCTACCCTAGAAATACATGCCCCGTCGAGACCTCGAAGCAGCCACCGAGTGCAGCCTGTGGCTGTGCCTATTGATGTGGTTCCTGATGCTACATTGACTGGTATCAAGAGGGAAGAAGGCTCTAGTCTAGATGGAGGGACAACATGGTAGATCCTGCAAGAGTAGGAATAAGAAGTCCACATATTGCCTACATGTTCTGCAGAGATGTGTTGGAATGGCAGCGGGGTGGGGGTGGGGGCTCTGGAAAGCCAGGCCCTCTCCATACAGCACTGATGGACAGTGATGCTTGATAGACAGGACTGCTCAGTAGATCCTTCCAAGGACCAATCTTGATTGTCTTCTGTATTTTGATCCTTGTTCTCTCCCTCTCTCCCGAGGGCCACTATAATCCTGGACATCCATTGAGTGTGCACCTTTATGTGAGCCCCCTGCCATCAGAAGCATAAATTATTTTCTCTACTTGACACAGCACACAGTTGAAGTCCCCAAAGTTAAATGACTCTCGTGGAACCCCCGGGAGGCACTACAAGATGGAAGGCCTGGATCCTGCTGAGCACAACTGGAATGAGCCACGGGTTTTGGTGTCTTGTGTTCATCGGGGGCTTCCTTTGCCTTTGACCTTGAGCAGCCATTTAGCTCCCCTCATTGTGGCCTCTGGAAGTCCTCAAATGCTCCACACTTGCTTCTGCTTGAAAACAGCAAGAGATCACTGAAGAAGAGTCAGGGACAGGGCTCAGCTCCTCTCAGGGGCTCCAAGGCCTAGTTCTTGCTTTCCTGTTGATATGTCTGTGAATCCAGATATTAGTCTCCTATGGCTGTAAAGCTTGAGGTCTAAGGGCACACTATTAGGAAACATAGTTCCTCAATTTTTATTTTCCAACTGAAGGCCTATATTCTTTTTTTCCATTTTGTATGTATCTACATGCATTAACATTTTTATTTTTTTACTTTTATTTTATGTGTATAAGTGAATACCTGATGTATATACATGCATACTATGAGATGTGCATGCCTAGTGTCCATGGAGGCCAGAAGAGGACCTCAAATCCCATAGAACCAGAGTTGTAGGCAGTTGTGAGCCACCATGTGGGTGTTGGGAACCAAACCTGGGTCTTCTACAAGAGCATCAAGTACTCTTAACTGCTGAGCCTTCTTCTCTCTAGCCCTTAAAGCTTTTTTTTTTTTGGTCTTTTCAAGACAGGGTCTCTTTTTCTTTCTTTCTTTTTTTTTTTTAACAAACAACAGGTCCATCATTTTAGTGTTTTAAACATGACAAAGAAAAAACAAAAGAAGTTTTAAAAAAGCAATGGTTTTGCTTATTTTATTCCTGTTGACGATGGTGCTGAACTTTAAATCTATTAGGAAGAAATGAATCCCACCCTGGGAGCTTTGAGCTCCTATCTCAGAAATCACTATCTCCTGTGGACTCTTTGCTCTGCATTGGTCTGGAGCAGCAATAGGGACTGACTTTTCCATCTCAGCTATCAAATGGATGGGGTGCAGATTAAGGTGGATTAAAGGATTATGTTAAAGAGTACTTCCTCCCCTGCCCAGTATGCTCTGAATTAAAATTGGGACTGAGGGTAATAGGATGTTTCTGTGAAATCAGGTAATTATTTGAATGAGTTCCTGCTTAATTCAGTGGGAAATATCTCTGGTTTACTAAGACGCTTGCATATGTCAGTGTTTTGAATGTAGAATTGGCAGGAAATGCTTTAGAATCACCCTGAGTGGGTTCTTTCTTTCTTTCTTTCTTTCTTTCTTTCTTTCTTTCTTTCTTTCTTTCTTTCCTTTCTTTCTCTTTCTTTCTTTCTTTCTTTCTTTCTTTCCTTTCTTTCTTTCTTTCTTTCTTTCTTTCTCTTTTCCAGTGCCAAATAACTATGTTTTAGGTAATGTTTGCTTTGGTCTTGCTGGTTGGAAAAGGAAATAATATCCTGAAATAAATGTATATAGAACACAGCCATTCATTGAATATATAATATTAAGTGAACAACACTTTAATATATGGGAGATTGGAAGCCCTATGGTGGTGTGGAAGATACAGGCAGGGCTGTAGGCAGGAGAATGGCAAGGAACCACAGTATCCCAAACCTTGTTAAAAGCAAAATAAATACAGCTTGTCTCATCTTAGAAGAAAGAAAAAGGAAAAGGAAAACTCTGATAGCATGTCCCCCACTTGTGTCCTCATCTCCACTCTCACCTCATTACTGAAATGGGACATTAACCCTTCACAGCTCTTTCCTTAAGCAGAGCTTAGAGGGGTACGGTGAGGACAACTTGGAGGAGCCTGGAATCTGAAAAAGGTTGCCATGTGGCCTACATGAGGGGGATTTGTAGTCTGAAGGGCGACCAGGAGGGTGGCCCAAAGGGATAGAATTGCAGAGACTTGCGTTGCGGGGGACCCAGTATGCAGGCCCTAAGCCCACTTTGCCTGGTTCTTCCTCGTGTGCTCATGATTTGGGTAGTGTGAGGGTTGGTTGTGTTGACAGTCACAGAATTGAGAACCAGTCTGACCACGTATTAGAGGCTATGGCCTGGTGAGAGAGAACTGGGTCAAACATGGGCCCAGGGAGATGATGCTGCCTGGCTGAAATCAAACCTTGAAGTGGGTAGACACAGAAGCAGAGTCTTGCTGAGGCTGTCACAGACACCCCAAACCACTCTCCCATGTGTCTACACAAGAGCAGCACTTAGGGCAAACTCTGCCCTCCCGGGAGATGAGAAATGCAGTAAACAGCCCCAGAGAAGTTAGAAGCATAGGATTAAAAAGCTCAGAATCTTGGGGGGATTGGTGGTGGCATTAAGTATTTTATTTGAGGTATAGAATCCAACACTGAAGGAGAATTGGGGTGGGGAAATGAAGCCAGTTCCTGTGATTACCCTGAAGGCAGGGCTGTCAGATGAGATACGGACTGGCCTGGGCTCCAGTGGCAGAAAATCAGGGAACAGTGCTTTAGTTCATGTACCTCCTAGGGGTTGCATTGTGGTTTGGGTTTTTTTTTTTTTTCCTACATCTGGAGGCTTTTGCTGAAAAAAAAAAACTTACAGGTGATTTTATTTCTCTCTTTGTGGTAAGTTGTCTCATGAACAATTATTGTTTTGTCACTATGGGGCAAAATCTTAATCTATATGTGGTAATTCCTGGCCAAACAGCAGTCTTATTGTTGAGATGGGTTTATGGACTGTCTGGAGAGGGAGGAACTAGAGTGGCATGAACTCCCAGGGCACCATTCCAAGACCCCAGACAGCAGCTGCTCAGCCTATGCCCTCACATCACGCATCAATTCCAGTCACATCCAATCTTCTTAAAGCTCCAGGTTACCTCCTTGGTAAATCCATTAACTGCCTCAAAACCTTGAGGCCCTAGGCCTTATAGATCTTTCCTGTCCATCAGGCCTGTCCTCTGAGAAAAGAGGCCTCAGCTCCATTGTCTGCTGATCTTTCAGATTAAGCACTTGAACATCTTTCCTGTCCTAGTCAGGGAGCTGTTGCAGCATCCTTACCAAAAGGTTACATATCCAGTCTGCCTCTCCATTTAGAGGGGGATAGGTTTAGGCACATTCTGGGTACCCAAATCCAGAGATGCTCAAAACTCTTATGATGCAGTATTTATGAAAAACTTGCATACATTCTCCCTTACCCTTTAAACCATCTCTACAGTACATATAATACTTAACACAATGTAAATGTTGTACAAGTAGTAGTTGAAATGTACTTTTATTTGTTGTGTTACCCTTTTACATTGGCCTTTTTTTCAGCCTTTTTGAGCCAAAGTTGGTTAAATCAGCAGATACAGAATCTCTTGATATAGAGAGTTGGTTGTGAAATCATATAGACACCAAAATTCTTAATTTTGTAGCAACGTTAAATCCTTGCTAAGTTTTAACCTGTTAGAAATCTTAATGAAAGTTTGCTTAAAGAATATGTATGTATATATCTACAAATATATATCCAAGGCATCTTAAAACATTTAAAATCTAGGCTATTATCAGACCACTCATCTGAATTTCACTCTTTAGCACTAATTATAAACAATCCAGTCTGGCCCTTGTCTTTAATGGTTTTATAAGTGCTAGGCTTGCCTTTCTAATTAGACTACAAACTGTCTTTTGCGTCTCTAATACCTCTCAGAGCACCTGCCATACAGTGGGCCCTGGTAAAAGTTTAATGATGTGTCTGACTCTGTAGGGCTCATGTCTTTGGACTGCTCCTTTTCTTCTTGTTGAAGTCCCTTCCCTCTCAGCCCCATCCCCCCACCATTAAAACCATCACTTTTTGTAAACTTCCACTCCGTTTTCCACACATCAATTTTAACATCCATATCCCCCATGGACAAATTACAGTCCAAAGGTAATTGGCACATCATTCAGTGTCACACTTTGGCTATTAAGTACTCCTGGAATAAACCTTTACTTACCTCACAATAAAGTGTGGCAGGTGGCATCTCTTGCTGTCTGTGTTAACAGGCATCAAGTGTTCTCACCAATGCCAGTGTCTGTATCAACTCGGATATCAGTGCTGCCCTGGTGTCATTCAAAGGAATGAAATTTTATTTTCTAAATACAAAACCAATGCAAATTTTTAAAACAGAAAAAAACATGAGAAAAAACTGAAAACCCAACTTTTAAAAATTAAAGATTTGGGGGGGCTGGAGAGATGACCTAGCAGTTAAGAGCACCGACTGCTCTTGCAGAGGACTCGGGTTCGATCCCCAGCACCCACATGGCAGCTGAGAACCGTCTGTAACTCCAATTCCAGGAGAACTCCAGTTCCAGGGGAATCCGACACCCTCTTCTGACCTCTGCGGCATTGCACGACATGGGTGCACAAACCTACATGCAGACAGTATATTTGTACACTAAATAAATAAATAAATAAATAAATAAATAAATAAATAAATAAATAAAATATTTTTTAATTAAAGATTTATTCTTATTTTTAGTTACGTGTATGAATGTGTGTCTGTGTGTACAGGTCCCCAACCAAAGAGGTTAGAAGAGGGAGTTGGATCTTCTGGAACTGGAGTTATAAGAAGCTGTGAGCCACTTGATATGGAGGCTGGGAACNAGAACAATCCATTGCTGATGTCAGAGCTCCTGCATTAATATACTTTGCCTAAGTGCATAGCCCAAGGACTTTAGTATTATATTTGGTTCTGAACAGAGTATAATCCTTTTCACAGTTCTTATGTCTATTACTCAATTAAAGAAGGTATTTTTACCGGTTTTATAAGAGATTACCTCTATAATAGTTGTCTCCAATTTACAGTTGGAGAATGACGTCATCATCGTCATATTTCTCCTTGTTCTATGGGGGGGGGAAGGCAAGAAAGTCATATCAAAACCTTTGTTGCACCTAGAAGGTATAAGTTTCATTAGGACTCATTATAAATAGTTGTTACAACTTAACGGCTGAGAAAGAAAAGATACAGCTTTGCATTGAGTAGGATGTACCAAAAAGTGGCAACTGAAAGGTTGACCCGTCTGCATTGAAAGGAAGAAAAGCCTCAGACTACCATAAACATCGAACCCTTCTGTGGATCCTATAAGGGCATTTTCATACAAATATATAATGTATTTGGAGCATATCCCCCAATGTTATTTTTGTTGTTGTTGTTATTTTATTATTATTTTTGTTGTTGTTGTTATTAAGCCCTACCTCTCTCTAACACCTATGGTAAGAAAAACTAGTATGCTTGTGTTTAATATTTGCTTATTTAACTATTATTGATGATATATAGGATTCCATTTGTTATTTATTTATTTATTTATTTATTTCTGTATGTGTATGAATGTACTGTCTGCATGCAGGTCTGTGCACCCGTGTCGTGCAATGCCGCGGAGGTCAGAAGAGGGTCTCGGATTCCCCTGGAACTGGAGTTCTCCTGGAACTGGAGTTACAGACGGTTCTTAGCCGCCATGTGGGTGCTGGGGATCGAACCGGGTTCTCTGCAAGAGCAGTCGGTGCTCTTAACCGCTAGGCTATCTCTCCAGCCCAAGACTCCAATTTTTAAAAAGCTCAACAAAGTTCTTAATCATTACCTGTACTTACCTCTCCTGTGTGCCCTTAGGGAAAAGGTCCTTAAGTTTAGAAGCTGTTCATGATGCAGGCTTGTGAGGCTTTAAATATTTAGGTGTGCCATCTTCTCAGGAGATTTTACTGAGTTCCAGTGGAATTCTAACAAGGATGGAGAGGAGGTTTTGGACTCTAGTCCCTCACTGGGGGAGAGGGGCCACAACAGTTTCTTCTTTGAGCCTCCAAATACTTCACAGTTTCTAGCATTAAACCTCACTCCAGTGATTAATTCATTCATCCAACAAAAGAATTTGAGCAGCTACTATGTGCTAGACCCTCTAGGTGCTAGGAACATAAACATGAACAGAACCAAGGTTAGTAGCAAGTGTTTTCCTAACACAAAAAGTACCTGTGGAATCCATGATAAAACTTTCCCTGATTGTGAGCCTGTATATCCAGCTCTGCAGTAAATGCTCTGGGGCACAGGGGCGTAAGTGGGTCCATGCCGTTGAGAACTTCCTGTCCTTCCAAAGGTAACAAGCCTAAGTGCAGGCAGTCACACACACACACACACACACACACACACACACACACACACACACACACACAGCAGACATAATCTCTTTGTAGTGTGCCACAGCTCTGTGTCTTCTCTCAAAACAATTACATGCGCCAGTTTTCTAGTGATTTAATCTTTGTAAGAAATTTCTTCTGGAACTTTATGGCCTGGCCCAGAGTGGACTGATTCTTTCTATGACAGATCTGCCATTGTTCTAGGCTTCTATATCATCTGAGCCCCTGCTACTCACCAGTTATTTAGGTTGGTAGTTTAGCTTCTTGTGTCCCAGGTTTATCTTTACTAGGTTTATCCTCTCATTTTGCTGAAGTACATCCTTCAGGAGTTCCAGAAAACAATGCATAAGGAATAAATTTTTCAGCCTTTGATTCTAAGAGACCATCATGGTTAGTTTCATAGCTGGGCAAATTCTTGCCTAGGAATAATTCTCTGAAATTCTGAAAACCTTTCCTTCATACATTCAGTGCTGCTGTTGGGAAATCTCCTGCCTCCTTGATTCCTCGTCATATTGTACCTGACTTTTTTGTCCTCTCCTTGATAATGACAAGATCCACTTGAATCTAGTCTTCTAAAATTTCCAATTGTGGCCCACACCTTCTTGTGCCAGCCATCTCTGCTCTGTTAGGACCCTTGTGGACCCCCAGACCTGGGAGTTTTCCCAGACCTACCTTGGTAAAACTTCTAATTATGCACCTCTCTGTGGGTCCATTATGATACTCATGGGCTTCCCATGCCAGGAAATACCCAAGGTCTGGGAATTTTGCAGAACTAAAAAAAAAACAAAACTATTATTTTTATTTATGTGTATGTTTGTCCATGTATATGTATGTGGCCTTCAGAGGCCAGAAGAGGGCCAGAGCTGAAGTTTAGGGGAGTTGTGAGTCTTCCAATGTGGACCAAACTCAGGTCCTCTTGCAAAAGCAGAGTACTCTTAGCTGCTGAGCCATCTCTACAGCCCCTTACAGAATTATTTAATTGAAGTTTTCAGATTTACTCTCCCAATTTCAATATCCAAGAACTCCTTGTGTATGCACATACATATACAAATTGATCTTTAATATACTACATGTTTCCACACAAGTACATTTTATATAGCTATATTAACACAAATTATGGGTTTGGGTGGTGTTGCTTCTTGTTCTAAGTAACAGGGTGCCTAAGAAAATCTACTTTCTGTTTGTCTCTATTCCTCATATTAGATTTTCTTAGATGTCTTACAATCCTTGCCTATTTAACAATTGTTTGTATGTGTGTGTGCATGTGTGTGTGTGTGTGTGTGTACATGTGTGTATGCACGCTTGTAGGCCAGAGGACAACCTCTGGTGCCATTAGCAGGCATGTTGTCTTCCTCCTTTGAGATGGAGTTTCTCACTGGTGTTGAGCTCACCAGTTATAGACTGGCTGGCCAGCAAGCCCCAGGGATCCTCATGTCTTGCCTCTCCAACACATTTTTATTGGGAATTGAACTTAAGTCTTCATACTTGTAAAGCAAGCCCCAGCCCTATTTGTCTATCTTTAGCAAGAACCTAAGTCCTGCTATGTGTCAGGTTTAATTTTATTCACTTCACAAGCATGATTTCATTTAATCCTATACTAATACTACGCAGTAGTGATGTTTTCAGCCCCATTTTAAGAGGCCTGTTTAAGTACAGAAGACCAAGAGTCTTACTGCAAGCTCTGAGCTGTAGGAAAACTTCTCAGCTATGAACTCTACCTTGGTGAGTTTGTATCTTTTCCTTGTGCAACTCCCATGTCAATGTCTGTAGGTCTTGCCTTTGGGGCTGTTGTATTATCATATCATCACGTTCTTGCTTACAGAATGGAATTCTGGCTAACAGATTCCTGGGAATGAGGAGATGGTGCCTGGAGACCTCTGCAATCTCTTCCTCTCCCACACTGGAGACCTTAGTTGTTGCCCTCTATCAATCTTTTCAGGACTGGGGGAGAGACAATTATCCTCTTGCACAGACACAGGGAAGGAATATGGAGACACGTTTGGTTCATAAATAGACCAATCCTAATCTTCATTCTCCTCACTTCACCTCTGCGTCTAGAAGTGCCTGGTACTGCCAGCTCTCAAGCCTTCTGGGGATTCTGGCTTACAAATCGAGTTGGTTTCCCACATTCTACACTGTTGGCTTAGGATTCAATTTTCTCTCCATTTTCTTGGGTCTGCTAAGTAAATTACCCCTTATCTTGTTGCTTTGCGGGTTTCCAATTTTATTGCTGTTTTCTACGCTCCAATTTTTCCCTACTGATGTGGGTTTGTGCCTTTAAAAAATCCCTTTACTGGCATTCTAATGGGATTTCAGTAAAGGATGAAATCAAATGCTTTCATCTTTACTCAAAACTCCCTGCTATTCAAGTTCTCTCTTCTCTTGCCCATCTATTTATTCTTCTACCTAGAAATCCCCATAGTGAGGTTGGAGAGCAGAGAAACCCAGTCTTAGCTGCACCCTGGAAAACACAGCTTCAGTCAGGGACAGGAGGATGGTCTGGGATGAGACTTAGTAGCAAAGTACTTGCCTACAGAGGGGCAGGAGAGATGAGTGCTATAGGGTGTGTACTGGTGAACAAGATGTAGGATGTGTACTCAAATGCATATTGGAACATAAGCACAGGACCTTAATTTCTGTACTAACAGAAAGGAACAAAGTCTTGTATTCTGAGACTACACTAAAAATAGACCACTTATTCCTTGGGGGTTAGCCCCCACTTAAGAACTTTATTTCAGAATTTCCAGGGAGAAACAGGATTTCACCTTTGACTCAAAGTGGGCATGAGTTAAGTGGGTTGCTACATGGAAAAAAAAAACTGGCCACAATGACACAGGGCCCTTCAGTTCCACACACTGAGTGGCCTTTTACAGAGACCATTGGCCTCCATTCTCTGAGGAGCTCAGTACAGGCCTTTGGCCACATTTCTTACTTTGTAGGCCTTCTGGAAATTATCATTTGTATACTTTTTCTTTTTTGAAAAAATATCTACTTTTTATTTTGGGTGTATGTGTGAGTGCCTGTATGTATGGACACAGAGGCCAGAAAAGAGCATTGAATCACCTGGAACTGTAGTGACAGGTGGTTGTGAGCTGCCATGTGAATGTTGGGAATTAAATCCAGGTCTTCTGAAAGAGTAGCCAGTATTGTTAATCACTGAGCCATCTCTCTCCATCCCCTGTTTTTTCTTTTTTATAATGTGGATTATCAAATAAGATCCTAGGCTGGGGATGCAGCTCAGTGATTAAAGAGCTTACCTCTATGGACAAGTTCTGGGTTTTGATCTCTGATATGAAAAATAATAAATAAAATTCATCCTTTAAAACAATAGTGTTGATGATATTTTATTCCATTTGTGCAGCAGAATTGCAGTAGAGCTTTAAAAGACAAAAGCTCTTCTACCTTGAAGAGTTCCACTAAGCTTCATTATTGGGGAGCATCTGTACAATGGGAATCAAAGGACAGGGGCCTTCTGGAAATGATAGGCAACACTGAACTCCCCCCCTTTCCCCCTCTCTCAGGAAAGGATGGTAACTTTCCTATTCTCATAAGGCTTCATAGCCCGAATCATTATCCTGCATTGTATAATCATTTGTTCGCTTTCCATCTTACCCACTATAGTAAACATGGAAACTTTGGATCCTGTCAGTGATCCCCAAACAAAAACAATCCTTTTTATCAGCATTAAATAAATGTAGGTTAAATGAATGAAAGTATGAAAGTGAATGGGTTATACCAGCCTGATACTTTTATTTAATTATTTTTAATATATCTTTATTGTTAGTAAACTTTCTCATATATCATACAACATTTCTCAATCCAATTTAGAGTCATTTCCCTTTCCATGTCCCCCACCCCACTTGAGTTCATGCACTCTGCCATACATGTCTTGCATCTTTTTCTGAGTCTTTCCAGAGTTTTTTTTTTTCAAAGCAGAGGCTTATTGTTTTGGGGAGAACTTCACTGTTTCAGTCAGTTTTTTTTTCCAGTTCTTTTGTTGTAGTTGTTCTCTCCAACTTGTATTGCATATATATGCATATATATACATATAAACATATACTCATACATAAATATATACATATATACACATATCATCTGAATTGGAGGATTTTTTTTTTTTTTGCTAAAAGATGTCATGTTTTCCTTAAGGAAGTGTTTGATGGTTCCTCCTTGGCAAGCCCAAACAACCATCAGTCCTGCCCTTCTGCTCCACACTGGGGTCTTTCCTTCCCACGGTCACCCAAATGAGGTCCAGTAAGTACTGCGTCCTATCTTCATCTTCCTGTACTGGCCTCCATGATACAGCCTGGGTAGTCCAACAATGGCAGTCTATACACTGAAGAAGCTGAAACCCCAGTAGCTGCTCAGTCCACAAGCTGGATGTCTCAGCAGTCCCCATCTAACATTAAAGGTTTAGAGGATTCTTGGAGAGACATGAATCTTCAGTCCATTGAAGGGTTAAAAAGCTGTGTCTCGGGCTGGAGAGATGGCCTAGCGGTTAAGAGCACCGACTGCTCTTGCAGAAGACCTGGGTTCGATCCCCAGCACCCACATTGCGGCCGAGAACCGTCTGAAACTCCAATTCCAGGAGAACTCCAGTTCCAGGGGAATCCAAGACCCTCTTCTGACCTCCGCGGCATTGCACGACACGGGTGCACAAACCTGCATGCAGACAGTACATTCATACACATACAGAAATAAATAAAATTTTAAAAATTAAAAAAAAAAAGCTGTGTCTCCAAATTTTGAACTCAACCGAGCTGTGATAAGTGGAATAGTTACTGTTTATACTGTGCTATGTTTTTTATTACAGCAGACAATGCTTTCTTTTCCAGTTGTCTTTGAGAATAAAGGAAAAAGAATCTTCAGATAAAATGGTTTTGTGTAGCATCTTGTCTATCATGTTTTGTAAATACTGGAAAAGCTTTGACCAATTTGACTTAGAGATGGGATGTAACTTTGCTTACAAAAATTTCTATTAAACTCCTGCATAAGGTGTTCTAATTTTCTGTGAGCACACTAAAAGTGAAAAATAAATGTGAATAAAATGTAAAAAAAAAAAAAAAAAAGCTGTGTCTCATGTCTTTGAAGGATGGCAAAAAACAGTGGCAGCCACAGAGTAGATGCACTTGCCAGTAAGAATTGAAGACAGGCAAAACAACAGTGCTCTCTCTCTTTTTTCTTTTTGACTTTTTACTAAGATCTCAAGTTTTATATCTGAAGTACAATTTTTCAGGCCTTACTGATTATTTATTTCTGGTTATACTTTCCTTTTGGATGCTCAAAGCCACGCAGCCCAGATTAACCAAGGTTTTTGTTTTTTCAAGGTCAGTTGAGGATCTGGTCCTCAGGTTTTGGGGAAGGGGGAGGGAGCCCTTGGCTCCTTTTGGCTGTTTGTTTACCAGTTCCATCCACTCAAGGACAAAGGTCTTCCCTTTTTGAAGCATGAGCAGACTTTCCTCTTTGTAAACTGGACACTGGCTGAAGACCCATTAGTGGATCTCCAAGACCTCCCTGCACAGGAAGACTTGTGACTCACATTGGCAGGACATTTCAAGAGATGGCCCCATGCATAGTCCCCTGGAACTTAGTTGACCTCTGAGGGCAAGGAACAAATTTATCCCTTAGGCCCTCAGCCAAATTGGTATGGGCGTTAAGTATGGTTGTTAAGCACCCAGAAAGGCTGTTACACGAGCCTGATACATCACACCTATACTAAAATTATGTCGTCTGAAAACAAACTATATGTTATTTCCATATCATATTTCTTGATTCGCATTTTTCCATTTGATTTTGTATTACTCTAAAATATGCATACATACCTTGCAAAGTCTTTGTGGTTAATTATCCCTTTGATACAGATGTAATGGCCCTCTTTGTCTCTTCTGATTACTTCTTCTTTGAAGTCTATTTTGTCTGATATTAAAATAGCAACTCCTGGTTTCTTTTTGGTACCATTTCTTGGGATATTTTTTTTCCATCCTTTCACTTGAAGTTGGTGCCTATCCTTAAGGGTGAGACTTTTAATTACTGTATAATATTTTAGAAAAGGCATGGACAAAAGCTCAAAAAGCCTTGTAATCCTTAAAAGACTCAAAATGAGCTTACCACCTGACCCAGTCATACCACTCCTGAGTATATACCCACAAGACTCATCCTACCACAGAGATACATGCACAGCCATGTTTATTGCAGCTTTCTTCACAATAGCAAAGAGCTGGAACCAACCCAAGTATCCCTCAACTGACAAGTGGATAGAGAAAATGTGGTACATCTACACAATGGAGTTCTATGCAGTGATTAAAAAAAAGATGACATCATGAACTTTGCAGATAAATGGATGGAACTAGAACATATTATGTTAAGTGAAGTAACACAGCCCCAGAAAAACAAAGGAAGAATGGCATCCCTCATCTGTGGATGCTAGCACCAATTACCTAGTTGTAAGGCAAACTGAGCGACATTAATGTAATATTTCTCATGATCTGAAAACAATTGTGCTCTTTTATTGTGGATCCCTTAATAGGTGCTAGAATTAAGCTACCATTTATTTTCTGACTTTGGAATTTTGGTATATGGGTGGAGGGTATGTATGCATATTTTAGAGTAATATAAAATCAAAATGGAAAAACATGAATCCTGAAATATGATTTGGAAATAACATACAGTTTGTTTTCAGATGACATAATTTTAGTATAGGTGATATATATATATATATATATATATATGCATATGTTGAAGCAATACAAGTTGGAGGGAACAACAAAAGAACTGGGACAAAAAAATGACTGAAACAGTAAATTTCTCCCCCAAACAATAATCCTCTGCTTTGAAAAAAAACCTCTGGAAAGACTCAGAAAAAAAAAAGATGCAAGACATGTATGGCAGAATGCATGAACTCTGGTGGGGTGGGGGACATGGAAAGGGAAATGAGTCTAAACTGGATTGAGAAATGATGTATGATGTATGAAAAAGTTTAATAACAATAAAAATATATTAAAAAGTAATAAAAAATAAAATAAAGAAAGGGGATGGGATTTAAAATCTCTCTTCTCCCAGAGGCTAAAACTACTGTATAGAGCCAAGTGTGAGAGGAGCTCTCTACAGGGAGCCAGAGCCACAGCACTGGGCTGGATCCTGGGGAGGGCAGGGTGACTAGCTACAAAGGTCATCATGCTGTCCTGACCCTAATCATGGGCCAACTCTACACTGCCCTCACTCATACTGCTCCATTGTGGGATATTTTCTGACAAGCACTTGTGACTGCTGGGATGGCCTAGGCCCCTGCCTTTCTTCTTAGCTTTGGTCTTATCAGGGGACAAAAAGGGACCCTTATCTCTTAACCAAACACATACAGCCTTTGACCTACCCTCAGAAAGAACCGGTCTGTGACTTTGTCCCACAGCAGAGCTATCTCAGCCATAGCTCGCTTTTGCCTGCCTCTAGAGTTTCAGGAATGATGTGTGGTGAGCCTGGGATGGATGGAAGAAATGGGACAATGGTCAAGGGAAATCATGAGAGAAGCCGTTTGACCAGAGCACAGAGGCTAGGGATCTGATCAGAGAGGAATGTCAGTTTATGGGCCCCAGGCTGCTGCCAGACACACGGACAATGCCAGAGAGGGCAGAGGTGACACAAAGCAGATCATTTCCTCTTTCCTAGCTTCCTCCTGATATGGCCACTAGTCTTTTCACTTACTGCTCTTGAGGAGCTCTCTGCAACACCCCTGCACCTCTGGCACCAGCCTTAGGAGCCTGCAAAGGCTAGAGGACTTGGGATATAGTAAGGTGGGGCAGAGCCTGAGGACCTGAGATGGGGGTTGGGAGGATGTGAAGGATTTCTAAGTCAAGCCAGCATGTCGTGGCCCTGGATGTTGATGGGTAATCCGTTGGTGTCTGGTGGTCCCAGGAAGGTGATGGAGGTAAGGAGGGAGGACTTTCTACCAGCTGCTGCCTGGGAAGGCAAGTGGAGACTCACTCCTTCTCCCATTCTATTCTGACACTTTGGAGACATTTTCCAAAGCAGTGTTACCCTTTGTGGTAACAGAAATCTAGGGACAGTCCTGAAGATTCTTGCCAAATACATGGCCTGTTGGTATAGTGTTCAGATACATGGAAGAGATGAAGGATTTTATGGATATAAGGTTGACTTAAAGTGAATCTAAGTGAACTCTCAGGCTGCTCCTACTGGGTGATGGTGATCTATTGGCCTTGAGGAAGTGGCCATTATGATGGGGCTAGGGCCACATGGCAGAGGACTTGGGACTTCTAGGCTGGCAGATCTACAACCACAAGTAACTGAATTCTGCCAACAGCCAGAGCTTAGGAGAGGCCCCAAGCTTGGGATGAGATGGAAGCCAGGCTAGCTGAATTGTTACAAGCTAGTCCTCTACACTGTAGACCCAGTCTACAGATATCTAGCCATGAACCCCAGAGAGAATCAGACCATATGTGCAAAACCAACTGCATTGTGCTAATTTTTTTTTTCCCCAAAGAGAAAACAAATACGGCACTTAGCATTCATGAGGTTCTGAATTTAATTTAGATGTTTCAGCAGAGAGAGAGAGAGAGAGAGAGAGAGAGAGAGAGAGAGAGAGAGAGAAAGGAGGGAAGGAAGGAAGGACAGAAGGAGGGGAGGGGAGAAAGAAAAGGAGAGAAAGGGAATTGGGGATGGGGGATGGGGGAAGAAAGGAGGAAAACCTGACACGGCGGTCTACATCTCTAATCCCAACACTTGGGAGGCTGAAGCAGAAGGATTGCTGTGAGTTTAAGGATAACCTGAGCTACATAGTAAATTCTAGGACAACATATGCTACAAAATGAGACCTTATCTCAACAACCCTCTGAAACTGAAAATGACTCCATCCTTACAGTTCATTTTAACTTAACATAACTATTTTTTCCCAGCTGGCCTGGAGCTTGCTCTGTAGACCAGGCTGGTCTTGAACTCATAGAGATCTGCCTGCCTCTGCCTCCTGAGTACTGGGATTAAAGGTATGCACTACCACACCCGGCCTAAGACGGGTCTTAGCCACCATGTGGGTGCTGGGAATCGAACCCAGGTCCTCTGCAAGAGCAGTCAGTGCTCTTAACCACTAAGCCATCTCTCCAGCCCCCAACATAACTATTTTGATCCCAATGTGGGCACAGCGAGAAGGACCAAGGCTCCACATCTGTTGGCTCAAGCTAAGCTGCTGGTATTTGAGCCCTAGAACCACTAACTAGCTAGGTGAAATTGAACAAGTTACATAACTTCCCTGTTTCAGTTTGCCCATCAGGGATGCTGATAACAGCATCTCATAGGGTGTTATGAATAATAAATGCTTATCTATCAGGCACCTAAAAATTAGCCTAGCCTTAGCAAGCACCAAATAAGTATTCATCTTGCAAGTTTCTCTCAGGTGACAAATATGGTGGGAATCTCAGACACAGAGGGCCTGAGGGCTTTAGGTGAGCAATCCCATGTAAGATAGGCCGTATCACACTACTTGTTCCAGGCTCCTGAACTGGCTGGTCCTGTCTTCTTATTACAATCCTCACTGTCAGACCATACAGTATCCATACTGTATATTTATTTTTATTTTTTTTGAGACAGAGCTTCACTATGTAGTCCAGTCTAGCCTAGACTTATATTCAAAATCCTCCTGCCTCAGCCTTCAGAGAGCTGAGATTGCAAGTGTGTACCAATATACCCAGCTAAAAAGTACTATTTGAAAAATGACCTCTACTCCTTGCCCAGGCCCACACACCCTAACAGGAACTTTCTTTTGAAGCTGTAATGGTACAGAACACCTTGGGGACAATGAGCTGGACAATCAGTCTGTGCTCCAAGTCAATGCCTGTGATGACAATTCTCTACGGCATCAAAGGCAGCAGTGGCATCCAGAGGAGGGATTTCCTGGGGTTCCTTATTCAGCAGTTCCCTCCCACCTCCCCTGCAATTTTGTTCTGTTCCATCTCTGAAGCTGATAAGTTTCTGACTTACTAACCATGTCACCACAGACAGGCTGGGCTGGTGCATCGTGTCCCGTGTCCCCAGTAGAGGAAACCTCACTCCTCAGAAACAAACTCATTAGAAAGCAACATTGTGATTGCCATTTCTGCACAGAAAAGAGGAACCAAAGCATGAGGTTTAGAGAAGTTTCCAAAATTGGGAAATCTATATTCTGACTCCATCTGTGTGTGTCGACCCAGTGCACAGGTGACCCAACCTTTTGGAGTTTCTTTCTTTGTCTGCAAACCAAAAGAACTATCTCTCAGAAAGATGGCATGTCCACTCTCTAAAACCCACAAGAATAAAGTGAAATGTAGCCAGGGACTCAGAAGAAAGTGACCACAGTCCCAACACCATATAGTAGAAACGCCTGTTCATTCATTTACACTGGTGTGCACTTTACTCAGCACACAAGCTGGGCGCCTGGTAGACAAAGGTACTTGTCTAAATTCTAGGAGCTCTGGCTGCCAGGTAGAAAGAAAACTGAGCCAAAAGGACAGAGAGGACCAAGGTCTAATATAATTTCCTTTAGTTGATGGAAAGGACGGATGTGGGAATGTAAGTTAGTGTTCAGCGGGCTTTGTGAAGAATTTAACTCTGCCTGAGAAAGATCTTATCTTTGGTCAGCTTGTGGGAGGTTAAGCTCTAAAGTCCTTGAAATGCCAGGCCTGACAGGAATGTTTTTGTTTGTCTAGGAGCCCTAGGCCACTCCAGATAGTAGGATCTAAGGATTTGGGTTATGAGGCATCAGCTTCAAATCCAGTAGAGCTAGAAACTGGAACCAGCCATGGCAGTCAGCCACGCCTACTCAGTGATAGGGCTCTGATAAAGGCTGTGCACTGAGGCTGGAGCAAGCTTCCCGGGCTGGCCAGAACCTTTGTGTTTGTCAGGCATCATTTCTAGGAGAAGCAGCACCGTTCCTTCGGGAAAGGATAAGCAGAGAGAGCCCTTTGCTGAGAACTTCTCTGCCTCTGGCCCCATGTGCAGCTCCCTGATTTTAACCTGTGTTCTTTTGCTCTAGTAACTATTTTTTTTCCTGAATGAAGGGCAATTTTAATTATATTTATGTACAGAAACCTCAGCAGTTTACATTCAACCCAGTTTGGTGGCAAGTTCTTTGGCCTTCACCTTTTCCCGCTCAGCAATGTGAGTCACAGATTTGAACCTAGAACATTGCCTCCTCAGTGACAGGGATCTCATTCTATCCCTCATTGTAATTGGTCCTTTCGGCTTCTTAGCCAGAGCATCCTTATCTTCTGAGTTAGCCTGAAGGCCACGGTGGTACATGTCTTTCTGTGGACCAGCTGCCCCAGCCTGGCCTTCCCCTTGATGATGCAGTGTGGGACGCCCATCTTGCAACACAGGGCAGGCAGGAAGACTGCCAGCTGGGTGGGGTCCTCATCACATATGATCACCACCAGCTGAGCCTTCTTGTTCTCCACCAAGGTAGTGACAGTGTGGACTCCTGCTCGAAGAACAGGGGGGTCTAGGTGGGAACCAGCCGCCTTCTTCTCAGCTCAAGCCTCTGCTTCTTCTTCTGATTTGTCTCTGGCTGGTACTAGTGTGCAGCTTGAGTAGCTGGGTAGCTGTTTGATGGTCCAGGTCCCGAGTGAACTAGTTAATTGCAGGTGGCACTTTCAGCTGCTTATAGAGGATCATCCTTTGTCACTGTAGCCGGATGTAGTAGGGACATTTGACAAAGCAGATGAGGTCTCTCTTGGACTGGGTGTCCTGTCCAATGCCAAAGGTCTTGGGTCTTTCCTCAAGCAGAGGATTCACCGCCTGCTATGGCATGGGCCCGGGCCAGGGGCCACCTTCTTCCCTTTGGCCTTCTTTCCTTTCTGCATCTTGCTTGGCTGGAGGAGAGAGAAAGAAGAGGACATTGTGTTCTAATAACTCTTAACTGTAGGTATAACAGTGAGTGAACTATTCAACTTAAGGGTGGTCTTAGGAATTCCCAAACCTGAAACTGTGATGTGGTCTTGTGGACTGTTCCTTCCTCATGTTATAGGGTCCCTTTCCATGGATATGGAGGAAGGGACAGTGAGCAGGACAGAGAAGGAGAAGGAAGTACACTGTTGGGGCCCATTTTCATGACAAAGAACGGCCAAGGAGGTAGGCTCGGAAGAGGGCTCCTGACGCCATCCTCCTCTTTCAATCCACTTTCATAGCTGGGGAAACAAGGAAAATATACTGATGGGACCAAAGTCAGGGACCATCAAATCAAGAGAACACCCCTTCCATGATGGGAGGTAAGCAAGGTAGCTTCCCAGGGCTGCTGCCACGGCCATGTCTGCCATAAAATCCTGTTGCCATGTTATCGACTCACCTCCCCACTCTAACTCCAAGGATGTGTAAAACTGCTTCAAAAAAAAAAAAAAAGAACAGTTCAGACTGATCCACAAATGGCACTAGAAGGCTCCATTATAAACAAAAAACAGCCAGGCGTGGTGGCTCACACCTTTAATCCCAGCACTCAGGAGGTAGAGGCAGGCGAATCTTTGTGAGTTCAAGGCCAGCCTGGCCTACAAAGTGAGTTCCAGGCTATCTGGGGCTACAGGGAGACCCTGTCTCAAAAAAGACCAAAAAACAAAAATAGTACATCTTGCTATTCCTACCCCAATGTTTCCTATGGATTGGTGCTACAAAGAGAAAGATGGAATGGAAGGGTGTATACATTATATACAAAGTAAAGAATATTCTAAGACTTACTCTCAGAAACAGGAAATATATTTAGACAAAATTCTGTAATGTTAAACCCCATAAAATTTTATAAAATATGCTCAAAAAGACTTAATACCTGTATTAGTTACTTTTCTGTTGTTATAAACCACCAGGACTGAGACAGTTTATAGAAGGAAGAATTTATGGGGCTGGAGATAGCCTAGCAGTTAAGAGCACCAACTGCTCTTGCAGAGGACCCCTGTTCGATCCCCAGCACCCACATGGCGGCTAAGAACCATCTGTAACTCCAATTCCAGGAGAACTCCAGTTCCAGGGGAATCCGACACCCTCTTCTGACCTCCTCGGCATTGCACGACACGGGTACACAGACCTACATGCAGATGGTACATTCATACACATACAAAAATAAAATTTAAAAAAAGAAGGAAGAATTTATTGGGGCTTACAATTCCAGATGGATAAGAGCTGATGTTGATGGGGGAGGCAAGGCAAGAGGCGGCCAGAGCTGAGAGCTGACAGTTCACATCTTCAAGCAGGCATGGGAAGCAGAGAGACAAATTGGAAGTGGGTCAAGGCTATGAACTCTCAAAGTTCGCCCCCAGTGATATGTTTCCTCCAGCAAGGCCACAGCTTCTAATGGATTCTGCTACTGCCCCAAACAAAGCCACCAACTGAGGACCATATACCAAGCATTCAAGTATTGAGCCTCTGGGGCACACTTCTCATTCAAACCCCCACAACATCATAGGATGATAACAATATTCTATTGGATATTTACTATATGTCAGATGCTATTCTTTTTTTTTTCAATTTTTTATTGTTATTAAACTTTTTCCATAAGTCATACATCATTTCTCAATCAAATCTAGAGTCATTTTCTTTTCCATGCCCCCCCCCACACCACCCGAGTCCCTGCACTCTGCCATACATGTCCTGCACCTTTTTCTGAGGTCAGACGCTATTCTTCATGTATTTTGCATGTATCAGTCATTTTAAATCCACAATATTTTTGTCATCGCCATATTATATGTGATGACACTAAACAACTTTCCTAAGTTTATTGGTTGGTGGTGGATCTGAACTTCAACCCTATTTCCTTAGCTCTTCTACTTATGCTACCCGAAATATTTGAAGGATTCTTAGTAAACAGACCATAATAAAACCCACATATATTCCAGCAAGAAGTAGCTGGAATGGAGCCAGGTGTGGCTCACACCACTGATCCTAGCACTTGGGAGGTGGAGGCAGAAGGATCGGGAATTCAAGGTCATCCTTAGCTACACAGTGATTTACATGAGACTCTTACGCAACAGCAATAACAAATCAACACAAGAACAAGAAGCAGCTGGACTGAATACATCTTCTAACCATAATCAGACAGTTTAAGCAGTAATCATTAGAGAGGATGGTCTTCTAAGAAAATGTAAGTATTTCAAAATGAAATTTTTTTTGGTCTTTTTGAGACAGGGTCTCCTTGTAGCCCTAGCTGGCCTAGAACTCACAGAGATCTGCTTTTCTTTGCCTCCCGAGTGCTGGGATTAAAGACATGTACCACCACACCTGGCTGAAAATGATTTTTTTTATTTTTAATTTTTATTTTATTTATTTATTTATTTATTTTATGTTTATGAATGTACTGTATGCATGTAGGTTTGTACACCCGTGTCATGCAGTGCTGCAGAGGTCAGAAGAGGGTGTCGGATTCCCCTGGAACTGGAGTTCTTCTGGAATTGGAGTTACGGATGGTTCTCAGCCGCCATGTGAGTGCTGGGGATTGAACCTGGATCCTCTGCAAGAGCAGTCAGTGCTCTCAACCACTAGGCCATCTCTCCAGCCCCGAAAAAGAATTTTTAAAAAGAAGACAAATTCACAAGGGGTGGGAGGGTAAAAATAATAAATAAATAAATAAATAAATAAATAACAAATTCAAATTGGCCACAACAAAAAACAAAAATAATGAGATAAATTAAAGGAAAAAAATTGCAATGCTCCAGGTCTGGAGAAATTTATAGTTGAATTAAAACAAAGATTTATTGAGATATCAAAATATTCTCAAATACTCAGAACCACTGTCCAGTGCTTCTCTCTCTCTCTCTCTCTCTCTCTCTCTCTCTCTCTCTCTCTCTGAGTGTGTGTGTGTGTCTTTCTCTGACAGGGTTTCACTATGTAGCTCTGGCTGGCCTGAAACTTACTATGTAGAGCAGGCTGGCCTCCAACACATAGAGATCTGCCTGCCTCTGCCTCCTGAATGCTGGAATTAAGTTTTGCTTTTTTTGTCCACATAGCCAGAATGACGGTGATACTAGAGTTGTAAGTGTGCACCCACTGTCCAAGGTTGCTTTCAGCTTCACGTAATAGGATTCTGGAGTAAAAATGGTTTAAATGTAAGGCCACTTCTTGTCAACCCCATAGGAAATCTATGGCAGGTGTTTTCACTGTTGGGTCAGGAACCTAGAAAGGCCCTCAGGGACGACAGTCCTGGGGTGGCATTATTGGCAGTGATGGAGTGCAGCAGTAGAGAGGTGGAACCAAGAACCTGAGGCAAGTCCAGATGCCAGCCTGTGACCCGCACCTCCAGATCACCATGCTGCTCTAGTGTGCTGGCACCCTGACAAGGGGTCCATGCTGTATCTATTTTGTACTCTTTTGTGTATCATGAAATATGCCAAATATTTTTTTTTAGAAATTTAGCGTCTTCTAAGATTGGCATTTCAAACCAGCTGTAAAAATATGTCTTATACAGATATCTGCTTCATTGTTTAGAACTAAATAACACTGAATCCCTGGCTTACCTGTCATAGTGGCTATTACTAAAAATTCAGAGATTAAAATTCTAGAGACAGGAGAATGGGCACAAGAGAGAGAAAGAAACAGTGAGACGATTACTAAGAAAACCAGGGATGAATTCTCTTTACAATCTGAAAATGAGAAATGCCTTTGAAGCACGAGCTGAAAAGTACAAGCGATAGAGGAAACAGTGGAGCCATGCCTGGCGGCTCACATATGTTTCTAACACTTGGGAGACCGAGGCAGGAGGACTGCCACAAGCTTGAGAGCAGCCTGGGCTACATAACGAATTCCAGGCCAGCCTGGGCAACAGTGTGAGATCCTGTCTCAAACATTTTTTAAAAAGGAAACATTTGATAAATTTGACCATTTAAAAAATACAAACTGTTGGGGCTGGAGAGATGGCTTAGCGGTTAAGAGTGCCGACTGCTCTTGCAGAGGACCCAGGTTCGATCCCAGGCACCCACATGGCGGCTGAGAGCCGTCTTTAACTCCAGTTCCAGGAGAATCCGACACCCTCTTCTGACCTCTGCACGACACGAGTGCACAGACCTACATGCAGAAAATACATTCACACACATAAAAAAAAAAAAAAAATACAAACTGTTGGGCTGGAGAGATGGCCTAGCGGTTAAGAGCGCCGACTGCTCTTGCAGAGGACCCGGGTTCGATCCCCAGCACCCACATGGCGGCTGAGAGCTGTCTGAAACTCCAATTCCAGGAGAACTCCAGTTCCAGGGGAGTCCGACACCCTCTTCTGACCTCCGCGGCATTGCACGTCACGGGTGCACAGACTTGCATGCAGACGATACATTCATACACATACGGAAATAAAAAAAAATAAAATAAAATAAAATACAAACTGTTTTCTTTTTTCCTTTATACTTTATATTCCTTGTGTGTGTGCATGTGTCTTCATGTACATTCATGGGAGGGGGTGGGCTTGCATGTGTGCATGCATGTGCCCTGTATGAAACACTTGTACACTTGTAGGAAACACTTGTATGAAGCCGCAGCAACAAAGCACCTCTCGCTCGTTCTTCTCAAAGCGGTTTATTCAGGCAGGCAGGTCTTGTCTTTTCTCCTTCTCCAAGCTTCTCCCTCTAAGCCTCAGGTCTTTCCCTCTAAGCCTTCTCCCTTCTCCAAGCCTTCTCCCTTCTCCAAGCCTCCTCCTTCCTCAGGCAAGCAAGCTTCTCTCCTAAGACTAGAAAGGAGAGAGAGTCCCTCTATCTAGAAAGTCCCTCTATTTATCCACCTTCCCAGCCCAGGTTGCGTGGCCTTAGTCTATTGGTATCATCTGGCCTGATCTTGTATACAGGGTGCACCTGTACAGCTCAAACGGTGAGCGTGACTTTACTTGGAGGTAGGAGGGAATCAGGTGTTAATCATAAGACTCAGGTGTTAGTCATAAAACTTTGCTAAAGTCTCGGGTGCCTTCTTAGGACTGTCGCCACACCTGCTTTCCACATGCCCATGCTTTAAAGTCGATGTCAGGGGTCATCTTCCATCACTGTCTTCCTTATTATCTCTTTTAATTTTATTTATTTTTATGTGTATGAATGTACTGTCTGCATGTAGGTTTGTGCACTCGTGTTGTGCAATGCTGCGGAGGTCAGAAGAGGGTGTCGGATTCCCCTGGAACTGGAATTAAAGACGGTTCTCAGCCACCATGTGGGTGCTGGGGATAGAACCCAGGTCCTCTGCAAGAGCAGTCGGCACTCTTAACCACTAGGCCATCTCTCCAGCCCCTGCCTTATTCTCTCATTCTCACTGAACATGAAGTCCATCATTTTGGCTAGGGTGCCTGGCCAGTGAGTTCCCAGGATCTAGCTGTCTCTGGCCCCCAACACTTAAGGTTTTTTATCTGAGTTCTGGGGATCTGAATTCAGGTCCTCCTGTTTGCAGGGCAAGTGCTCTTATCTACGGAGCCATCTTCCCACACACTCCCAGATGCCCCCTCTCCCATATACTCCCCTCTGCTTTTTAACATAGTTTCCCTATGAAGCCCAACATGCTCTCAGACTCAAGATCTGCTTCTGCATCCCAAATGTGGCTATCATAGGAAATAAATGGAAACTTTTTGTATGGAAAAAAAAAGTATAAACTAAAAAAAAAAAAAAACAGCAGAAGTAAAAAAATAAAAACATAGAAATATTGCAAAACCTTTTCCTGAGCCCCACTGGTGGTACATGGCCCAAACAGGGTGGAGTACACAGCAGCAGTCTGCCCCGAGACCCAGCAGGGCACACAGACCTACAGAACAGAGTACTTGGGCATGAGGGAGTCAGAGGGGTGTCTGGAAGCCAGGCTATACTGCAGATATTCAGAAGGTCTCCTGCAGGTTGGGGACTCCATGAACTGTGCTCCTAGGATCCTTGGGGCAAATGACATGCTGGACAGCAGGACTCTGCCACTTGGACAGAATCCAGCTACCAACAAACAGACTAGTCTGCTTTCATGCTCTATATTCCCCTCCCCCCCTCCTGCCTCTCTATTCTTTTCTGTTTTTCTACTCTCTTTTTGCATTTTCTTGTTCCAAAGACCATAGCCAGGTTGCCAAGATCTCTGTATCTGACCCCCCAGAGAAAAGGGAATGACAGAAATCATAAGACTATATTCCTATATATTTCCCATCTCAGTGACCTAAAGTTAAGTCTGCCTCATCTCCTCATCCTCAGCCTCACTGTTCCCCCTTCTCTATAGATCTCTTTCTCTCTGTCAGTAAGAATCACTAGTATTACTTTGAGTTTGTTTCTTATTTTCGTTTTTTCTTTGTTTTGTATTATTTTGTTGGAGATTTTCCCTTCTTTTCTTTTGCCTTTCCAGTCTGACTCAAAGTAATTTATATATTAGGTAGACATTATTATCAGTGAAGCTTCGCTTCCTAAAATAATTGACATTTAAGTGGGGATTATTCTTTTATTATCTAGAACTGTTCTTTCATGTGGACTTATCCTCTGATAGTAATTGATTTTCAAGACAATCTTTTAACAGCAGAGGACTGTGTCTGGGGCCCAACCAGTCTATCTGAGGACAACATTGCAATGCTATAGCACCATCTTCCCTCTGGAGCAGCACAAATACTCCTCTGAAAGAATGAAGATCATTTTAAATAAATAAGTAAAAATTAAATAAATAAATTCAGTTAATTTGATGCCAGATACATAAATCTCAGCATCATCAATAACAAAACAATTAACATGAAAAACCAAGGCAACATAACTCCTCCCCAAATTACTAATCCCACAGTAATGGCTTTCAGTAAGAATGAATTCGATGAAGTCCTAGAAAAAGAACTAAAAAGAATGAATAATTACCATAAGCATGTTCAAAGAAATTGAAGAAAAGCATAAACTCTTTTTTTAAATCTTGTTTTGTTGTTGTTGTTTGAGATGGGGGTCTCTCTAGAACTGAAACTCTCTATGCAGACAGGCTGACCTCGAACTCACACTTGAACTCCTGAGTGCTGAGAGTAAAGGCATGTGCCACCATGCCCCAGGTAAGAATAAACTCTTGAACAATTGCAAGAGAACAGAAACAACTGAATGAAGTAAGGAGGTTGATATAAGTTATAAAAGAGGAATTCAATAAAGACATAGAAGTGTTGAAGAAAAAAACAAATAAAAATACTGGCAGTGGAAAACATGAGTCAAATTAAAAGCTCCATGGAAAGTCTCATCATAGAATGGATCAAGAAGAGAAGAAAGCCAGGTGTGCCCTTTAATCCCAGATCTCAGGAGACAGAGGCAGGCCAGCTGGGGGCTACACAGAGACCTAGTCTCAAAAAGACCGAGAGAGAGAGAGAGAGAGAGAGAGAGAGAGAGAGAGAGAGAGAGAGAAGACTATTTGAGCTTGAAGACAAGGTGATATAATGGAATACTTATAAATTAATAAGTATGAAAAGCCAAATTTAAGAATCATAAGAAGAATTTCATTCTAAAAACTTAGAAAACATTTTAAACAAAGCTATAGAAGAAAATTTCCCAGAGCTAAGAAAAAAGATGCCAGTCCTGTTATAGAAGGCATTTAGAACATCAGACAGACAAGACTAGAAAAAAAGTTACTATACTTAAACTACTAAATATACAGAGCAAAGGAAATATACTGAGGTTGGGAGCTGGCCCAGTGGGTAAGAGTGCTTGCTCGGCAAGTATGAGTTGAAATCCCCAGCATCCGTGTAAGATCTGGGGATGGCCAGGGATATCTGTAACCCTGGTATTGAAAAGCAGAGACAGACAGAACCTGGGGGCTCTCTGGCCAACCAGCCTAGCTGAAAAATAAGTGTCCAGTTCACTGAGAGACACTGTCTCAAGGCAGTAAGGCAAAGGAAATAAAAGAAGATGTTGGGCCCTGTGGGCCCTCCATACTCATGGTGTGGAGAAGAATGTGGCCTACTGTAATCCCCTGAGCCTGACTGGAGTTTGGCGACCTGTCTTTGGCCAGTCACTTCCGCATAGGAGTGACTCAGCATAGCCCGACCTGAAAGCACCTCTACCTGGATAAAACTGATGTGGCAAGTTACTATTGGCCCAAAGCTATCTCCCCCACTCTATGTACCTCCTCTCTCGCCTTCTTTTCTCCACCCCTCCTACCAAGCAAATATAAGCGGCTGCCTGATGCAATAAAGTGAGTCCTTGCTTTGATGAGACTCCGACCCCTGTGTGGTTCTTTTCGGATCATTGACACTCGCCATCCCGCTCAGCCCCAGGGGAGAGACAAGCTGGCCTGATGCTCCCCTCCATCTCATCTGCCAGAGGAGCCGGCAAGAAGACATTAAACATTCTGTTCTAACTTTCACATGTGTACGTGTAGACATTCCTACCCCCACCAGTGCCATGCAATGCTGGAGGAAGTCAGAGAGGGTGTCAGATCCCCTGGGATTGGAGTTACAGGTGGCTGTCAACCACCATGTGGATGCTAGGAGTTGAACTCGGGTCATCTGTGAGAGCAGTCCAGTGCTCTTAACCTCTGAGCCATCTCTCCAGCCCCTAGATCATTATTGTAAAAGTAACTGTCTTGCCAAAAGCAATCTATAGAATCAATGTATCTCTCATCAAATACTAATTCCATTAGTCACAGAAATAGAAAAAAAAAAGCAACCAAAATTCATTTGGGATAAAAAAGGCTTCAGATTTCGAGAGCAACCCTGACTAAAGAGAATCATGCTAGAGAAATCACCATGCCTGATTTCAAGTTAGATTTATTTACTTATTTGTATTTATGTGTACATAATGTATACCTACATGAGTTTATGGGTTCCACATACATGCTGTGCCTACAGAGGCCAGAAGAAGGTACATGTCAGATCCTCTGAACTTAATGATTGTCAGCTACCTGATATGGTTATTGGGACCAAAAACCAGATCCTTTGCATGTGCAGCAAGCACTCTAAACTGCTGTGCAATCTCTCTAGCCCCATGATCAAGTTATACTACAGAGCCATAGTAACAAAAACAGCATGACTTGGGCAAAGAACAACATGTAAATCAAGGGAACAGACTAGAAGATCCAGATGTAAATCTTCTCGGCTCTAGCCACCTATCTTTGTTAGGTTTTGTTTTATTTTGTTTGTTTAACCAAAGCTGCTGTGCTGGTTTGAATGAGACATGGCCCCTGTAGGCTCATATATCTGAAAACTTGGTCTCCAGTTGGAAAGGCTGTGGCACCTTCCAAAGGTGCAGACTTGCTAGAGAAAGAATGCCATTTGGGGAGAGATTTAAAGTTTTATAATCTGCCTCTAATTCATTCTCCCTCTCTCCCTCTCCTCTCACCCTTCCCCTCCTTATTCTCTCTCTCTCTCTCTCTCTCTCTCTCTCTCTCTCTCTCTCTCTCTCTCTCCCCTTCCCTGTGTGCAAATGAAATGTTGAAATAGGATCATCCATCTTTCTCTGTTTCCATACCTTCTCCACTGTGATGGACATCCTTCTGGAACTGTAAGCTAAAACAAAGTCTTTATATATAGAAGAATGAAACTAGATCCTTATCTCTCACCCTGGCCAAAAATCAACTCCAAACGAATCAAAGACCTTAACTTAAGATCTGAAACTGAAAATTTCAGAGGAGAAAATACTTTAAGATATATACATAGTTAAGGACTTTCTCAGTAGGACTCTAGTAGCTCTGAAAATAAAACTGACTATTAAGAAACAAGACCAGATGGCTCAGTAGCTAAGAGCACTGGCTGCTCTTGCATAGGACCTGGGTATGATTCTCAGCACTCACATGGTGGCTAACTGCCATCTATAGCTCCAATTCCAGGAGATCTGACACCCTCTTCTGACCTCTGTGGACATTTGCACAACATCAGTCCACTTATATGAATGGAGGCAATATACTCATACACATAAAATAAAAAAAAAAAACAAATAAAATTTTAAAAAGGAAACAAGACCTTGTGAAATTAAAGGTTCCTATATAGCAAAGGAAACCATTAACCATGTGAAATACAGCCCACAGAATGGGAGAAACTCTTTGATAGCTACACATTTGACAATGGATTTACATCTAGACTACTCAAAGAACTAAAATTACTAAACAAGAAAACAAACAACCCAATAAAAAATAGACTAAGAAACTAAAGAGGGCTCTCAAAAGAAGAAATACAGGGAGCTGGAAAGATGACTCAGTGATTAAGAGGACTGGCTGACAGTAAGACCCTGTCATATTTTATAGAAAAAATGTAATTCATGGATTAACATACCATCCAAACATCTGTGTCTATACCAAAGTAACCTACCATAACAATTAGTACTGTTTAAATGCCTATATATCTAATTGCTTGTGCTTCATTAGTAGGATTGAAAGGTTATTACTGGACAAACTGTCAGCCCATGAAAGGAAACAGCCAGAATTGACCAGAGTCCAAAACAACAGCTCTGGAGAAAGTAGACTGTTTTGCTTCTCGTCCACCTGTGCCCCTTTTCTAAGCCTAGGGAACAATCTGCAGAAGAGGGGGTGTATTAGTCACTTTTCTGTTGCTGTGATAAAACACCATGGCCAAGGAACTTATAAAAGGAAGAGTTTACTTGAGCTTAGATTGGCGGTTCCAGGGAATTAGAGTCCATTGTGGTGGGAGGCGTGGCGGCTGGATCTGGAGCAGCAAACTGAGGGTCACATCTCGCAAAGAGCACAGGAAGCAGAGAGAGAGAGGGCGACTGTAGACCATGAGGCTTGTTAAAACTCACTAAGCCTGCACCCAGTGACACACTTCCTCCAGCTCGGCCACACACCCCAAGACCTCCAAAAACAGCGCCACCAACTGGAGACAAATGTCTGAATACCTAGGGCCTATGGGGGACACTCATTCAAACCACCACAGGGGGCGCGGTAGAATGTAAGGGCTGCAACTGAGGTGAATGCTGAAACTACAGCAATATAGACTGGACACTTATTTGATCAATTTGATTGTACATACAAGCCCCCCACCCCAGCTGGACAGTGGGACCCTTGGGCTGTGTGGGTTTGGGCACAACTGCTTGCAAATTGGTTTTACATGAAGGATGCTTATACTCATAAATTATTACTCATTGTTAAAAAATGAAAAAAAAAAATAAAGGAGTAATAGAAGAAAAAAAGAAAATATTGAATTCTCAATGTACTTTGAGTGAGTAAATAAATTCCTTTAATTTTATATTTAAAAAAAAGGACTGGCTGTTCTTGCAGGGAATCTGGATTCAACTCCCAACACCCATATGACAGCTAACAACTGTCCATAACTCTAGTTCCAGGGGAATCTGACTCTCTTCTGAAGTCTTTGGGCATTGTATGATACTGGTACACTTACATACATACAGGCAATATATTCACACACATGAAATATTAAAAATTATGTATTTATTTATTTGGTATTTTTTCTTTGTTTTTGTTTTTTAAATTTATTTATTTATGTATATTTTTATACATAATTTCATTTTTAATATTTTTTATCAAATCTAGACCCATGTCCTCCCAATCCCCCCACCCCACCAGAGCTCATGCATTCTGCCAAACATGCTTTTCATCTTTTTTTTTTTTTTTGCAGAAGTTTACTGTTTTCAATTTTGTTTTGATCAGAAGTTCACTGTTTCAGTCAGTTCTTTGTGCAGTCCATTTTGTTGTGTTGTAGTGTTGTGTTGTTGTTGTTTCCAATATGCATCATCCCAACTGCTTTGACAAAGTCAAGGGACATGCACAAGAAATACTTACAACTAGGTAATTGGCACTAGCATCACACAGATGAGGGATACATTCGTCGTTTGTTTTTCTGGGATGTTGATTACTTCACTCAGCATGAGTCCTCTAGCTCCAGCATTTTCCTGCAAAGCTCATGATGTTGTCTCTTTCTTTACTGCTGCATAAGAACTCCATTGTGTAGATGTACACATTTTCTCTATCACTCATCAGTGAGGGGCATTTGGGTTGGTTCCAGCTCTTGCTATTGTGAAGAGAGCTGAATAAACAGGGCGTGCATGTATCTCTGTGGTGGCGTGAAGTCTGAGGGTACATGCCCAGGAGTGGTTGGCTGGGTCGGTGTGGACAAGTTCATCCATGTCTTCCAAGGGTTCTCCACCACTGCTTTCCAAGTGGCTGTAACGGAGTTTACATTCCCACCAGCAGTGGAGAGTGTTCCCTGTCCCACAACCCTCTCCAGCACTTGGTATCATTTGTTTTCTTGACCTAGCCAGTCCTTATTGAGTAAGATGATATCTAAAATGGTTTTGATTTGCATTTCCTTATGATATATGATGTTTGACATTCTTAGGTGTTTCTCAGCACATCTCAATTCCTCACTTGTGAAGTCTCTGTTCAGTTTTGCTCCTCTATTGAGGGGTCATTTGTTTTCTTTTCTTTGTTTTTTTGAGTAGTTTATATATTCTGAAATCAATGGCTTTGTCAGATGTTTCTGCAGTGAGGTTTCCTCCCACTCTGTGGGATTCTCCTTACTTCTTTATTGTTTTTCTTTGATGTACAGAAGCTTTTGAGTTTAATGAGCCCATTTGTCAATTGTCGACTTATTCTGTGCAGCTGCTGTCTGATTAGGAAGTCTTTTCCTACGCCTATGTCTTGTAGTTCTGCTGCCAACTTTTCTTCTATGCCTTCAGAGTTTGGGTTTCATGTTAGGTCTTGATCCATCTGGAGATTGACTTTTAACAAGAAAGAGGTAGGGGTTTAATTTCATTCTTCTACAAGTGGTGATCCAGTTTTGCCAACACCACTTGCTGAAGATGCTGTCTTTTCTCCATTGTGTTTCTTGGCCCCCTTGCAAATATGAATGGCTGAAATGTGTGGCTCAGGTTTGGATCTTGATGTTGTTTTCATTGGTCAACAGGTCTGTTTTTGTGCCAGAACCAGGCTGTTTTATGACTAGAGCCCTGTAGTATAGTTTGAAGTCTGGTATAGAGATCCCCCTGTGTAGCTCTTTCCTCAGGTTGTTTGGCTATTTGGGGTCTTTGTTTTTCCAAATGAATTAAGAAGACTTTTTTTTCCAAGCCTGTGAAGAAACTCTTGGGGATTTTGATTGGGAGTGCCTAAATCTATACAGGTTTCGGTAGAATGGACATTTTTACAATGTTAATTTTCCCAATCCATGAGCATGGGTTATTTGGTATTTTTGAGACAGGGTCTCCCTTTAGTCCCAGCTGGCCTGGAGCTCCCTCTGAGAACAGGCTGGCCTTGAACTCAGAGATCTGCCGTCTGCTGCCTCCGGAGTGCAGGGATTAAAAAGTGTGCACCACCATGCCCAACTTTTTTTTTTTTTTTTTTTTGTTTTTAGTATTTTTGAGACAGGGTCTGCCTTTAGTCCTAGATGGCCTGGAGATAAAATAATATATATTTAAGAATTTTTAAAATTTTATTTATTTTTGTGTGGGTGTGCATGAATGTACTGTCTGCATGTAGATTCATACACCCGTGTTGTGCAATACCACAGAGGTCAGAAGAGGGCATCAGATTCCCCTGGAACTGGAGCCAAAGATGGTTCTCAGCTGCCATGTGGGTGCTGGGGATCGAACCTGGGTCCTCTGCAAGAGCATTCGGTGCTCCCAACCACTAGGCCATCTCTCCAGCCCCAAAATAATATATTTTTAAAAAGAAAAAATACCAATGGTCAATAAATATCCTTAGCCATTAAGGAAATACAAATTAAAATTACATTGAGATCCCATCTCACTCCTGTCAGAATGGCTATTATGAAGAAAATAAATGATAACAAATGGTGGCGAGGGTGTAGGGAAGGCAGAACCTTTATTCACTGTTGGTGAAGATTATAAACTGGTGCAGCCAATGCAGGAATCAGTGGAGGAGTTTCTCAGAAAGCTAAACCCAGAACTACCATATAACCTAGCTATATCACCTGGGCATATATCTAAATGATTCTGTGTCTTACTACAGAGACACTTGCTCATCCATGTTCATTGCTGTTCTATTTATAATAATAAGGAAATGGAATCAGCCTAGATGTCTACCAACTGATGAATGGATAATGAAAATATGGTACGTGTGCTAGATAGCTTTAGTGTCCACTTGACACACCTGGGTTGAGGGAGCCTCAACTGGGGAATTGGCTCCATTGGACTGGCCTGTGGCCACGTCTGTGGGATATTGTCTTAATTGTTCAGGGATGTGTGAGGGCCCAGCCCACTATGGATGGTGCCACCCCTGGGCAGGTTGTTGTGTACGGTATAAGAGAGCAGGCTGGGCATGGGCCAGAGGAGCAAGCCAGTAAGCAGCATTCCTCCATGGCCTGTGTCTCAGCTCCTGCCTCTAGGTTCCTGCCCTGAGTTCCTACCATGAGCTGCCTAAGTGATGAACTGTGACCCAGGAGATGTGAGCTGAATAAACCCTTTCCTCCCCAAGTTGGTGTCAGTCAGAGTGTTTTGTCACAGTAGTAGAAAAGCAAACTAGAACAGTGCATTTATGAAATGGATTTTTATTTAGCAATAAAAGTAAAATCATGAAATCTGCAGGAAAAATGAATGGGACTGATAAATACTATATTCAGTGAGGTAAGCCTAGCTCAGAAAGATAAACACTGCATGTGCTTTCTCATACCTAGATGCTAGCTCCAAATTTTTATATATTTGTATTTCTATAGGAATGAGTGTGTATAGAGGCCAGGAAGCTAGAAAGGTCCTATGAAAGAAGAAAAATGAGGCCCTAACAGAAAGAGGTGAGGAGGGTAGTAGAACACATGAGCTTTGGAAGAAAAATGGGGGATACAGGTGAAGGTGGGGAGCACAGAGATGGAGAGGTGAAGGGACTAGGGAGGAGAGTCAATCAAAACTAATTATGCCTAAAAATGCCACAACAAACCCCACTACTTTGTAAGATAATTCAAAATAATTTTAAATATACAGGGCTGGAGAGATGGCTCAGCAGTTAAGAGCACCGACTGCTCTTGCAGAGGACCCGGGTTCGATCCCTAGCACCCACATGGTGGCTAAGAACTGTCTTTGACTCCAGTTCCAGGGGAATCCAATGCCCTCTTCTGACCTCTGTAGCATTGCACAACACGGGTGCACCAACCTACATGCAGACAGTACACTCAACACATAAAAAAATAATTAAAAAAAAGTTTAAAAAAAACAAAAAAAAATTAAATATACAAAAACTTTCTTGAACTACACTTGACACATAAGGGGTTAATTTCTCTTTTGTATAAATCTTGAGCATAATTTTTTAAATGTCCCTGCTTCCACTTAGTTTGAATGAGAAATGTCTCCCAAAGGCTCAAATATTTGAACCCTCGGCTCCAATTGGTGGTGATGTTTGTACAAAGCATGGAACCTTGAGGAGGTAGAGGCTCACTGGAGAACTGTGTCACTGGGGGTGGGATCTGAGAGTTCATAGCCTCTCCCCACTTCCTGCTCACTCAGCTTTGTGACCGAAGGTGTGAGCTCTCAGCTTCCCGCCGCTACCACCACGCCTCCAGCTGCCATCACTCCCTGTCACGATGGACTCATTCCTCTGGAACTGTAAGGCAAAATAAACTTTCTTCTGTAAGTTGCTTTTGGTTGTGGTGTTTTATCACAGCAAAAGAAAAGTAACTCATAAACTCAGATTCACAGATACAAACCTCAACTTATTTGCTCCTTTTCCTAGTAGGCAAGACCTATTTTCAGCTTTGTCATAGGAAATGGGCACATTCATGCCTGTTGTTAGTATAACTTTTTAGGAAAGAGATTGTCAAGTCCATTAAAGTTAAAACATTTATAATTAGGCCAGGTGTGTTGGCACATGCCTTTAATCCCAGCACTCAGGAGGCAGAGGCAGGTAGATCTCTGAGTTCAAGGCCTGCCTGTTCTACAGAGCAAGCTCCAGGCCAGCTGGGACTAAAGGGAGACCCTGTCTCAAAAATATATATATAATTATTTGCAGAATAATTATATAATTTATATATTATATATGTTATGTAATTATTGCAGAAGCCTTTCTGGAAATATCACCTGTGGTTTCACAAAACTGAAAACAGCTAGAAAAACGTACTGATAGGGCATCATTGAGACGAGGATCAGTACATTTATTAATCGGGCCAAATATGAATTGTCTACCATCTGATGATGTTGGAATTCTCCTGGGAGGAAATGTGGAGTCAGTAATTCACAAGGAACCACACAGGCTTTGTGATAAAAGGAAATAGTCATGATGTGTTTCAGAGTGAAAGTTGGCAAAATATAGACTAGGGATGAATCTGGTCTGCCTCTTGTTTTTTCTTGGCTTGAGAGCTAACAATGTTTTTGATATTTTTAAGTGGTTGGAAGAAGAAGATAAACATTATTTCATGGCATGTGAAAATTATATGAAATTTCAAATTTCAGTGTCCATAAATCAAATCTTATTGGAATGCAGCTAGGCCTGTCTGTCTGCATATTGTCTGGCTGCTTTTGTGCCACAACAGATTTCAATCACTCCTACAGACAGTATCTGTTCCATAAAGCCTAGAATACTTTCCATCCTGCCATGTACTGGAAAGGTGAGCTAATCCTTGTTTTAGGAGGAATTAGTAATACAGGGCACAAAACAAACAAACAAAATATTATATTTACACAAAGATGTCTATAAAAGCATTATATGTAAGCCAAAAGTACAAAATCCTAATGCCCATTAACTGATGAATAGATAAATAAAATGTGACATATCCATAGAATGGATTAAGAGAAATGAAATAATGATGCAAGCTACAAAATGGATAAACCTTGAAGACCTTACATAAAATGAAAGAAAGTGGCCTGAAAGGATTATTCAGTGTGTGATTCCATTTATCTGAAATGGGATGAACCATTAAATCTATAGAATGTAGATTGGTGATTAGTTATCTAGGCCCTGGGGATGAGGTAGGCACAGATTTGAATGACTGCCCATGGAGAATATGAAAGTTTTCTAAAATTGATCATGGTGATAATTGCACCATTCCATGGCATACTAGAGTCACTGAATCACATGTTTTCAGTGGATGAACTGTAAGCCAGTGAATAGTATCAGGATAAAGGTGTTTATGAATAAAGAATGATGAATGTGGATGAATTGGAGACTATTTTAGCTAGTTTCAGGAGAGGTCTCCCTGAGGAAGTAATACTTAAAAAGACTTCAGAGAAGAGAGAAGCCAGAAGAATGTTCCACATAGAGGAAACAACAAAAGCAAGCTCTGAAGCAGTAAGAAGCTTGGCTTGTTTGAGAAACAAGACTGAGCGTGGCTGAAGCCATCCATTGTAGTGAGACAACAGCAGGTCAGAAGACAGGCAGTGGGGAGGTCACTAGTCCTCTGAGTTCAGGCAAGACATCCAGTTGCATTTACAGTGTGACAGAAAAAGATACTGGGAGACCACTGGAACACATGAAGCAGGGAATGAGACAATCTGGAATGTGCTTTAGAAGATGACCTGGATCCTGTATGGATGGCAAACTGTACTGAAGCAAACAGTACACAGGCACTGTGAGAGACAAAGATGGCTTGGCCTGCCATCCCCCAGCCTCTGGATAACCACAGGACACGATCAAAGCCAGAAGGTTAACACTGGTAGTAATACTGTCAAACTGTAATACACGATTCACCAGCTTCAGTCATGTCTTCTTCCTGTTCCAGGATGCCTTCCAAGAGTCCACATTATTTTTGTTACTTCCGAGTTCCTAATCTGTGATTGTTCCCTTGATCTCCCAAGTTCTGACCCATAGGTTTTTACTTCCCCAGCTGAGTGGAACCATTGGCTGTTATGGAAAAGAAAAAGGAAGGGGATGGGCCTTGGTGGGTGACTGAGTTCTATTTAGGAATGGAATTTTGGGGCTGGAGAGATGGCTAAGTTGTTAAGAGCACTGATTGCTCTTGCAGAGGACCTGCGTTTGATTCCCAGCACACACGTGGTGGCTAAGACTGTCTTTAAGCCGGGCATGGTGGCGCACACCTTTAATCCTAGCACTTGGGAGGCAGAGGCAGGTGGAGCTTTGTGAGTTCAAGGCCAGCCTCATCTACAGAGCAAGTTCCAGGACAGCTGGGGCTACAGGGAGACCTTGTCTCAAAAAGACAAAAAAAAAAAAAAAAAAAAAAGGAAATGGAATTGCCATTTGGATTCTCTTGAACGTGTCTCCCCCCTAAAAGTATGTGCTAGAAAGTCTCTCCAATGCAACTATACTGGAAGGTGGGGTCTCATGGGAGGTGTTTAGGTAATGAAGGTAGAAACCTCATGAATAGGTAATGCTAACTGTTACAGGGCTTAAGGCTGCAAATTCAATCTTTTGCTCTCTCTCTCTCTCTCTCTCTCTCACCCACAGGATACCCTGTGTCATGTTATAATGCAGCTAGAAGGCCTCTACCAGAAGCCAAACAAATGCTGGTACCATGCTCTTGGATTTCCCAGTCTTGAGAACTCGGAACCAAACAAATCGCTCAGTGTGTGGTCTTCTGTGATAGCATAGAGTGGACTAAGACAATTATGTCTTATATCTCCAGTATAGATAAATGAATGTCAGGAAGGCACTGAAAGCAAAGGACAGCAGTATAAATAGCATATCCCATCCATTTTTTAGAATGACATATATGCATATAATTATATATTTGTATATTCATGAAATAACTCTGGAAGGGTATCAAAAATCAGCTTTGTCTGGGAATGGGAACTGAGTTGCTCAGTGTGTGAAAGAGACTTAGTTATTTTTGTAGATTTTTTTTAACTTTCTGTACAGTGTGCTTGTATTAATTATCATAATAACAATAACGATAATGAACCTGAGTGGCTGTGCATGGAGGTGAACAGCAGGTCCATGGAGGCCCCGCAAAAGGCATCCTCCGGGAGTCTCAGGGAGGGATCCCTGCACTTAAGAACAACTCAGCGCTGTGCCAATTTAGAAATCATGAGGTGTGTGGATCCCACAGGAGATGAATCTAGCAAATGGATTATAAGGATGAAAGCAGGGTTGTGACCGTTGATAGGTAATACTTGCTATCATGTAGGGCTGTGCTTTCCTCAGTGTTCTAGAACTGCAGGTAAGGAGTTCTGGTGCCTGGTCTTGTCCTCGTTCTGCTGGTAGCTAGCTGTGACCCTGGGCAAGAGCCTCCATTCCTCTGGGCCTCACAGAGGAGCAACAAAATCACATATCTGTCTTCCTCATTCTATCTGAGCCTGGGTGTGCATGGACAAACCACCATGGAGCAATAAACCCAGTGAAGGCTGGTGAGGGACTCAGAGCATGCCAAGGAAACCACAGCAGAGGTGGGCGAAGCCTCCTGAGATTTATCATATCCTGTTTGCTGTGGGAGCCTTGCCAGACTCTTCGCTGGGTTCTAGTGAATAACAGGATCCTCCCAGCTCAGCTCACCACACAGATGGCACTGGGGACCTGGAGAGCCTCATTGGGTCATAAATCTCTACTGCGCTAATCCTAGTCAGCATATGCTTAATTAGGCAAGGGTGTGTTGGACTTCCATGCACAGATAATTGAAATCAGTTCAGGAGATGGCTGGTTTTCATCTTTTAAAAAAGATGAAATTCACATGCCTAGAGTATTTATGGAATACTTCACTTTACAGAAAATAATTTTAACTATAACTACCCCAGAGTGTCCTCTGATCTTGTCTAACATTTATTGTATTTTTATGTCAATGGTAATACATGCTTTTAGAAGCAATAATTTTATATATATTTCATAATAAACATTTGTAAGACACAAAAATATAATAGACAAAGTAAAATCCATGAAATGCCAGGTGTGGTGATACATATCTACAGTCCCAGCACACTGAATGCTGAGACAGGAGGATCAGAAGTTTGAAGCAACCTGGGCTACAGGTGGCCCTGTCTCAAAACCAAAAAGAAGGGGTTGGAGAGATGGCTCAGTGGTTAAAAGCTCCGACTGCTCTTGCAGAGGACCTGGGTTTGATTCCCAGCACCCACATGGCTGCTAAGAACCATCTCTAACTTCAGTTCAGGGGAATCTGATGCCCTCTTCTGACTTCTGCAGCATTGCAAGACACGGGTGCACCAACCTATATGCACACAGTCCACTCATACACATAAAAAAATAATAAATAAAAAAATTTAAAAAACCAAAAACAAAGAATAACAAAAACTTACAAAAGAGGGGAAAAAAAGGAAAAGCCAGGATAATCCAAACACTGAGAGCCTGAGGCAGGAGGAAGGTAAGTAGAGGAAGAGAAGGAGGAAGGAGGAAGGGAGGCTGTCAACAAGGTTGTAGAGTGTTCAAGTTGTTCTTTGCTGCATTAAGAAAATGTAATATTGGGAGGTAGTGTGGCCGAGTGGTCTAAGGCACTGGATTTAGGCTCCAGTCATTTCAATGGCATGGGTTCGAATCCCACCGCTGCCACATCCCATTAGTTTCCTTTGGGCCAGGTGTGGTGGCGCATGCCTTTAATCCTAGCAGTAGCCCTAGTTCCTTTGGTTTAAGCATGTTAACTTCCACTCACAAATCCATACTTCTCAGCAGCCAACTCCCATACAGTGTCAGCTCTGTGGGATCCCCAACTACACCTGTCTAGCTGGAGGGCACCTGGCCTCTCAGGACTCTGTGGTGGCACTGAGGGCTCTAGGCTCAGCAATTCAGCCCCACTTGCTTGTTCTGGGACCCTCCCTCAGCACTGTTGTTTTCCTTTTTTTTTTTTTTTTTAAATATATATATTATTTTTATTGTTATTTATTTATTTATTTTTCAACAATTAGACCCGTGTGTTCCACGGACATTCCCCACCCCGCAAAGCTCGTGCATTCTGCCAAACATGCTTTATCTCTTTCTAGTCTTTCTCAATATTTTCATGGGACGTTGACTGTTTTATGAGCAGAAATTCACCTGTTTTCAGTCAGTTCGTGATGCAGTATTTCGTTTTGTTGTTGTTGTTGTCAAAATGCATTTAGTCCAACTGCTTTGTACAGAAGCTCAGGGGGCCCTACACAGAAATACTTACAACTAGGTAATTGGCACTAGCATCCACAGATAAGGGATACCATTCGTCGTTTGTTTTTTTGGGACGTGTTTACTTCACGCAGCATAATGCCTCTAGCTCCAGCATTATTCTCCAAAGCTCGGGATGTCGGCCTTTCTTTACTGCTGCATAGAACTCCATTGTGTAGATGTCCACATTGTCTCTATCCATTCGTAGTTGAGGCATTTGGTTGGTTCCAGCTCTTTGCATTGTGAAGAGAGCTGAATAAACGTGCCGTGCATGTATCTCTGGGTGGGTGAGTCTTGGAGGTACATGCCCAGGAGTGGTATAGGGGGTCGTGTGGCAGTTATTCCAAGTCTTCCAAGGGTTCTCCACAACTGCTTTCCATAGTGGCTGTACACATTTCATTCCCACCAGCAGTGGAAGTGGGTTCCCACCTTTCCCCACATCCCTCTTCCAGCACTTGGTAGCATTTGTTTTCTTGATCCTAGCCATCCTTACTGGAGTAAGATGATATCTTAAAGGGGTATTTGATTGGCAGTTTCCTAATGATTAGTGAGTTTGACAGTCTTGAGGTGTTTCTCATAGACATCTTCCTAATTCCTCACTTGTGAAGTTCTGGTTCAGTTCTTTGACTCCATCGATTGAGCGGGTCGTTTGTTTTCTTTTTTCTTTGTTTTTGAGTATTGTTATATCTGGAAATCAATGCTTTGTCAGAATGTATCTGCAGTGAGGGTTTCCTCCCACTCTGTGGGATTTCCTCTTCACTTCCTCTTGATTGTTTTCTTTTGGATGTAAAGAAGCTTTTGAGTTTGAGATGTCCCATTTGTCACATTGTCGACCTATTCTTGTGCAGCTGCTGTCTGAAGTTTAAGGAGTCTTTTCCCCAATGCCTATGTCATAGTAGTCTGCGAGCAACTTATTTTCTTCTATCACGCTCAAAGTTTTGGTTTTCACCTTGAGGTCTTTAATCCATGAGATTATTTGTTGTACAGGGGACGAGAGGTAGGGGTTTAAGTTCATTCTTCTACAAGTGGTGATCCTTTTTGCCAACACCACTTGCTTGAGATGCTGTCTTTTACTCCAGTTGTGGTTTCTTGGCCCACTTGTCAAACTATGAGATGGCTGAAGATGTAGTGTGCTCAGATTGGATCTCGGTTTTGTTGCCATTGGTCAACGGTCTGTTTTTGTGCCAGTACCAAGTCTGTATTTATGACTTGGCCTTGTATAGTTTTAAAATCTGGTATAGAGAATCCTCACTGGTAGCTCTTTTCACTCAGGATTGGATTTGCTATTCGGTCTTTTGTTTTCTCCAATGAATTTAAGAATTTGTGTTTCCAGCCTGTGAAGAAACTCTTGGGGATTTTGATTGGGATTGCTTAAATTTATACAGAGTTTGGTAAAATGGACTTTTTCTTTTTAATTTATTTTCCCAAATCCCATGAGCATGGGAGGTTTTCATCTTCTGAGGTCTTTCTTCAATTTCTTTCTTTAAGGGTTTAAAATTTTTGTTGTAGAGTTCTTTGGTGTCTTTGGTTAGGTTTGTTCCTGGGAATCTTATTGTTTTTGAGGCTATTGTGAGTTGGGAAGGTCTCCTTTTGATTCTTTCTCCAGTGCTTGTTCTTGGTGTGAAAGAAAGGCCATGGATTTTCTAAGGTTAATTTTTGATCCTGGCCAACTTTGCTGAAGCTGTTAATCGGTTCTAGGAATTTTCCGGTGGAGTTTTTTGCATCTTAAGTAAACAATCATAATCATCAGCAATAGGGATAGTTTTGACTTCCACTTTCTCCAATTAGTACATCGCTTTAATATCCTTTTCTTGCCTTATTGCTCGGTACAAGTGTTTTGCAAGCTGTGTTGAAGAGGAGTGGTGATGAGGGGGCAGCCTTGCGAGTTCCTGACTTTAAAGGAATGTTTCGGGTCATTGATCCCCGATTTAGGAGGTATTGGCTGTGGGGGTTTTCCTGTAATATGGCTTGAAGTTACATTGAGGAACTGATCCCTCCAAATCCATTCCTTGCTAGGACTTAAGCATGAAGATGATGCGGGATTGTGCAAAGGCCCTTGTTACTAGCATCAATTGACGATGAGGTGTGGTTTTTGCAAAGAGGAATTGTCCTTTATGTATTTGATGATTTTAGTGATTTTCGTTTAAATTTGAACCATCCATGCATCTCTGGGTATAAATCCAACTTGGTCATATGCATGATTTCTTTTTAGGATGTGGTCTGGTATGCGATTTGCCATCCCCTGTTTAGAATTTGGCATCTGTGTTCATGAGGGAGATGGGTCTATAATTCTCCTTTTTAGTTTCGTCTTTGCCTGGTTTGGTAGATAGAGTGATGTTGGCTTCAAAAGGAATTGGGAGAGTTCCCTCTGATTTATACTTCTAAACAGTTTCAGAATAATGGTTGGTAGTCTTTTTGAAATGTTTTGTAGAATACTGCCTGTGAAACCGTCTGGGCCCTGGGCTTTTTTTTAGTGTGGGAGGTTTTTTTTCTTACAATCCTTATTCTCTTCATATGTTATGGGTCTGTTTAAGCTGCGGGTCTCCTCTTGGCCAAGCTTGGTGATTCCCAGATTTCAATATTCTCAGTTTTCTGATTTTCAAATTGGTAAATATAGGTCTTGAATAGTCCCATAAAATTTTTCTGGATCTTTTTCCTTGGTCCAGTGTGATTTTCCACTTTCATCACAGATTGTATTGATTTGGAGATGATTCCCTTCTTTCTTTTTGTTACTGGGGCCAGAGGTCCCTGTCTATCTGTTTATTCTTTCAAGAACCAACTTGTGGTTTCATTGAATTTTTTGGTATTGTTTTTTCTTTGTTTTCGTATCATGATTTCTCTCTGATTTTTTGTTATGTCTTCCTGTCTGTTACGTTTTAGGGTTCATCTGTTGTTGCCCTCTCAAGTGGATTTTAGCTGTATGGTTGATCATTCACGTGTGCTCTTTCTGTTTATGTTAATGGTAGGCACCCAGGGCTATAAAATTCCCTCTAGCTGCTTTTAAGGTATCCCATAAGTTTTTTGTGTTGTAATTGTCATTGTCATTGTTTTCGCCGTTCCAGGAATTTTTTTATTTACTTTCGTTATCTCTTCCTACCCTTCATTATTCAAGAGTGTGGTTGTTGAGTCCTCCAGTGTGTTCGTAGAGGAGGGCTTGTCCTGGTGTGATGTTGAGCTTTTTATGGTTGCGTCATTTTTTTTTTTTTTTTTTTTAATTTTTTCTTTTTGTATTTTTAGGTTTTTTCTGTTCCCAGTATGGGGTCAATTTGGGAGAAGGTTCCCATGGGGTGCTGAGTAGAAAGTGTATTCCTGGTAATAGGGATAGGAATGTTCGGTAGAGGTCGTATGAGGTCCCATTTGGTGTATCATAATCGTCAGTTCAGGTCTCCTGTTTATTCTTAATTGTTCTGTGTGACCTATCCAAAGGACTCAGTGGGGGTATTGAAATCTCCACTATGGATGGTGCTGGGGTTTAGTCTGTGACTTGTGGTCACGGAGAATTGGTCTTTATAAAGTATTGTTGCAGTGCACCAGAATGTTGGGGCGATATATTCATATTGTGAAATCTCTTGGAGATGATTGTTCCTTTGGATGAAGAATGTAATGGCCATTCTTTGTCTCCCTGATTTTATTTTACTTTGAAGTCTGTTATTAATCCGATATTAAAATAATGCAAACACTACTGCTCTTTTTGATGTACCAGTTTGTTAGGAATATTTTTTGTCCATCCCTTAACTCTTAAGGGAGTGTCCTGTCCTTGAAAGAGTAATGTTGTCTTGTAGACAGCATATCGATGGATTCTGTTTCCTAATCCAGTCCCCACATCCCAGTCTCTATGTCTTTTGATTGGAGGCCATGTTGAAGTCCATTCATATTTCTAGTTATGACTGATGGTTGGTGTTGCTTCCTTTTGCCTTATATTCCATCTGCGGTTTGACTGCCTTAAGGTTTTTTCTACTTCTGCAGTTCGCTTTTCTTGATGTTCCTTACTCCTTTTTGGTTTGTTTTCCTTTTTGTTTTTCTTTGGTTGTTCGTTTTTTTTTTTTCTGAAGGGTTGGTTTTTCCGGACATATACTTCAAGTTTGTATTCTGAAGTACCCTCCTATCACGATGCATTGTGAATTAAATGTACCATCGTGCTCGCTACCCACACCACTGGAATGACTATGCTCCATGGGGGGTTGTGGGGGGGGGTGGGGGGTGGGGTCGGGGGTGGTACCTTGGTGTGGCTTGGTGGGGGAGGTCCCTTGTCCTTCTTCCCTCGTGCTAGTGACCGGTCCGTTGCTTCCTCGTCTAAGAAGTCGTTAATCTATGTTTCCCCCTTACTACGGTCCACTTGTGTTTTTCCTCTGTACCGGATTTAATTCTTGTCCACTTTGTTGTTTTGGAGTGTCCAGCTTTTTCCTCTGATATGGCTGGCGAACTTCTTTTCTGATACTTGTCTGTATTGAGTTCTATGTGCTTCTGTTTAGGTTTACAAATGGTTTAGTCCACTTTTTTCGTTTGGGAAGTTTTCATCTATTTTTGAAAGATCTGATCAATACCTTTCTTTGGATTCTTCTCCTTCCTCTATCCTAGTGATGCGGAGGTTCGCTCTTTTCATAGTGTCCCACAGCGTCCTGGTTGTGTCCGATTTTTTGTGTATTTTTCACCTATTTTTCGAAATCCTCTTCCTTGAGTTTTTAGTGTTCTGTGATTGTTCCATCCAGGATCCTGGTTATTCTATTGTCCTGCGTTCCTCATGCTGCTCTGAAGGCTTTTTCCATTCCTTGTCCCTGAAGGGTGAGTGTTTGACTTTCCTTTATTCCGATTCCTCTCTCTGATATTCTTTAGTGTTTCCTATCTCTGTTATTTGGAGCTATCTACGATCGCTTTTGTAGGCTCTGTTGTGTTGCGGGTAATGGGTTTTCTTTTTCTTTCACAGGATTTTTTTATTCTCTTCCTTCTTTTTTGAGCTTGCATTCTCTCCTCTCGGTCCTCAATGTCTCTTTTCTTAGTTTATTTAATTTGTTTCATTTATGATTTTGTAGTTACTTAAGTATGTTCAAATTGTGTTTATGCTTGTCTGATAGTCCTGGGGTCATCCCTGGGGGGTCCCAACATGAAGGAGTCACTCCTATAGGTTGGTAATAGCTGGAGGGATTATCCTGCACCTTTCCAGTGTAGTTCTCTTCTCGTGATCCTGGCAATGGGCTTCTCCTTGCCTTGATTCCAATGTGAGTCCGGAATGCCCCTTCACAGGGGTGTTAGAAGGCAGTAGACGTATTTGGCTTGCCTCCTTCAGATGCTTCTTCTAATCATCAGTTGGCGGGGTGGGGGTTGGGGGGGCGTCTAGCCCCGCGCCCCGGCACCTGCCCGCTGGGGACTTCAGGAGATCTAAAATCTCAAGATCAACACAGCGGTAGCCTTTAATAACCGGCTGGGAGGATAAACTCCGCCCAAAGCGACTAATCTAATCACAGCAAGACACTACCTTTATCACAGCTGGGGGGATAACTCCACCACACACAGCCACAAAGGCCAATCAAACCAAAGAAAGCAGGACCAAACGATCAGCAATCAGCTCGCCAAGGCACCCAGTTCCTACCTGTCTTCCCCTCTTCCTGCCGCTGGGCTCAAGAGATCTCAAATCTCAAGAGTCACACAAGCGTGCCTTTAATACCGGCTGGGAGGATAACTCCGCCCCCACAGCCACTAGATCTAATCAAGCCAAAGACCACACCTTTAATCCCAGCTGGGGGGATAACTCCAACCTCACAGCCACAAAGGCCAATCAAACCAAAGACAGCAGGACCAAACGATCAGCAATCAGCTCGCCAAGGCACCCAGTTCCTACCTGTCTCCCCCTCTTCCTGCCGCTGGGCTCAGGAGATCTCCCACTGTTGTTTTCCTAATGGACATCTGGCTTTGAGTTGATCCTTTGCTAGGTACAGGGAGGCCACAGGGAACCAGGAGCACATGACCCGTGAGACTGCCCAGCTCCTGCCCAAACGTGCCTCTGCATCCTCTGGTCTTGAAGTACCTGAAGGTAGGTTTTCTCCAATCTTACACCAGGGAAGCGAGCTCTGGCTCCCCTGTGCTTGGGCGTCCCTTCGCTTCTCTGAATGTTGAAGCGCCTTCCTAGTATAGGAGGGAGGAAAAGAGGGTCCTGGCACCTGATCTTCTTGCATCGCATCAGTCTTTCTCCTTGTTCTACCCACTGGAGCAAGAGAGGTCTGCTTTGCCTCCCTCCTGCCTCCCCTAGGCCTTAGGTCACCAGTCCTCCCAGTCTTACCACCATAGGCAGAAGTGCTTCCACAGGGGGAGGGATTGCAGCTCTGAGTCATCCTGGGCCAGTCCCTAATGGGGCTTCAAGAATTTAGCTGTCCTATTCCTTCTGATGAAATCTCAAAACTTTTCCCATGCTATAAAACCCTGTTGTGAGCATTAAATATGTGGTATGATCTCTTTTATTACAATAAGAATTCTTATCTCTTCTGTCTCTTCTCCCCTCTCCTACCAACTCTCATTATCCTTCACTGGACAAAATGGATGTCATAGACTGATTAAGGTAAGGACAAATGCATAGAACAAAAACTTGTATTAATGGACTTACAAATATTACTCTAATGACAGCATTTTTCATGTGCAACTTTTGGGGAGTAACTGGTAAGAGTAAACATTTTACTAGACATGCCACTTTTTTTTTTTTTTTTTTTGAGATAGAGTCTCCCTTTAGTCCCAGCTGGCTTGGAGCTCGCTACGTAGACCAGGCCGGCCTTGAACTCAGGGATCCACCTGCCTCTGCCTCCCAAGTGCTCCGTGCACCACCATACCCACCCAGATGGTTCTTAGCCACCATGTGGGTGCTGGGAATCAAACTGGGGTCCTCTGCAAGAGCAGTCAGTGCTCTTAACTGCTGAAACATCTCTCCAGGCCCAGTGCCACATGTTTTTATGTCATATTTTCTTGTTTTATAATAGCTCCACATATAGCAAGGCTGTTTATTCTATAAATAGCCTTTATTTTATAATGTTTTTATTCTTACGTGTTTTATGTAAATAGCTCATTCTTACATTTTTGTTTCTTTTATAATTGTATTTATCATTTTTTAGTTTTGCATATGAGTGTATTGCCTGCATGTATGTAAGTGTGCACATGTTGTACAGTGTCCACAGAGATCAGAAAAGGGCATCAGATTCCCTGGAACTGGAGTTATGGGTGGTTGTTAGCTACCATGCAGGTACTGGGAATCAAACCCAGGTCCTCTGCAAGAGCAGCCAATGCTCTTAATCATTGAACCATTTCTCCAGCCCCTTCTTTTATTTTATTTTTTTTCTTTTTTTCAGCCCCTTCTTTTATAATTTTATATTTAGAAAATTAACCTCAAGATCATTTTACATATACGTTTACTATATTTTCTATCATGTTTTGTTATTTACTAAAATTTTCCATTTTTCCCTTTCATGTACTGGGAATTTATTTTAGAATATTATGAAAGGTGGAAAAAATAAAACTTATTCCCAAATTGCCAACCTTCCCAAAATCTTTGACTATTCAGAACATAAATTTATCACTGTGAGGCCAGAGAGATGGCTCAGTGATTAAGAGCACTGGCTGCTCTTGCAGAGGACCCAGGTTTGGTTCCCAACACCCATATGGTGGCAAACAACTGTCCATAACTCCGGGGGATCCAATGCTCTCTTCTGACCTCCATGGTCATCTCATGCATGTAATACCCTTAACATCCATGCAGGTAGAACACTCATACATATAAAAATAAATAAATAAGGCCAGGCATGGTGGTACACTGAGAGGCAGAGGCAGGTGGATCTTTATGAAATCAAGGCAAGCCTAGTCTGCATAGTAAGAAGGTCCAGGCCAGCTGGGGCTATAAAGAACCCTGTTTCAGTTCCCCTCCATATAAATATATATCACTGTATGCAGAGCAGTTGAGTTATGCTGTTCATTTTGTTAGTTTTTCTGAATGACAGGGACATTAACCTTTTCTATCCAAAGTGGTTTCTCTTCTGAGTAATTTATTTTGATGGCTAGCAAGGAATCTAGAGATGCTTTCATTGCTGGGAAGCTCTCTGCTAATTTCCTTTGGAATTTGTTTTTGGAAGCAGCTTTTGAGCCACATAGGAAACTGGTCTTACAAGTTAATAGTACTTTCTTGGACCCCAAATTACATCCTGCCACTTGATTATACCCATTTTACCAGGTAATGTGGTTCAAATGACTCCTTCCTATTTCTAAAAAGGAAATCACTTTGAAGTATGCTGAAGACAGGGAATAATCTGAGCCCCAGCACGGCTATGATCATTTATATTTTTAAAACACTTTTATTGATAATTCGTGTATTTTATACATTATCTTTCAGTCCAATTTGGACACATTCCCCTCTCCCTGCCCCCATCCCACCCCAGTTCATGCCTTCTGCCATACATGTCTTGCATCTTTCTCTCAGTCTTTCCAGAGTTTTTCACTACAGAGGCTTGTTGTTTTGGGCAGAATTTAACTGCATCAGTCAGTTCTTTGACCCAGTCTTTATCATTTAAAAGTCAGTCTCCTGTAGCAGCGTTTGCTGGCAGGGACAGAGTGCATATACCCAAAGGAAGTTCCACTTTCCTGCTCTGCATATATGGCTTTAACCACAAAGAGAAGTATAAACAATAATCATGTAACACTTGGAAGGAAGATAGCCTTGGAACAATACTCACCTCTGAACAAGCTCTGTGAGCAGACTCCTCTCCACTGCTTCCTGGAGGACATGTGTTGGATCCTGATGCTCAGAGAGTTGGATTCGGCAGTAAGGCCAGTGAGTGATTCTTGGAACAGACTAAACTCTGTATGTCAGTAGCAGAGTCCATAGTTGCATCCTACACATGTCTAACAACATTAACTGAGGGAAAGAAAAGCCAAAATGGATTTTCCACATCTCCTAATTTTCTAATTGCTACAGCTACTGCCAACAATGCACACGAAAGTGTGCCCCATGAGGAGAGGTCTCAGAACACACCACAGGACAGGACTGCAAATTTCAGTGATTACAAACAATTAAAGTGGGCAGCCAACATGTAATTTTCTTTTTAAGCATGGACAGAGAATAAGAAACAGCTTACTGGGTTGGAATGGAGAGGAACAGAGCCCTGTCCCTTTGTGCAAAAATCATACATGATCAAGCTGAGATTAAAGCTAATGTCCCTTCTACTTGCTTTTAAAACTGAGGGATGCAGAAATTAGTGAAATTAAATTCACAGCTGCATTAGCTACAAATAAAAACAACAACAAAAAATGCTGTGTGATTTTGCATAACCAAAAACCAGGGATATTTTGGCTTGTGGGCAAAAAAAGAAAGAGTTGAACAGCCAAACAATGGGAGAGGCAGAGACAAGGCTGACTCTCCAGGACAACTGGAATTACTGTTCCAAATATGTATGACAAGAACTATCTCCCCGTCCTGTGCATGTTGGCTTCTTTCTACACACTGTCTTACTTCTGGCTCACTGGACACATGGCTTTTCCATGTGTCAGAGTGGATGTCTATGCTAAGCTGAAGTTCTCTTCTGGAGAGACACTACAGATCTCTAGTGGTTCTAATCTGAACTTTAAAAGTCTTTTTTGGGGCTGGAGAGATGGCTCAGTGGTTATGAGCCCCAACTGCTCTTGCAGAGGACCCAGGTTCAATTCCCACCAACCACATGGTGGCTAAGAACCATCTTTTTTTTAATTTTTATTTATTTCTGTATGTGTATGAATGTACTGTCTGCATGCAAGTTTGTGCACCCGTGTCGTGCAATGCTGCGGAGGTCAGAAGAGGGTGTCGGATTCCCCTGGAACTGGAGTTCTCCTGGAATTGGAGTTTCAGACGGCTCTCGGCCGCCATGTGGGTGCTGGGGATCGAACCCGGGTCCTCTGCAAGAGTGGTCGGTGCTCTTAACCACTAGGCCATCTCTCCAGTCCCTAAGAACCATCTTTAAGCCAGGCATGGTGGTGCATGCCTTTAATCCTAGCACTTGGGAGGCAGAGGCAGGTGGATCTCCGTGAGTTCCAGGCCAGCTGGGGGCTATTGGGATACCCTGTCTCAAAAAAAAATTTTTTTAAGCCTTTCCAGGGGCTGGAGAGATGGTTCAGTGGTTAAGAGCATCGACTGTTCTTGCAGAGGACCCAGGTTCAATTCCCAGCACCCAAATGGCTGCTAAGAACCATCTTTAAGCTGGGTGTGGTGGCTTAAAACTCAGGAGGCAGAAGCAGGCAGATCTCTGTGAGTTCAAGGCCAGCCTGGTCTACAGAGCGAGTTCCAGGCCAGCTGGGGCTATAGGGAGACCATGCCTCAAAAAATTAAAATAAAATTATTTTTAAAAAGTCTTTCTATTGGAGTTACCGCTCAAACCCCATTTCTAATATAAGGTATGTGGATTCCAACTATTCCCTTACACACTGGCCTGAAAGTGTGTTGTTGGCCCTTGAGGAAGGGCCAACTTTCTAATTTGTACAAGATAGAGTGCCCCGGGCAAGAACATTAAGATTGGCTAAGAGTGGCACAGGTTGGGTAGGGGGCCCTTCCCTGAACCAGTCACCCATAAAGATAAGATCATTTAAGAACATCAGAGCTGCTCCAGAATCCTTACACATGAAAAGGGAATAGTTATCAGAGAAGGGGTATACTGAAAAAGAAAACTTCTTCCCATTTCCACACTGTTTAGCAAGTCAGTTGTACATTTTCATTTTTGAATTTTTTCTTGCTTTTGTTCCTCTCCTTTGCTAAATTTAAACTCTGATCAAACAACTGAGGTTCCATATGTTCTCAGAGCAAGGGCAAATGCAAATATTATTTTTAACACAGAGTTACAAGGATACACCAGTTCGTGAGTACAGACCATCTTTGTGGAGTTAATGATTAATTGATTAATGTTCAATCAATATTCCTTGACATCTGTGCCATCCATGTAAGATTCTTTGACCTGTGTCATTTCCTTTGGGAAGAAACCCAGTTTAATGGACTTGGATAGGCAGTTAAAATCTAGCCCTAATTCCATCACTAATTAGCTACCGTATGATTCATACTTCAACTCTATATTTCTGTCCACTCTTCTAAAATATGGAGACATCATATGCCTCATATCTGTCTCAGAAAATTTTTATAAAACCCAAAGAGTAAAATGTGTGAATTTTTTAACATAGGAAGTGTAATGATCTGTATTAGAGAATTCAGGCTAATCTTCAAGCATTGTTCAGTTACATGGCTTTTAGTGTCAGAACATGACAGGTGTTTCCTATTGATTGTTACATCTAAATAGGGCCCCTAACTATAGAGTTTATGCTTCCATCAGCTGTCTCTTGTTAGAGAATGATGACATGGCCATTGCTGCAGGGAAATTAAAAGTGAGTAGTTTCAGACCATCCTACTTTACACTGAAGACGTGAGGGAAGACCAGCTCTTCTCGTATTAAGCATAGTTCTTCCTACTGTCATTGTGGACTTGGGTGTACTGCAATACATTTTTTTGTCTTTTTGAGACAGGGTCTCCCTTTAGTCCCAGCTGTCCTGGAGCTTGCTATGTAGACCAGGCTGGCCTTGAACTCACAGAGATCCGCCTGCCTCTGCCTCCCACGTGCTGGGATAAAAGGCATGTGCCACCATGCCTGGCTGCAAAACATTTTCCAATCAAATTCTTTGGCTAGAAACAAATCTTTATTTATCTTAGTTCTTTATTTAATTCTCTACTAATTTATTAATGTTATTAATGGCTATAGTTATCCCTTACTGAATCCTAAGAAATATTACTATTTACTGAATTCTTTTTTTTTTTTTTTCTTTTGGTCTTTTAGAGCAGGGTCTCATGTGTCAAGGCTGTCCTGGTACTCACTTTGTAGACAGGCTGGCTTTGAAACTCACAAAGATCCGCCTGCCTCCTGCCTCCCTGAGGGATAGGATTAAAGGCGTGTGCCACCACGCCCAGTTTACTGAAGTCTTATGTATGTTACACTCTTTTTAATGCATTATGCCAATTATTTCTCCCAGCAACCTCATTCGATAAGTACCATTATTACCTCAGCTTAATAAAATAGGAAAAAAATGACCAAAATGATGTAGCTGGAATTGAAATCCATGTATTTCTGATTCCAGAGCATGTGCTTGCATGACCTCATGATGAAGCAATCCCTGGTAAATTGTTGCTGGACAAGAGTCACCATCCTGTCACCTTTAAGGCAGGTTTAATGCCACTGTCTTTTGTAACTTTTTTTTTTTTTTTTTTTGGCTTCTCGAGACAGGGTCTCCCTGTAGCCCCAGCTGTCCTGGAACTCACTCTGTAGACCAGGCTGGCCTTGAACTCACAAAGATCTGCCTGCCTCTGCCTCCCAAGTGCTAGGATTAAAGGCATGCGCCACCACGCCCGGCTTCTTCTGTAACTTTTACAGCTATCATACTTTGTACATAGCACGGATATGATTTGTGCCAGGTTTCTGCAAAGCTCTTTCAAGGTATCAGTTAACTCCTAGATGCTCATACAAAACCCTGGAGGAACTTGACTTGCTTGCTCCGTTTGGCCCAGACCAGTCAAGGACTTTTATTTTTGAGCTTTTCCTTCTCTACAAAGTCTTGCCCCACAGTAGGTACCTCTAGGACCCTGGTCTTGAATGAAGAATTTGTGAGGGCCTGGGCTTGCTTGTTGAGGATGACCTCGTATCCCAGCCAAAGGTTATAAGTCTATGCTCTGGTGTTTTCCCCAAGATCCTGTTTGTCTCTATATTTCTTAGTGCTGTTATTCAACTTTTCTACATCCTTTCTGATTTTTGGCTCCCTTATACAGCACTTAAAAAATTTTTTTTTTATTTATTATTTTTTATGTGTGTGACTGTACTGTCTGCATGTAGGTTGGTGCACCCGTGTCGTGCAATGCTGCGGAGGTCAGAAGAGGGTTTTGGATTCCTCTGGAACTGGGGTTAAAGACGGTTCTTAGCCGCCATGTGGGTGCTGGGACTTGAACCTGGGTCCTCTGCAAGAGCAGTCTCTGCTCTTAACTGCTGAGCCATCTCTCCAGCCCCTTATACAGCACTTTCTAAAAGGGGCAGGTAAGTGTTTCATATTGTGTTCACAGATGTATCAATTTCTCCTTGATAAAGAATCAGGGTTTTTTTTTTTTTTCTTTTTTGTTTTTTGTTGTTGTTTAAGGCAGTGTCTTACTATGTAGCTTAGGCTGGCCTGGAGCTCCTCCAACCTCCTGAATATTGGTATTGTAACTGTGTGAAATTGATCAGCTTTTTTTTTTTTTATAGTGTTGGGAATTGAACCTAGGGCCTAGCATATATTAGGCAAGTGCTTTATCACTGGATTCCATCCCCTTACGTTGTGAATTGGATTAGTTATCATTGTGTCATTATTACCAAAATACCTGAGAGAACAGCTTAAAGGAGAGATTTATTGCCTGTGGTTTCAGAGTCTCCCTCATGCCAGGAATGGCAGGGCAGAGCTGAAGAATTCACATCATGGCAGGCAGGGAGATGCAAAAAAAAGGGGATGTCACTCCGTGGATGGCTTTCTCTTCTTTTATTTTGTTGGGAGCCTCAACCCATGGGATTGTGCCAAGCAAATCAGAGTAGCTCTTCCTTTGGTCAGTTAATTCTTTCTGAAAACACCCTCACCTACAGTTTGAGGTATGTTCCACCAATATTCTACATGGTTCAAAATGAAGGCAAGTTCATGGCAGAGATTAATCACCACATTTATTCAAAACGTTCTGTGGTTAGGGGAATAACAGTTCATTACTGCCATGTGTTCAAGTTAGAGTGTAACTCTTCTTGTATGAGGTACCACTTTATGCCTAGATAGGATTCACGCTTCCAGTTGATTTTGTTGGACATCTTTACTGAGTTCTCACTTTCTTTGGGGTAGCATTTGCATTACATTCCATCTCCTTCCACCTTTTTAAATAAATTTTCTATATAGTTTTGTTTAGGTGAATCTTTTTTTAATTTTTATTTATTCTTGTATGTGTATGAATGTACTGTCTGCATGTAGGTTTGTGCACCCGTGTCATGCAGTGCTGTGGAGGTCAGAAGAGGGTGTTGGATTCCCCTGGAACTGGAGTCAAAGATGGTTCTCAGCTGCCATGTGGGGGCTGGGGATCAAACCTGGGTCCTCTGCAAGAGCAGTCGGCACTCCAGCCCCATTTAGGTGAATCTTTTAAGCAACATATGGATGAATTCTGAAGGTCTCTGTCTTTTAATATGTGAATTCTTTATATATTAAATATTGATATATTTGAATTTATTTTTACCATTTTAGTTTGTGTTTTCTTTTTATTTTTTTAATTTTTTATTTTTTGTCTTTTTGAGACAGGGTCTCCCTGTAGCCCCAGATGTCCTAGAACTCACTTTGTAGAGCAGGCTGGCCTTGAACTCACAAAGATCTGCCTGTCTCTGCCTCCCAAGTGCTAGGATTAAAGGCCTGTGCCACCACACCCAGCAGTTTGTTTTCTTTTTAATATACGTTTGCTGCTTTGTCTTCATTCCAGAATTTTATTTATAAAGTTTTCTATTCTCCCCATTTTTAAGCCCCCCTTTTGAGAGGCTATAGGCATTATTTTTATGATTTATATTACTCTTAATGCTTAATTTTACATGTTCAACTTTGGTTTTATTAATTTATTCAATATCTCTATCCTTTTCTAAAAATGACAATATATTTTATCCATTAAATGTGGCAACCTCAATCTTAGTGTATTAATTTACCTTCTGTTTTATAAAGATATGTCACCAATCATTTTGATTTATATGGTGGTCAGTACTAATTAAACTTATGGAAGCATATTTTTTCATTCTGCGTTTGCCACTTATTTTTGTATTTCATACATTCACCTCTCCTTTGTTTTCTTATTTTTTCTTTCCTTTTTTTCCTTTCTAAATTAAAGTATATTTAAGGGTGGAAACTGTCATAAATTAAACGTGTCTATATTTTGCCACCTGTTTTCCTTTTCTCTTCCTTTTCAAAATTTGATCACATTTTTAATATTTTATTTATTATATTTTATTTTTATTTTATGTGTATGAATGAAATGCCTGCATGTATGTAAGTGCAGCCATGTTGTGTAATTCCTGAGGTTAGAAGAGAGCATTGGATCTCCTGGAACTGGAGTTAAGAATGGTTGTTAGCCACCATGTGGGTGATGGGAATTGAACCTGGGTCCTCTGCAAGAGCAGTCAGTGCTCTTACCCACTGAACCATCTCTCAAGACACAAAATATTTTATTGAATGTTTATGATTTTCATACAACATAATTTGATGGTGTTTAGATCCTGTCCCCCCTCCCATCCACATCCACATGGTCTCTTGTTACCTGCTGCATATATATAACTATATTATATATTATATCAATATATATATATATATATAAGACTCCAACCTATGGAGTCTAATTTGTGTCTACAAGTGTCCTTCCAGTGTGGGTCCATCCACTAGAACCCAGTTAACCTACCAAGAGTTTCATCCATGAAAGAGACTGTCTTTCCCCCTCCCAGCAGCCATCAGTTGGTTACCAAAAATTCCTTAGGTTGAGTTCAGGTTTTTTACCCACTTCCTCTATGTTGGGATTTTTGTTTGAGCTTGGATGGGACTTGTGCATGCTGCTGTGCTTGCTGACAGTTCATATGAGTAACTGACCAGCTGTCTGGAAACCTCTGTTTCCTTGTGGTCATCCACCACTTCTGGTTCTTAAGCCTTTCCACTCCATCTTCTGCAATGATCCCTGAGCTTTGGGAAGCGGAAGTTTGATGTGGGTGTCCTCTTCATGGATAAGCACTTTGCAGCCTCTTGTTCTCTGCACATTAGTCAGTTGTGGGTTTCTATGTTAATCACCATTTGCTGCATAGGGAAACCTCTGGGGAGAGGTGAGAGGTGTATTAATCTATGGATATAACAATAAGTCATTAGGAGTCAGTTTAATACTACAACCATTTAATAAAAGACTAGTATTAGGCTATCCTCTATTTCCTGTGACCTGCTTAGCCTCAGGTTCCTAAGCTTGATAGATATCAATGCCAGGAATGGGCCCCATCCTATGAAGCAGACCTTAACTCCAATTAGAGTAGTTGTTTACTCCCACAATAGTTGTACCACTATTATTATTTTTTATTATTCTTTATATGTATGAATGTACTGTCTGCATGCAGGTCTGTGCACCTGTGTCATGCAATGCCATAGAGGTCAGAAGAGGGCGTCAGATTTCCCTGGAACTGGAGTTAAAGACGGTTCTCAGCCACCATGTGGGTGCTGGGGATTGAACCCAGGTCCTCTGCAAGAGCAGTTGGAGCTCTTAACTGCTAGGCCATCTCTCCAGCCCCATACCACTGTCATTGTACCAGTGGGCCTATCTTGCCAGAACAGTTATTAGAGTTCACAGAATTCACAGCTGGGCAAGGTTGATGGTTACTTTTCCCTATGGCAGCATGCATAGAGTCTTCCAGCACTATGAATGCTAGACAGTAGAGATGATGCTCTGAGTCAGCACCAGCTTGATTTCTCCTTGTTTGTTCTACAGCTCATGTATGTCGTGCATTTGGTAATAGGGTCTTACCATCAAGTTCTGGTAGGTAACTAAGAGCAGGGGCAATGACCAATATTGTTTGACAGTCTATGGGAACCCTGGTCAATAGCTTCTCAGGAGGGAGTCCATTACTGGCATTGAGTTTTATTTTCTGTTAGCCTATGATTTCTAGAATGGGCAATGTTATGTAACTATAGGATAACTCCTTATAATCTCTTTTTATAATGTGTATGTATATACTTTAAGAAGCTTCTACAGCGGTAGTTTTCCATTTGGCTTTTTCTGATGGTCTTTAGTGTTACTTATCCCTGTTGACTTTTTTTTTTTTTTTTGGTCTTTTTGAGACAGGGTCTCCCTGTAGTCCCAGCTGTCCTGGAACTCACTCTGTAGATCAGGCTGGCCTTGAACTCACAAAGATCCGCCTGCCTCTGCCTCCTAAGTGCTAGGATTAAAGGCATGCGCCACCATGCCCGGCATCCCTGTTGATTTTTAAGTTGATGATTCATCTCTCTTTTAAAACTTTTAATATATTTTTAGAGGTGCTTTCTATTTTTGTATTTCATAATTCTTTTCTCATTTATTTTTAATTTTCTTTCCTTTCTTCATTTCTAAATTACTTAAATATTTAAGGATGATAAACTCTCACAAATTGTGTGTCTATATTTGCCATCTGTTTTGTTTTTTCCTTTTTTTGGAGACAGGGTCTCACTGTGTAGCCCTGGCTAGCCTGGAACTCCATCTGTGGTCCAAGACTTGAACTTACAGAGATCTGCCTACTTTTATCTCTCAAGTGCTGGGGATAAAAGGTGCGCCCTACCATGCTTGGCTATTGCCCTCTTTTAATGGTGATATAACTGGACATAAAATTCTAGTTTTCAAAATGAATTTTGTTACATTTTGAAGATATTTTGCCATTATTTTTAAGCTTACATTGTTGACAATAAGAAATCCACTGTCAATCTAATGGTCATTTACTTTAGGTGATTTATCTTCTCTAGTAATTCTTAAAGATTTTCATTTACTTTTAACTGTTATTTTACTGTAAAGTATCTAAGTGTGGATTGCATCTGTTGTTGGAATGCCCTTTCAGACTAGACCTTGTGTCATGCTTAATGCTGGCAAATTTGCAACTACCCCTTCTTCAGTTATTTAATTTTATTTATTATCATTTTCTTCTAGAGCTCTTACCAGACAGTCTCCCAACTTGATCTTCATGTGTTAATTATTCTTTATATTTTAAATGCATTTTGTGTTTCATTCTCAATGGAACTGTTCATGGTATGATCCAGTTTACTCATCTACTCTTTAACAGTGTCTAATTATGAAATATATATATATATATATATATATATATAAACATCAACTTTATTTCCAAATTTCTAATAAATATTTGTCATACATATAGTTCTTACTTCTGCTTGTGAATGTCTAAAAAAAACTGTCTTAAAATGGATTTTAAGTTGGGCTCTGTGGCCATAGGCTTGTAATCCCAGCTACTTGAGAGAGTGAGGTAGGAAGACCATAACTTCAAGGCCAACTTGAATGACTGAGATAATGTCTCAAAGAGTACAGAAAAAGAGTTGGAGGTATGATGGTAGAGTGCTTGTCTAGCATCTACAAAAAAGCATCAGCAGTCTATTAAATATTTTATCATTTGTATAATGTATGAGTATATCACCTGCATGTATATAAGTACACCCATGTCATGCAATGCCCATAGAGGCCAGAAGAGGACAATGAATCCCCTGGAACTGGAGTTGGGATGGTTGTTAGCTACTTACTATGTGGATGCTGGGAACCAAACCTGGGTCTTCTGCAGGAAGAGTCAGTGCTTTTAACTGCTGAGACATCTCTCTAGCCTGTAAGATGATTTTGATTATGCTGTTTCTTTGCATTATCATTGATTTCTTCAAATGCCTTATTTTAGTTTTAAGTTCACTTTGAGTTTTTTTTTTTAGTTTTGTTTTAAATGCTTATTATTTGGTATGTTTGTAAGTTTCTCCCTAACCTCACCCAGCATCTCAGTATGAAATCAAGGTTCATGATTGTGTTCCTTGCTTTCAGCGCTTCCGATGGAGGAGGTTGGCCGGCAGGGTCCTTGTACCTCCTTGTTGTGCTGGGCTGTTTCTGTCACTTCCTTCCCTAGGTTTTCCTCCTGTCTTTATCAACACAGTAAGTTCAAATGTAAGTCACCAAGTTTTCACTTTAAGCTTCCTCTCATCTTCAGGTAGACTGTTCCTTGCTTCAATACATCACCTAATTCAGGGTCCATTTGACACTCACTATTCTGTAGGAGATGAACTCACTATAAATGCTGCAGAAAGTCCAGGGACCCAGGGATCCAGGGCTTCAGTTCTATTTACTTCTTGAGCTTTGTGTTTTGTTTCTGGGTCATGGAGCTTTTTATTTGGAACCTGGCTGGGTTCAGCTTTTTGTTTGTTTGTTTGTTTGTCATCACCTAGTGCTACCATACTCTAGAATAAAGGGGATACTCAGACCTTACTATCCATACTGAAAATGTTGAGTCCATATTTTATAGTGAAAGATGACCCAGAGATGTTCCTCATACTATACTATATTCCATAAATGTTTTATAAAACATATAGTAAAATAGTATATAAAGTGGTAAAATATAAGTATTAAAATAAGACATATAAAAGTCCATATTCATGTATGTAAAGATTCTACCTGTTAGTCTCTATTAGCTTCTGAGCTTCTAGGCAGCCAAAGCAAATAAATGATTGCTTAGTTCTTTCTTCTTAGTTCTCCCTTCTCACAAAGAAAATCCTTCCTTATTTCTTAAAGAGTGGGATTTTTTTAGATAAGGGTCTCACTGGAGCTTCAACTAGCCTGGAGTTCACTATGTAGACAAGGCTGGCCTTGAGCTCATAGAGATCCACCTGCCTTTGCCTCCAGAGTGCCTGTATTAAAAGTGTATGCCGCAGGGCGTGGTGGTGCACGCCTTTAATCCTAGCACTTGGGAGGCAGAGGCAGGCGGATCTCTGTGAGTTCAAGGCCAGCCTGGTCTACAGAGTGAATTCCAGGACCGCTGGGGCTACAGGGAGACCCTGTCTCGAAAAGACCAAAAAAAATAAAAAAAAAAAAAAAAAAAAAACCAAGTGTATGCCAGCACACTCTGATAAGCTTTTTTTTTTTTTTTTTTTGGTCTTTTGAGGCCCAGGGTCTCCCTGTAGCTCCAGCTGTCCTGGAACTCACTCTGTAGACCAGGCTGGCCTTGAACTCACAGAGATCCGCCTGCCTCTGCCTCCCAAGTGCTAGGATTAAAGGCGTGCGCCACCATGCCCGGCTATTTAAAGATTTTTAATTTATGTGTAACGTACATATGTACACATGTGTGTGGGTATCCACAGAGGCCAGAAGAAGGTGTTGTATCCCATGGAGCTAGAGTTACAGATGGTTGTGAACTACCTGAAATGGGTGCTGGGAACCAAACTCCAGTTCTCTGTAAAGTGTATACACACTCCTTCTTAACTGTTGAGCCATTTCTCTAGCCCCAAGATGTAAAATTTCTCTAGTAATGAATTCTGAAGTAAAATTCTCCCCAATGCGGTAAATATCTTCAGTGAAGGACATAACACCTCTGCTTCAACCTAAGTGAGCAAGGCAACTCATAGAAGTCTTGCCTAGGAAGCCACCAGGCATAATGCCCACTCAGCTGCAAAGAGCAGAAGTCAAATAAACTCAGGCTTTAGTCTTGGCTTGAAGTTCTTTCTTTAAGCTTCTCAGATTCTATTCCCTCTAGGGATCTGAACTTTGTGTTATATGCCTTGAGAGGTGGATTTTGTTATTAGTCATTTTATTGCTGCAAATGACAGGAGTGGAACTCAAACCAGCCAAAGCAAAACAACAACAAAAAACCTGGGGGGGGGGGTCTCCCTGCAGTCCCAGCTGGCCTGGAACTCACTATGTAAATCAGGCTGGTCCTGATCTCACAGAGATCTGCCTGCTTGGGATTAAAGGCATGGGCCACCACACCAGGCCAAAACAAAATTTTAACAAGTTATTGGCTCTGAAACCAAGTGGAAAAGTTACTGAGAAAGGTGGCTGTGGAGAGCCCCAACTCTAGAACTAGTCTCACAGTGCCAACATCCTCTTCCCTTCTTCATCTCTGCTTTGAATTTTGTGTTCCCTAATTCCTCTCTGTGTAAGAACACATATGACTATAAAGGACTAGAAGACACAGCCCAACACAAAAGATCCCTTCTTCAGTAGATCAGATTATCACACCCCGTGGGTTGTATTGATCACCCTTCCAGAGTTTATCCTTAGTCTTGGCCTCTCAGTTCCTAAATCCCTCATAATCCCTCACATGCACTGACTTTACTCTCTGCTTCTCCAAGGTCCATACCCGATGGTCACCTCTTAATATGTCAATACCAGCATGATCCTAGTGTCAAGTGTTCCACTCTTCACTACATATCATGGGACCCCAAATCCAAAATCTTGGGCCTCCCTGTATCTCCTGATTCACAGACTCTGGCACTTCCCAGTAGCAGCTTCATTATGAGCTTAATTCTCTTACCTTGTTTAAAAGCTGTGGTTTATAACTGTCCTGGTTTGACCTCTAGACAAAAGATTTGAGTGTAACTGTTCATGTGGGAGGTGATCCCAGGAAGCATTAGCAGCATGTGAGGAGTCAGACAGGGAAGTGAATATAGGGGATTCATTGAATGTGTGTGTAGAGCACACCATCCCTCATTGCTGAAGGTTACTCTCAGAGGCACTAACCTCCCAGCACTTCAGGCCTAATGAACATAGGCCAATGGGAAACCCTCAGGTGGAAAACTGCAGGTTGACATTAGAAACTGGTGTGTACTGGTATAGAGAATATGAAGGCAGGATGGGGTATGGAGGGACAATACAGTCACTTTTCTGGCTATGCCTTTGTCCTTATCTCTACTCACTACATCCCTAATCAAGTTCAGCTCTGCTGAACACAATCTCTGCATAATCAAAGCAACTGAATGTGTCTGAATGTGTCAAGCACAGATGTGCTGACTAGACTCATATTAAAATGTCCATCACTATCAACTGTCTTTAATTCCCACCTTACCTCCAAGGTAGATATGTATGTGGGCAAATACTTCCAAATGATTCTGGCCCCAGCCCCAGGTCTCAGAAGTGCTTTTTATCAACTTTCCCAGCCATAGTCGGTATACAGAAAAAAAATCATGAAGGCTCTTCCTAGAGAATCCAACCCATACCTGCTCAGCTCAATGGAGTGGTTGTCCATACATATGCCCATACTTGGTTTGTATGTCTTTTTTCTTCATTCCCATCAGAAATGTTTGCTGATCTTGGGCAAGCTGATCTCTCTAGTGACTTCTGTGGTTCAAAAACAAAATATCTTCTTCATGGGACTATTGGAAGATTAAGTGAAGTAAAGTGAGCCCTAAGAGTTTTGGAGCAGACATTGCTCTCTTAAATGTTTACCCAAGAAGAGTGAAAATGAACATCCATGCAAATATATGTACACAAGTATTTACTGTAACTTTTATTTCAAAGAGTTAAAAATGGAAACAATCTAAACATTGATCAACAGTTATATAAATAAATTTTAATATGTTTATAAAATATAATATACTATGTAACAATAAAAAGAAATAAACTATTGATAAACACACATACAGGAAAGAACCTGTTAAGAGCAGGTGATAAATGCCTATCTTCCTCTCCCAGCCTTCCTCTGTAACACTTCCTGTATTCCTATTTGAACTGGAAGTTCATCAAGGGCACATTATCAACTTTCTTTTGTATCCTTAACTACCCATAAATTGGCACTTTATGTGAAATGCTTTTGTTTTTGTGTATATGTTGTGTACATGTGAATGTGGATGCACCTACTTGTGTACATGCATACACACTTGCACATACACAGAAGCCAGAGAATGTCACTGGGTGTCTTCTCTCTGCCTTATTCCCTTGAGACAGGATCTCTCACTGAACCTGAAACTTGACAAATCATTTAGGCTGCCTCGACAGCAAGCTCTCAGGACCTGCCTAGCTCATTCCCCCAATGTTGAGGATTACAGGCACATGTGTCCATGCCTGGCTTTCGATGTGGATACTGGGGATTTGAACTCAGGTCCTCATGCTTGCACATCAAACATTCCTACCTACCGAGCCTTCTCCCCAGCCACATAAATGCTTACTTTTTATACTCTCATGGTTCTTCCCTGATCTTGGTGAGAGGATACAAAGATTTCCAAAATCAAAACAGTTAAAGACCTTCTTGGTTGAAGATCACTTGGAGTAGGACTCTAATTTTAAGCAATGCAGTGTTAAGGGCTGGGGGTTAGTTTGGTAGTAGAGTGCTTGTACACTATTTCAGAGGCCCTGGGTTTGATCCCTAGCACCAAAAAAAATATGATAAAAATATATATTATACATATACACTATGTAGTACTATGGTATATGTCCTATGTAATATATATGGTAAGAGTATAGTTTAAAAGGTATATTGTGTTACAGTTTACAGTATACACACAGTATAGTATCTATATAATGCATAGCATACCATGTGTGTATAGCATTGTGCTAATGAAGGACACTAGCACAGATACTTCAAATTCTTTTGTGGTATCTGTTCTTTGAAAGAAGCCAGTCATTAAAGCTGTCATTTATTTTCTTCTCCACATCTCACTAAGTTTCCTATTTAATGCTTACAAGAGCTGAGCATTATGAAACATCCTGTAGTCTCAGAAATCGAGTGATCTCTTCCATGTATTAAATAATAAAATTAAATCACTGTAAACACTGTCATTGTAAGTTGATACCAAACATGAAAACTGATTAAAAGAAAAACATATTTGCTTATTATGTGAAGAATGGAAAGTAAACAATTCATGAATTCCTTCCAAACTATACCTTTTCTTTTTTTTTTTAAATTTTTTTTTTTTATTATTTATTTTTGTATGTGTATGAATGTATTGTTTGCATGTAGGTCTGTGCACCCGTGTCGTGCAATGCCACGGAGGTCAGAAGAGGGTCTCAGATTCCCCTGGAACTGGAGTTCTCCTGGAATTGGAGTTACAGACGGTTCTTAGCCGCCATGTGGGTGCTGGGGATCGAACCCGGGTCCTCTGCAAGAGCATCGGTGCTCTTAACCACTAGGCTATCTCTCCAGCCCCCAAACTATACCTTTTCTACAAGCTTTTCTGCTTGATCAGAGGATCAAGCACTTGGAGAATGTTTAATTTGGCTGAATCTTTCCTCTATCCCCTTCAAGCAGAGGATCTTTTCCTCAGCTTGACAGTCAAAGCCCTATGGCGGGGCTCATCTTCCTTCACCTCTTCTTCCCATGCCTCCTGCCTTTCCTTTTCTTGCTCCCATCCTGACATGCTCCTCTCACATGTAGGCCTTTGCATATGGGTCCTTGGCATCTTTTAGCCAGTCATCAAAATGCCATTAATGCAGGCATATTAGCCTGGTGATCATATATATAATTATATATATAATATAATATATATAATATACAATATATATATATATATATGGAAAAGATGTAAAAGTAGGCCAGTGCCATAGCAGGAAGCTAGTGACTTCCACACCTAGTCTATCATAAGAAACCTGGCAGAGTCTTATAAACTTCTGGGCAGCATACTTAGAGACAGAGAATCAAAAGGGTAAAAGTAATTTCCCAACAAAACAACCAATTTTGAGGTAGGAGAGGGCTGGGGACACTGCTCAGATGTATGGTGCCTGCCTAGCACATTTACAGCTTTGAATGTGACTCCCCATATTGAATATATGTGAATGCTCAGAGTAGAATTTTTCCTAAGAAGCAAAAAGTAGAAAAAACCCTCAAATGTTTATCAACTAATTAATCGGCAGTAAAATTTGGTATCTATATAATCAAATATTACTTAGTTATGAAAAGGAATGGACCTTGAAAATATTATACTGAGTAAAAGAAGCCATCCATACCATTCACAAGCCCCTCCCACACTATATGATACACTTATATACAAAACATTCAGAATAGGTAACTATGAAATATTTAAAAATACATCAGCAGCTGTCTAAGGTTATGGGTTTGAATTGGGGATGATGAAAATATTAAATTGTGAAGATGGTTCCACAGCTTTGTGAATATATTAAAAATCACTGACATATATTTTAAAAGTTTAATGGTAGGTGAAATCTCATCAAAGTTCTTTTTTAAAAAGTTGTAGAGGCCTGGCATGTGGTGCATACTTGTGATCTCAGCAGATGGCAGGCTGAGACAGGAGGATTGCCCCAAGTTAAAGGCTAGTCTAAGTAATACAGCAAGACTCTGTCTCAAAACAAAAGTAGTGGAGACTATTTGTGGCAAAAAACCTGAATATGTGCTATGAAAAGGCAATTTTCTATTATTCTTACTTGTGCTTCCTGAAAAGTGATAAAGCACGTTGCTAAAGCCCAGGTCTTTGAAACTCTATGCACAGCCAGGAAGCCCAGTCAATACCAACCACCGATGAGTGAGAAGTCACAGTTACAGGATGCTAAGATGCCAACAAAGCTGATGGTACATGATGAACTTGGGAGGAAACTGCAAATGAGGTGAGTGAAAAGGTGATCTGAGGGATACAGCACAATTAAACAGAAAAGCCGCAGTGTAACATAAACATGTGGAGATGGCACTTGTAGAAACAGTGTGTTCAGTGTGGCTTCTCTTTGGCTAGCTGTCAGATGTGGGAAGTCTTCATTTCCAGCACCAGAGTATACAGGTGTGGTGGAAGGAGTCTGATCTGGGACTCAGGATGAGGTTCTAATTCTGTTCTCTGTGTTTACATTATAACCACCGTATGCCTACTGTATGCCAGGCAATGCACCTAGCCCCAAAAACAAAACAAAGTTAAAGATACAGACTCTACCTCAAGGATCTCACTGCTCTGGGAAAGATAAAGGGGGAAGAATGAGGAAAGAAGTAATAAGGGGGAGCTTCATTACAACTCTTTGAGCAGGCTTCCCCCTCCAAATCTGCTCATCAATTACAGTATCATTCAGTAGTTCCTAATGCACTCACAGAGGATGCAATCTTAACCACTGTATTAGTTACTTTTCTTGACAATGTGACCAAATTCCTGTAGAAATGACTGATGGGAGAAGAGGTTTATTTTGGCTCCCACTTTGGAGGACAGTTCATCATGGCACAGAAAGCTTATGAGTGGGAATGTGTCAATGGTAGCAGCGGCTTGCAGCATTGTTCCATCTCAGCAGATCAGGAACCAGAGAGCCAAGTCATAAATCGGGCTGGCCTGCAAGCCTCAAGGCCTGCCCCTGAAGGTTCTACAACCTCCCAAACTGCTACCAGTTGGGACAAAGTGCTGAAAGACAGGAACCTGTAGAGCACATTTCAGACTCAAACCATAACTCTTACACTCAATTTAATTTTAGAAGGTTTTCATTATCAAAGAAAAGAATCCTGCAGCCATGAACAGTTATTCCCTCTCCTGCTCCCTTCTTCCAGACCTTGCAGAGACTAATCCTACTATGTGTACAAATACCCATGGTTTGAATGATTAACTTAAATGGAATTATTACAGTGGGTGACCTTTGCAACTGGCTCTTTCAGTCAGAATAAGCATTCAAGTTGCAGGATTCATCATTATTGTAAATGTCTTCATTTGTCTTTTTATGGATGAGTAATACTTCATCGTGTGGATATGTCACTTGTCCATTGTTTCCCCTTTTGTTTCTAGAATACTGTTGTGATGAACATCAGGGTACAAGTTTTTATGTAGACATACAGTGCCATTTTCATGGGGATAAACCTAGAAATAGAACTTCTGGGTTTTATGTTTACTTTGACTAATAATTAGAGAACTTTTAGATTTTTTTTTCATAGTGACCAGAGTATTTTACATTCCTATAAGCAAAATATGATGGCTCCAATTTCTCCACATCCTTGACAACAATGGTTATATTCTGTGACCTCAGCCATCCTAGTGAAGTATTAATTTTTGTATTCTTAGTGCCCCAAAGACAACCTGCCACAGGTAGATGCCCAACTTACTTGCTAAGTGAATTTAAGAGCACAGTGGATGCTGACCCAAAGCTTACATGCTGAAGGCTTGATTCCTAATACAGCAACATTCAGAGCAGAGGCTTTTGTGAAGCAATGGATCATGACTTGTTCATCACTGGATCAATCCAATGACGTGGTCATAACTTAAGAGACTACTGAGATGATGGAAACTCTAGGAGATGGGGCCTCGCTAGAAGAGGGAGGTTGTCAATTATGCAACTATTCTTTCTACAAATTCCCTATCTCCTTAAGTCAGCCATACCAATTTATTCTGTTCCTGTTACATTGAGGAGTGTGTGTGTGTGTGTGTGTGTGTGTGTGTATGTGTGTGTGTGTGTGTATGTGTGTGTGTGTAACTATTAACAGAGGCATGGCGCAACAGGAAACAGTTTCAAATGAGTAGAGCTTGGTAAGTCACAAAGGGACAGCACATTAAACTAAGCACTAAGAGCACAGCCTTGGCACTAGAGAATAAGAAGAGTGGGGAAACTGTCAGGAATGCTGGCTGGCGCACGGCGGGTGCTGAGATGCGAAGACTGCCTTGCACCTGCAGCACGATTGGGCTGAGAAATGCCTAGGTTAATAAGGCACACCTCTGGGTGTGTTAAGTGATGCCATTTTTCAGAGATAGTCAGGTATGAGGACTTTGAACTAACCAAAGGTTTAATCCACTGATGGGTTCAACACTGAAATGGATTCTTGGTAAGTGACACAACTGTGGACATGAGGCCTGGATGGAGGCAGTGGGCCATAGGGGGAGGGTTTAGCTTGTCCTGGATCTTTCCTGTGTCGCTGTCTCTGCTTTCTGACGGCCATGATATAAGCTGCCCTACCACACTCTCCCCAACATGATGGGCTGGAATCTCTGAATCCCTGAGAAAAAGTAAAATCTTTCTTATTTAAAGTTGTTCTGTGGGGCTGGAGAGATGGCCTAGCTGTTAGGAGCGCCGACTGCTCTTGCAGAGGACTGGGGTTAGATCCCCAGCACCCACATGGCAGCTGAGAACTGTCTTTGACTCCAGTTCCAGGGGAATCCGGCACCCTCTTCTGACCTCTGCAGCATTGCACGATATGGGTGCACCAACCTACATTCACATCAAAAAAATTTATTAAAAAAAGTTGTTCTGTGAGGTATTTAGTCACAGCAATGAGAAAAGTAATATATACATCATAAAAGACCTTTTAGATTGGGGCTGGAGAGATGGCTCAGCAGTTGAGAGCACCAACTGCTCTTGCAGAGAACCCAGGTTCGATTTCCAGCACCCACATGGCGGCTAAGAACCGTCTTTAACTCCAGTTCCACGGGAGTCCGACACCCTCTTCTGACCTCTGCAGCACTGCACGACATGGGTGCACCTACCTACATGCAGACAGTACACTCATACACATTAAAAAAAATTGTTCATAAAAAAAGACCTTTTAGATTATGCTGAAGGGTTGTGGTCTTATGAAAAAGAAAAATAAAAAGAAAATAATCAAGGTGGTATCATCAGATTTACATTTTTTTTTTTTTCGGTATGTGTATCAATGTACTGTCTGCATGCAGGTTTGTGCACCCGTGTCGTGCAATGCCGAGGAGGTCAGAGGAGGGTCTCGGATTCCCCTGGAACTGGAGTTCTCCTGGAATTGGAGTTTCAGACGGCTCTTGGCCGCCATGTGGGTGCTGGGGATCGAACCCGGGTCCTCTGTAAGAGCGGTCGGCGCTCTTAACCGCTAGGCCATCTCTCCAGCCCCAGATTTACATTTTTAAAAACATAATTTTTCCCAAAGCCTGGCAGCAGAGGTGAAGATGAAGTGAGGACTGGTGTTAGGAGGCTCAGGAGCTGGAGTGATCCTTCTACTGCAGGATGGCACGGACCAAAGCAGGGAGCCTGGAGAAGGCAACAGAGACTGCAGGGATTTTTTATTTTACTGTGATATGTAGGAATGTGGAGAGAAGGGAGATCACAGATGACTCCAAGAATTATTTAGAAAATGTTGGGTAGGTGGTGATGCCATCCACATATTCATTCATTCAACAAAAAATAATTAGTGCTTATTGTGGCAGAGCCTGGATAAAAAGCAGCAAATAAAGCAAAGCTGGCCCTACTGATGCTGGGGGCGAGAGCTGCTCATCGGCCTCAGTCTGTCTTCTCAGATTTTCCAGGGCCTGGACATTTGCTTCATCCCTTGTGCCAACATGAGACTACAAGTCCCCAATTAAAAAAAATGACTTCTTGTGTGTTTGTGTGTGGGGGGGTGAGTTTTATGTGGGTGTGTCTCTACAATGGCCACCTAGGCCAGAAGAGGGCATCAGAACTAGAATTATGGATAGTTGTTAGTTGCCATGTGGGTGCTAAGAACCGAAGTCAGGTCCTCTGTAAGAGCAGTCAGTGCTCTCAACCACTGAACCATCTCTTTGGCCCTTCAGTCTCTAATGTTCTGACTGCTGAGACTAAGCAGCTCTGTGCTTATGTTTTCTTCCTATCACTTCTAGACTCTGGGCATAGGACCTGGCTTTCTAAGTGACTACTGAAAAACAAGGATGTTGTAGTTTGCTTTCTGTTGTTGTGATAAAACATTGATCAAAAGCAACTTGGGGAGGAAAGGGGTTTATTTCATCTTACAACATCCAGGTCACAATCCATCACTGAGGGAAGCCAAGGCATGAACCTGAAGGCAAGAACCTGAAGGCAGGAACCTAGAGGCAGGAACTGAAGCAGAGTCCACAGAGGAATGCTACTTAGTGGCTTGCCTGTCTTGTTCAGATAGCATTTTTATACAGCTCAGGCTGATCTGCCTAAGGCTGGCACTGTCCACAGTAGGCTGGCCTCTCCTATAGAAATTAGCAATTGAGAAAATTCACACAGACACAGGCCAATCTCATCTAGATCATTCTTCACTTGAGGTTCCCTCCTCCCAGGTGACTCTAGCTTTGTGTGGGGTTGAGAAGAACTAAGGCATACAATGGATAGCACGGCTGGGACCTCAGGGAGTTAACTCACTGTGGGATGAACTTTGATCAACAGGAGATAGGAGATAGTGTAAAGTTCCTTCCTTGTTCAGATTGTCCCAAGGCACGATTTCTCCACACCACCTACTTGGAGAATTCCTATGTGGTCAAGTTGTTGCACCTGTGGAGAGGAAGACTGTTATTTCTTCAAGGCTTGTCCTGGAACAGTATTAGTACAAAAGTGCACCCTAACCCTATGCATTCTTCTTCTTCTTTTTTTTTTTTTTTTTTTTTTCTTTGGCACTGGATCTTGTAGATCTTTATTTTTCAAAGCCAATTTTTATTGAACCTTTGTGCATTTCATACAAAATTTCAAATCAAATCTAGACCCATGCCCCTTTCCTTGCCCACCACCCCACCAGAGCTCATGAATTCTGCCAAACATGTTTTTCATCTTTTTCTCAGTCTTAAAATTTTCGATGCAGAAGTTTACTGTTTCAAGCAGAAGTTCACCATTTCAGTCAGTTCTTTGACCTAGACTTGTTATTCCTTCCAATTTGCATCACTCCAAAATATGCACATATGCATGCCACATATCATAGGTTTTAGCATATTCAGCTTATGATTTTTTTTATTAGGCTAAAAGATGTCATGTTTGAAGGCTCCTCCTTGGCAAGCCCAAATTACCATCAGTTCTGCCCTTGTCCTATGCATTCTTCTTATTCTTGTCTGTCTTTTCCCTCAGCATGGCTACCCTAGAATCATACCTTCTACACAAATGCTAGCACTTATCCTTGTCTTAGGAATTCTTGTTTCCTTTTTTTTTCTTTTAGGCAACTGGGCTAAGACACCCAGTTAGGAAACAAAATAATCAGTTTAGTTTTGATATGCTAAGTCTAAGTGAACTTAAGTTACCTATCCATTCAAAAATACCTGAGGATCATCATGTATGTATGCATTAATGGTACTGTAGTGAACCAAAGAACACTGGGGTGAGGGCTGGAGAGATGGCCTAGCGGTTAAGAGCACCCACTGCTCTTACAGAGGACCTGGGTTTGATCCCCAGCACCCACATGGCAGCTAAGAACCGTCTGTAACTCCAATTCCAGGAGAACTCCAGTTCCAGGGGAATCTGAGACCCTCTTCTGACCTCCGTGGCATTGCAAGACACGGGTGCCAAACCTACATGCAGACAGTACATTCATACACATACAAAAATAAATAAAATTAAAAAAAAAAAAGAACACTGGGGTGAAAGAGCCAGACATACTTCCTGGGCACATAATGCTTATTCAGTAAGTAAGGCGACAAATGAACAATCAATACATAAATGACATGATTCTAGATAGTGATGAAACTCCTGAAGAAAACAAAGACTGTGACTGGAGTGTGACTTTGGTATGTGTAGAAGGGGATGCTAATCTAGATTGTATAGGGAAGAGTGAGAGTGGGTGAAGGAGACAGGAGCAAGACCTTTCCAGAAGTGGCTCAAAGGATGGACATGAAAACAAATATATTTGTATGTTGCTATATATTTGTATGTTGTTTAGGTCTGAGTAGAAAATTAACCTCTATTTTCACTGACAATTAGCAGCCAAGGACCTATATATGGAATGTAAGGAAACTGGGAGACTGAAGAAGGGGAGGTTTGAACAGTTGTGTGACAACATGGGTGTTGGGGTTAGTGGACAATACCAGAGAAGAAAATGAAGACATCATGTGAATGATCCTGAGCACTGTGTTCATAGGGGTTTGGGGAAGCCTGGGCCTCAGTTTCCTTAACTGAAAACTAAGAGCATTAAATAAGGCTTCATGATTACAAGAAGGCAAGGAGCTGGCATCAAATCTCTATGTGGCCTGAAACCTGTCACTGTGGTCTTTAGGACCCAACAATAATTGGTTCTTTTCTATCACTAACTGTATTCTGGCCACTTGTCAGCTAGTATAATCATCATATTCTTCAGCAAAAATGTCTTTTTCATAGTTAAGGACTGTTTACAATGAGGACAAACAATTGGAACTCATTAATTCAGTCATTAGGACACTGATTATGTATCAACGGTCTACTATAGCCAACTATGTTAAATAAGTTCTTCAGTCTTCATCAGAGCAATTAAGCTAACATGCTTGAAATTCCCCAAGAGCATTATACCTTCATGCACTTATCTTGCCTAACAGCAGCCTGGCTCAGTCAATATTGTCACACAGATAATTACAATCAAAGCATAAGACCCCGTTGTTGACATATGAGTAACATATTATTCTCCTCCACAAAGAACTTTAAGCAATTTGTATATTGTTCTTCTGGGATTTAGACATTGACCCTTATTCAGGTTTTTCCAAAATATGTAGACCTCTGGTAATATTTAAATGCCTTTATAGGACTAATCAATAGACTGGAACTATACTATAATTTTCCAAGGATCATTTAAACAATCATTGGATTAGATATCAACTAATCCAATAATCATTCGTGGCTTTAAATACACAGATAAGAAATAATATAATGGTTCCTGGAGAAGAATCAGCACTATAACTTGCTTTACTGTACTGTTTTTCTCTCAATCAGAGCCAACTTGTCTTATAATCTCTAATTCTCAAAAACCTTATCTGTAAGTTTGACCAAATCATAAGAATGAATATTCCATCATCAGCTAATACTTTATGGTAGGTACATTACAGGGACCTAATGAACGCCTGTTGAATTTTTTTTCGGGGGGGGGGGATTTTTGAGACAGGGTCTCCCTTTAGTCCCAGCTGGCCTGGAACTCGCTATGTAGACCAGGCTGGCCTTGAACTCACAGAGATCTGCCTGCATCTGCCTCCCAAGTGCTAGGATTAAAGGTGTGCACCACCACGCCCAGCTGAATTTTTTAATTTAATGTTTTTCTTTTATATTCCTAATGGCTGTCTCTGGCATTTCCTATTAGATATTAAATATTTTCTAGCAAAACCTAGCATGTAAATAATCTCTCTTAATGTATGTGGAGGAATGTGTATATATCCTCAATATATATTCATTTAGAGTATGAAGGTTCATTGTATTAACATATAAATTTAGTTGGTGCTGAATATCATCATAAGTTTCAATAAAAGTATCTATATACAGTTGTTCTCTACACCATTTGCTTAGGGTATCTCATTCAGTCAGTATCATTTCAGTCGAAAGTAACTGTGTATTTCCTTACGATGGGATAATGCTGTTACGTAGTCTTATCAGGATATAGAGCATGGATCTTGACAAGGCAACAGTTGTATGGAACAAAGACAAAGTGGAAAGATGGTGTAAAATGTCCAACACAGATCCGTGACATACATGTAATTTTCCCATTATATAAACATTATGTTTTACCTTTTTTTCAATTACTAGTATGCTAATAAGGCAATGGAGAAGCTGTTCTTGGCATTTAGGAATTTATATTACATAAAGTAAGCATGTTTAAGCAGTTAAGAAATTGCCCAACACTCTATGAATCAAAATATTAATCTAGGTAAAGTCATAGTATGGGTATGAGTCTAATGAATATAAAGAAAATTTGTAAGTGCTATAACTTTGTTTTGAAGGAGCTAAGAAAGGATTTATAGATTTATTAAGTAGGAGGGAATATGAGTCTCTTAAAATACTAACACAGCTGGGTGGGTGCACACACCTTTAATCCCAGCACCCGGGAGGCAGAGGCAGGTGGATCTCTGTGAGTTCAGGCCCAGCCTGGTCTACAGAGCAAGTTCCAGGACAGCTAGGGCTACAGGAAGACCTGTCTCAAAAAAGACAAAAGAAAAAGAAAAACTAACACATAGGAAATGTATAGGGATGTCTTTAAATATTAAACCATAGGGAGGGAGAGACGGCTCAGCAGTTAAGGGCACCGGCTGCTCTTGAAGAGGACCTGGGTTTGAATTCCAGATGGTGGCTAACAATTGTCTGTAACTTCAGTTCCAGGGAATCCAACGCCCTCTTCTGACTGCCATGGGCACACACAACATGGGTGCAGTCACACACATGGAGGCAATACACTCATACACATAAAATGAAAAAAAAAGAAAATACTTAAAAATTAAACCATAGAATACTGAAATTTAAGTTTTTTTTTTTTTACTCATGACTCTCAGGTTTTTCCAGAAGTAGCCACCGTTTTTTAATCTCTTTTGAATACAAGGGTGTAATAGGGGTTAAATTTGCTGTCCATTCATACAAAAATCAGACTCACTCAATATAACACACAGTAGGGACCTACTGATAGATCTTTAGGTACCCTAGTGTATTGCCAAGCTGGTTGTTGCCATGGCAATCCCTGCTCTATGTGTCTTCAGCTTCTGTCTTGACCCACTTTAGTTTAGATACATTTCTGGCTGAGGGCTTCCATTTCTATGCCCCTTGGGGTCTGGGTTAATAGCCTGGACTTCCCCTTTCTTCTTTTTCCAGTTTTCTGGATCCTCTAGATCTTGGAAAACTCTCATAAATGGAGGAGTCATGAATTCAAAAGTTTGACACTTCACAGAGAGTTGGTTTAACTCTAATACAACAAGCGGATTCTTCTAGAATCTATCCAACCCTGTATCTCCTCCCCATATTTCTCCTACTCATGTGGACATATTCAAGTCCACACATCACACAAATCTTTTTTTTTTTTTTTGTCTTTTTGAGACAGGGTCTCCCTGTAGTCCCAGCTGTCCTGGAACTCACTCTGTAGACCAGGATGGCCTTGAACTCACAAAGATCCACCTGCCTCTGCCTCCCGAGTGCTAGGATTAAAGGCGCCACCATGCCCGGCCACACAAATTTTTTTTTAATTATTCAAGTTAGCATTTAATAGGGCATTTCATACTAAAGGTGTTGATTTGTACAGTGCAAAGAAGGGCTGAAAGCCAGAATCAGCCTTCTTACTTACAAACTGGACACCATTTGCCTTTGACTATACTCTTAGGTGGCTCTGGTAGGTTGAAATGGGGCTCCAGGTGGCACAGTTTCTTCTGGGGGTGCCCTTCAACCTTTTTTCTTTTGGCAGTGTTGGGGGTTAAAGCCAGGGCCTAGAGAAGGTGCTTGTGTTCTACCACTGAGCTACATTCTCAGCCCACAAACTATTAAAAAGGGGGTTATGTAGTCTGCCTCATAAGAAACCATTTGCTAGTGAGGTTAACTTGAATCTCCCAGTAATCTATGATGAGGAATGTGAGCATGGCAGTCAGCCAAGTGAATAGTTCTAGCATTGTCTTTGCAACCAGCAACCTGGGAAAACCTTTCTTTTCAACTTTACATTTATCATGCTCCCTGTCTAACAAATTAAGGGCTTAATATTTGATGTGATTGAGTTCGATCCTCCAGCAGCAGGGACTCAGTTAAAATCAAAGTTACCAATTCACGCAGTTACTTACGCCCGGGGGAGGGGGGGGGAGTCACAAGTTCTGGGAGTTGCTCCTTCCAGTGTAGGTAAACGTGCAGCTGAGGCCTAGGAACATGAGCAGTGGAAGAAAAATGGGCTAGGGAAGAGAAGGCAGCAAATTATGGCGCACGCTCCGAAGTGCTCACACTTCACAGTGAGCATTCTTAACATGCATTAATACCTTCACTTTAGAGAAAACCAAGATTAAGGTAGGAGAGAAATACCCAGCAAATCCCCTCTTCTTCCTTAACCCTAATCGCACAGAAAAGATCTCAGCTCCCAGGTTCTCTCCACGCTGCCCCGCCCACCCCTCCCCCAGGGCCCCACCCACAAATTTGCATACGGGCGCGCCCATCTGCGGTCTGCAGGCCCAGTTGCTTCTCCCAAGCCCAGTTAGCCGGTGCAGACCGGCCGGAGGGCGGGCCCACGTCTGAGCACGTGTTCAACTCCGAGCTTCACAACGGAAGGTGGGCGATGGTTCGGGGGCCGCGCCCCACGGCCCCACCCGATGGCGCCCGTGGGGGCCAGATAGGGTGGTCTCTGGCGCGCTTTCCGCGCGTGGCAAGCCGCGGGGCCTTTTTAGCTTCTCCCTGGGCCCCGCGGGAGATAAACTCCAGCGAAACCGCGGGCATCCCACCCAACCCGGCCGCGCCTCGCCTCGCCTCGCCTCACGCTCGACGGGGGAGGCGGGACCAATCAGCGAGCGACGTCTTCCTTCCGATTCGAGGCCTCCGACGCGCGGCTCACACCCCGCGCTCCCCGCGCGCTGATTGGCTGCGCTCGCCGCCGGTCGGGGCGGGAGGCGGGGCGGGAGGCGGGGCGGGCCGCTGGCTTGGCGAGGTGGGGAGGCGGTGGCCCGCAACTGCCCGCGCCCCGTTTGGTCCCCGGCCCTGCCCGCTGCACTCGGCCTCCTTCCTTCCCTCCTCCGCTCGCTCCGTCTTCCGTGCGCGCCGCGCGCGGCCGGCGTGCCTCGCGCCCTAACGGGCGGCCGGGGGCGCCAATCAGCGGGCGGCAGGGTGCCAGCCCCGGGGCTGCGCCGGCGAATCCGCGGGGCCCGCGGCCCGGGGTGGGAGGCGGGTCTACCGCGCGGCCGCGGCGGCGGAGAAGCAGCTCTCCAGCCTGCAGCTTGCGAGCGCTCAGCGAGCCGCGCGGAGGTGGGTGCATTGCGGCCGGGGCGGAGGGCGGAAGAGGAGCTGGGCTGGCGGCGCGGGCAGGGCCAGAGCGACGGTGGGCGCGCGCCCAGGGCAGGCGGGCGGCGTCCCCACCCCCTCCGCGGCGCCCCCCTCCGCGCGTCCCTCCCCGCGGCCGCGGCGCCCAGCGCGGGCCTGGGGGCGGGGCGGGGGCCCTGCGCGGAGCGCCGTTCCGCCTGCGTTCGCCCACTCCCATTTGCGCTCGCCCGTCGGAAGAGGAAGGAACAAAAGGTCCCGGGCCCCCGGCTCTGACGGGGCGGGACCTGGCGCTCGGTGCAGGTAAAGCCGGGGCGCCCGCGGGCCTCGGGCAGGGGTGTGCGCGGCGGGTCACGTGGCGGCGGCTGGGTGGGGTGTGGCGGGCCGGGGTCCGCAGGGTGGGCTGGGCTGCGCCGCGAGCCCCAGCCCCGGCCCAGCCCTTCCCGAGTCCGCGGCGGCGGGGGCACTGCGCGGTTCCGATTGCAGAGGGCCCGGGAGCTCCCGCTGCAGGAGTAGTTGAGCCGAGTTAGGAGCGTGTGCTACTTTGCTTCCACTTTTCTTTTTTGGGGGGTGGGGGGGTCTGGTAGCCTTTGTTAAACCTAGCAAGCGCGAGTCCCGAGTCTGTGCGTACTCAGACAGACACACTCGGGACTGAGACTCTGCCGGGACCTTTCTCCACGCACTTGGGAAAGTTGCTCCGGGGTTTGGCGGGAGGGGGAGGTGTGCGGCCTATTAGTTTTTAATCACACGCCTTTAAGAAGGACGCTGATTTCACGTATTTCAAACTTGGTTTTTAAAATTGCTACTTGGATTATTTTATTCTCCTGGGGATACTGTCCTTGGTCCAGGTACTTTTGTCTTTTACTTAGGTGTTGTGGTTTTCTTTTGAACCTACACAAAAGAAAAACCGTATCGAGGTTGATTTTTGTTATTCCATCCTTTAACCCACCAAGCTAAATATTACTTGTTAAAACTTTTTTTTTTTTTTACTGTCCAGGAGAAACGAATTCAGAGACAGCATTTTGCATTGCAGTTAGGTCTTGTTGCGAAGCTCAAAATCGTGTCTTAAACTTCTAAAACGACTTATATAAAAATAATCACTCGGGAGGCAGAGGCAGGCGGATCTCTGTGAGTTCAAGGCAAGCCTCGTCTACATAAGTGAGTTCCAGGACAGCTGGGGCTGCAGGGAGAGACTGTCTCAAAAAGACCAAAAAAAAAAAAAAAATTGCCTGAAGTTATGGTACTCTTGACATACCAGTGTCCAACATTCCTTTTCATTTTTTCTGATTTCATGTGACTTGAACATGTATCACTGATAGAATGTTGAGCCTAGCATGAGAATAAATTTGTTGCCATGTTGGAAATGGATTTCCTATTCTACTTTAATCCCTTTGTAAAGAAATTTCCCTGCACACGGAGAAGTGCTAAGCAGTTAAATGAAGTTGGAATAGTTTCACTGCTTGAGTTAGTGAAGCAAATATAACTCAAGACAGAGGAGAAATATAAAATGTATCATAGTTTAAAGTTTGTTTTTAACCAGGAAACAACTCTATACACAATATTTAAAGAATTTTTTTTAAAGTTCCTTGGTTTTTACCATAAACTTACCTGCGGTGGTAAGGTAAATTGTTGTAGTGTTTGGCTGTTTCTAAGGTGAGTGCCTAGTAAATGTCTAGTGCCAATGAGAGAGGATTTAAGTGAGTTGAAGGCCTCTGCCTGGCTGTATTTACTTACTGTAATGTGATGACACACATGTACTGTGCTCTTCTGTAAGAAGCTGCTCTTAGAGCTTGGTTTTCGGATTTTGTAGCTACACACACCTAAGGTGATTTCATGTTGTAGGTGTTCAGCAAAGTTTGGTTTTCAGGGTTCTCAGCTCCTTGTACCTAAATAGCCACACAATCTGTGTGGCTCATAAAGTAATAGTCTTGGGAGAAACTGTGCAGAGTAATTTCCTGTTTGTGGCCTGTCAGCTTTGGTATGTGCTTTACGCTTGGTAGGAATACTGGCAATGGTTTTGTACACAGCAGTTTTCTTTTGTGGGAACCAAATTCTCTCTACTTTAAGAGAGCAAGAGGCCCCCTTTTCATTTTCATAATGTAGATAACTAGAGTAAGGTTGTCAAAATCTTGGTCTTTCACATGGGGGAGGGTATGAGTAAAGAAAAAAAAGCAAACATAGTTTAGCTACAGGAACTGCTGGTTAAAGAGCTTAACATCGTCACAGTTGTCAGTTTTGACTTTTCAATCTTAACTGTTTTCCTTATTGTTTGCTTTTGATTCTGTTGGTTTTCTGCTTTAGGGATCCAGAAGCCGTGTTTGCAGCAGGCTTTTTCTACAGGTGCTTTTGTGATGCATGGAAAAGCTGTATATAGTGCAATCTGGCAGATGGAGGATTATTCATATTCTTGGGACAAGAATTCTTTTTAGAGGGTGGAGAAAGGCATATCTTTTTAGATTCTTTGTCTCAGAGGAGCAGAAGAGACATTTTTAGGCTCTTAGTTTCTGTCAGAGTCAAGATTTTTCCACTAAGTATTGCAAAGGTATGTCAGGAACTGAACTGTAAAGAATTCAAATTCAATTTATTGAAAAAAATAACATTTACTTGTTTATAAACAAAACTTTTTCTGTGTCTAGGCAGTAAAGATCTAACTGTAAATGCACCACTATTCTTTAATGAGATTAAGAAAATAAAACTCTTGTGTCTCATGCCCAAAGCCCTAGTGTTTAGATAAGAAAATTGTATTCTACAGAGCCAATTCTAAAATATACTTGTATTTTCTATCAAGTGTGAAGGACAGCACTAGCAAAGATGGGATGTGTTCGTTCATAGTGTCACTAAGAACAATCTGTCTTTTTTGGGGAGGGGGTGGAGAGATAGTGTCTATCACTTTTTGCAGTCCATTCAAACTGAAGATATGGCTAATCTTTCAGAATCGTGTTTGTTGTCGAGCAGATGTACACTTGCAAAGCAATGCTTAATTTGGCCTCAATTTGATTACCAGTTGCCCTTTAGAGAGAGTGGTTAAGGGAAGCAAGCTTGAGTCATTCAGGTTCCAGGGAGAGGATCAGGACCAGAAGGTACAAATAGTTAAGCCAAAAATATAGGTTGGGCAGCAGTCTCGTGTAGTGCAGTGGCCTTGGATTTTGGAGTCAGAGAGTCCTCAGCTAATACTTGGCTTCTCACTTAAAATGTTAGGTAAATTAAACTCCTCCTAAGTCTTGTTTTTTTGTCGTTTGTTTCCAAAAATGGAAGAAATCTCTACTTTAGATTATTTTAAGGCCTTGGTTAAAGAACCTAGGAAATTCCTTGAGACATAAAGATTCTCCCAAGTTCTCTTCCTTGCTCTTTGGTTGTAGGTTTTACTTATTTGAGCTCTTAGACTAAATGATTTGACTGCACCATTATCTCTGACTTACTATAAAGTTTGTATGAGAAGCAGACATTGAGCAGCAAAGGCCTAATGGATCAAGTGTGTATCTTAAAACTTAGGGAGAACCTTAGAACCTGTTGGCATTTATTTAAAATGTTTTTATTTTTTATGTTATTTATTTATTTTTATGTGTATGAGTGTACTGTTTGCATGTAGGTTGGTACACCCGTGTCGTGCAATGCCACAGAGGTCAGAAGAGGGCGTCAGATTTCCCTGGAACTGGAGTTAAAGATGGTTCTTAGCCATCATGCGGGTGCTGGGAATTGAACCCAGGTCCTCTGCAAGAGCAGTCAGCACTCTTAACTGCTGAGCCATCTCTTGAGCCCCTTAAAATGTTTTTAACAAGCAAAGTTATCTGGCTTCAAAGTTCACAGTAGTTTAGAAACAAGTAGGTCGTGGGTAGTGTGGGAAGTTTTAACAGGGGTATGATGAGGAGTAGATAGGAGAATGTAACTTTTAACTTACTGACTATTGCAAGAAGAAAAACAAACAAACAAACAGGTAACAGCCTGGTGAAGATAGTAAAGATAACCTTCAAGACACAGAACAGGAACCCAAAGCCTGCTAGCCATTCAGAACAGGACCAGACATGAAAGTCTAGGAATAAGTGTTCATCAATTAGGTTAAATCTTGTTTGGGAAAAGAAAAATCTTTTAACACTACAGTAATCTATTTCAGATGGTTATTAGGGTGATTAGCAAAAGGACTTCATGAAAAAGGCCACAGTATCTTGTATGAGTGTTCTAGCCTGCCCCTCTTTTTTTTTTTTTTTTTTTCTTTTTTAAAAGAATTCTGTGTCTGTGTGTGCACAATGCATATGCATGACTGTGAGATGTGGCTTTTAAAAGACAAGTGGCCAGCTGTGTGTGGTGCCACCCCAGGCAGGCTGTGAGGTATAGTATCTAGAAATTTCCGACAGAGGAAATGTGAACAGTTGATCAGCCTCTGTGATCAGAGGATGAGTTTCTCATTTCCTGATAGTATTAGCTTTGTTTTTAAAAAATTAATTAAAAATTCTTTGAGAATTTCAATACAATGTATTTGTTTGATAGGTATTTACACAACTCCTCCCAGGTTTCTGCCTCTACCCTACTACTCCATCCTCCCACTTCGGGCACTGTATTCTTTTTCTTTGTTTTTTAAGGCCTGTCGAGTCTACTTTGTGTTCCCCAAATGTTAGGTGTATGTACGTTTCTTGGAGTCTGGGCAGCCTACCAGGCATCACATCCTTAAAGAAAACTGACTCCTCCCTCTCAGTGGCTATCTGCTGGGGTTTCTTGCCCACCTATCCCATCCATGTTGTGTTTTTTTTTTTTTTTTAATTTTTATTTATTTTATGTGTAAGAGTGCACAGTCCTGCATTTGGTTGGTGCACCGTGTCGGTGCATGCCTGTTTGGTCAGAGAAGGGCGTCGATTCCCTAAACGAGTTAAATGACGATTCAGCCACACCGTATAGGGTGCTGGGATCGACGCCAGGTCCTCTGCAGGAGCAGTCATAGGCTGTCAATCCGCGTGAGGCTATCTCGGTCCAGCCCCGTGTTTTTATTTTTTAGTCTCACTGTGTATCTCAGGGCCGCCTCAGACTTGCCATGTGGACCAGGTTGGTCTTTTTTAGACAGGGTCTCCCTGCAGCCCTAGCTGTCCTGGAACTCTCTGTGTAGACCAGGCCCAGGCTTTCCTTGAACTCACAGAGATCTGCCTACCTCTGCCTCTGCCTTCCTGAGTGCTGGGATTAAAGGTGTGTGCCACCACACCTGGCCCTGGTGATCTTATAATAAGACAACCTTGCCTGTTTTAGCTGTATTACAGAAATGATCTAGTTTTTTTTTTTTTTTTAGTTTTTTTGTTGTTTACGCATTTAAAAAATAGACAAGGGCTTATGCCTTGTCACTAACCAATTTTGGTTGTTTTTTGTTCTGGTTTTTTTTTTTTTTTTTTTGGTATTTTCGAGATGGGGTCTCCCTTTAAGTCCCAGCTAGCCTGGAGCTCACTCTGTAGACCAGGCTGGCTTTGAACTCACAAAGATCCGCCTGCCTCTGCCTCCCAAGTGCTAGGATTAAAGGCGTGCGCCACCACTCCCGGCTATAATTTTGGTTATTTTTCAATAATATAGTCGTACTTAGAGTTAGGACACAGTTTCAATGCTCATCTTTAAAAATCTTTTTTATGTGTGAGCATTTTGCTTGCATGTCTGTAAGTGTACCTTGTGCATGTAGTGCCTGTGGAGGCCAGAAGAGGGCATTGGATCCCTTGGAAGTGGAGTTATGGATGGTTGTTAGCTGCCATGTGGGTGCTAAGAACTGAACCCTGATCCTCTTCAAGAGTAGCCAGTTTTCTTTAACTGCTGAGCCATCTCTCCAGACCCCCTAGATTTATACCTTAAACAGTCCTCAGTTCACCTAAACAATTTGAGATAGGGAAATTATAATTTTGCCAAGCCAGTTGGATTTAGACATTACCAAATAGCTAGAAATATTAGAGTAAAAATTTCATATCCTAGAGTATGAGTGGTTCTGTAGTTCAGTTGAATTTTCTTAGTTGTATTTGAATCCACAGTTAGGACAGTTGTTGCTTTGTAATTTATTGTAATTTTTTATTTTATGTGTATGAGTGTTTTGCTTCCCTGTATGTAAGTGTATCCATGTTGAGCAATGCCCATGGAGGTCAGAAGAGAACATCAGATTCCCTGGAACTGGAGTTAAGGATGGTTGTTAAGTGAGTGCATAATCAAACTCTGGTCCTCAGTAAGAGCAGCCTGTGCTCTTAACCACTCAGCAGTCTCCAGCCCCCACTTTGTAATTTAGATCTGTCTTTAGCTTTGTTTTTATGTTTATTATCTTTCACAGTTTGATACATATTTGATGTACCTAGATCATCCCTCAGTATCCTTTTTATTTTTTATTTTTATTATATTTTATGTGTATGAATGTATTGCCTGTATGTATATAAATGTACCCATGTCATGCAGTGCCTGTGGAGGTCAGAAGTGGGCACTGGATCCTCTGGAACTGGAATTACAGGTGTTTGTTAGCCACCATGTGGATGCTGGGACTGGAACCTCCGTCCTTTGCAAGAGCTGGCAGTGCTCCCAACCAACAAGCCAACTCTCCAACCCCCTCATTATCCTTTCTTACCCCCTCTACTTCTTACCAAATACTTATAGTTCCCCCTCCTATTTTCACATTGTGTGAGCGTATCATTGTGTTAGGGTTATTTGCATGAGCGCGGGGCAGGTGGTATTTAGTTGAACCGAGGGAATTTACCATTGGCTGCACCACTGGGGAATTTGTCTTCTCTTTCCTCCCCCCAGCAACTGTTAATTCCCTGTAGCTTCACAGGAGGGATAAGGCCTTATGAGCCCCTCCCTCATCCATAATAGAATGTCAGTTGGTTCAGTGTTGTGTGGGTCTTGTGCTGGTGACCATTGCAGCTGTGAGTTCATGGTGCAGCAGCCACATAATGTCCTGAAGACGTGTTCACAGCACTCCTTCTCGTTCTTTACGTTCCTTCTTCCTTGATGTTTCCTGATTAGGGCTGAGCACTCAGCAGTCAGTTTATTCTTACTGTTTGACCCATTATGAGTCTCTGCATTAAGTGCAAGCAGAAGCTTCTCTGACCAAGGCCAAGAACATAACTAATTTATGAGTATAAGCATAAATTTAGAAGACAGTTTGATACCATGTTCATTTTGCAAAATGGCAGTAGTAGGTAGGTTCCTTCCTCAGGTCAATGACTTCTTCAGCCATAGGCTTTCTGCCAGGATTATAGCACCAGACATAAACTCAGAAAGCAGTTAGTTACTCCCATAACAGTTGTGCCACTACTGTACCACAGGAAACACCTTACCTGGCAAGTTGGTATTGCAGGGCTTACAGCAAGGTACAACAGTAGATGATGTTCTCCCCCAGCATCTTGCATAGCACCTTCCAGTACCATGAAAGCCAGCTAGCCAGGAGGAAGCTATGTCCTGAAACTGCAGTGTGATGTCTGCAGCAGTTGGTTACATCAAGTTCTGGTGGTCAATCAAGAGCAATGGCAATAGCCTGTATTCTTTTGGGGTCCCTTGGGGTCTCCCTGGTCAACAACTGAGGGAGAAGTACTACATACCTAGCACTGGGAATTATTATTATGATTATTATTTTTTTTTTAGCTTACAAAGTAGGTTTCTGTACAACGTTGTCATGTGTTGTTCTTACCTCCATCCTCACCATCCCCTTGCTACTCAAGCCTTTCCACCCCTGTATTTTGCCAGAATACTTTGATTTCTCATGTATTACTGTCTCCCCTCCCTGAAGCCCCTCTCCCCCACACCCATTCTCCCTTTCTAGCTTCCTGGCCTCTACGGACATCCTCTCCTTGTTTATACCTGAAGAAATCCTGAACACATTTGTAAACTTATGTGGGATTGTCACTAATTCTTCTAGATCTACTATTTGTGGAAATAATAGGATTTCATTGGCATGGGGCCGTAAAACAGAAAGTGAGCAGAAGCTTGTGTGTAGTTGGATCTGAAGGCCTGCATTTTTTAAAGATTATCTTCAGAGCCTAGGTTCCTTAGCTATTGGGGGAAAAGAAGGTAGTTTTAGGTTTAATCTATTCATTAAGGAAGAAAATATTTTTTTCAAAATTATTTAAAAATTTTTAATGTGTATGTTTTGCCTGCATGCCATGTTGTGCAATGCCTCAGAGGCCAGAAAAGGACATCAGATCATCAGGAACTGGGTATCAGATTCTCTAGAATTCATGGTTGTTAGCTGCTATATGGGTGCTGGGAACCGAACTTGGGTCCTTTGCAGTAGCAGCCAGTGCTCTAACCGCCATCTCCCTAGCCTAGGAAAAATTATCTTGAGTGAACCTCTGGCAGTCTATTTGTTCATTACTTTGAGTCGCTTAAGACTCAGCCTGGAGCTGGAGAGATGGCCTAGCGGTTGGGAGCGCCGACTGCTCTTGCAGAGGACCCAGGTTCGATCCCCAGCACCCACATGGCGGCTGAGAACCAACCGTCTGGGACTCCAGTTCCAGGGGAATCACATGGCGGCTGAGAACCGTCTGAGACTCCAGTTCCAGGGGAATCCGACACCCTCTTCTGACCTCTGCAGCACGGAGTGCACAGACCTCTTGCACGACATGGTTGCACATTCCTGCATGCAGACAGTACATTCATACACATAGAGAAAAATAAATAAAAAATAAAAATAAATAAATAAAAAGACTCAGCCTGGCGTGGTGGTGCACACCTTTAATCCCAGCACTCAGGAGGCAGAGGCAGGCGGATCTCTGAGTTCAAGGCCAGCCTGGTCTACATAGTGAGTTCCAGGACAGCTGGGACTACAGAGAGACCCTGTCTCACAAAAAGACCAAAAAAAAACCAAAAACAAAAAAACCCCACTCTTAACCTGAGAAAAATGGCATAGTAAATCTGTGATCTCATAATAACTTGTCTAATAGTCAACTTCATTTTCATATGCAAGTTTTTTTAAATTTTATATTTATTTATTTATTTATTTATTTGTTTGTTTATTTATTTATTTATTTATTTTTTGAGACAGGGTCTCCCTTTAGTCCCAGCTGGCCTGGAGCTCACTATGTAGACCAGGCTGGCCTTGAACTTAACAGAGATCTGCCTGCCTCTGCCTCCTGAGTGCTGGGATTAAAGGTGTGCACTACCATGCTTGGCTCTTTATATGCAGTTTTATCACCTAAAAACTATAGAAAGGAAATAGTTAAGGTTTTATAAATATAAAAGTACCCCATCTTAAACATATCTTTCGTTTTAGGATGTGGGCTGGTGAAACTGATAAAGCTTAATCCACTGCCCAAGGTCCTTATTCACAGTGCATTGGAAGCCAGGCCCAGGCCTTCTCCCTTAGGTTGAGTGAGTAGGAACTTGGGTGTTGATAGATGGTGTGTTATTGGTACCAGTGAGTGCATGATCAGACCAGCTTCTTAAATACATGCCATCAGGAGGGTGGCAAGTTCATGTTTGCAGGTCAGTTAAGCTTTTTTTAAAAATGTGTTAGTTTCAGGACAGTCTAGTTTTGGTTCAAGGTTTGTGTGTTAGCTGTTTGTGTCCTAAACCAGTTTTCATGAAGCTTGAAATACTCAAATATACCTACACATAGAGTAGCAAACAGCCTTATGAGAAATACTTTTGTTCTCAAAAGTAAAAGTAAAGCTTTTAAAAAAACTACATGTAGGCAGTACACTCAAACACATAAGTAAAAAAAGAAAAAAACAAACTTTGTCTATTTTTGAGATGGGGAATGGACAGTAGCAGAAGGCCTGCTTACTCCATTTTCTCATTCTAGCTCCCAGGGAGCTTTGAGGGCTGGCTGGGGAGCAGTGTTAGAGCAGCCTGGGCTGTATCTTATCAAGTAGCTGCCGCCCATAGGTGCCTATTTAGCACCTGAATTTAGCACCTGAAACACAGCTCATGTTACTGTGGGTGGAACTGGTTAAATTTTATTTAGATTTATTTATTTATTTTATTTACTTATTTTATTTTTTTATTTTTTACGAGACAGGGTCTCCCTGTAGCCCCAGCTGTCCTGAAGTTCACTATGTAAACCAGGCTGGCCTTGAACTCACAAAGATCCGCCTACCTCTGGCTCCCAAGTGCTAGGATTAAAGGCGAGTGCCACCATGCCCGGCAAATTTTATTTAGTTTTAATTAATTTTTTTAACTTTTTACTTATTATTTTTTGTGTGTATGAGTGTGCTGTCTGCATGTAGGTTGGTGCACCTGTGTTGTGCAATGCCCTCGGAGGTCAGAAGAAGGTATTGGATTCCCCTGGAACTGGAGTTGAAGACGCTTCTTAGCTGCCATGTGAGTGCTGGGAATCGAACCTGGGTCCTCTGCAAGAGCAGTCAGTGCTCTTAACCTCTGAGCCATCTCTCCAGCCCCAGTTTTAATGAATTTTAACCTAACTTTAGAGAGCCATATTGTAGCGAATAGTTGCTGTTATATTGGACATCACAGGTAAAGACCATTTTCACTACTGTAGCAAATTCTCTTGGACAGCAACTACTATGGACTTACTTAACTGAGTTTGCAACCCACAAAACCCTTCCACGTAATTGATGTGGGTAGGAGGTGATCCTTCTGGAGCAAGGCAAGGTGGCTTGGAAACTTGAAGGGCCATTAGAGTACATGACACTCCTGCTTGCTGACTTGAGTCTGGGCCTGTGTAGTCTTGTGATGGGTGTTTATTTATGATCTGAGGATGATAAACCAGTAGGCAAGTTGTATGTTTATGAGCTGATTATAGAGCTTCAGGCTCCACACCTCATTAAAGGTGAAAGGAGAGTATACAACTTGAGTATAAAACAGGTTGTCTCTTTATACCAAGTTCACACCCTTTGTAAGATGTGCTTTCACTGAACTAACGACCTACTTCTGGGGCTAAATTCAAACTCACATTTGGTTTTACCAGTCCATAAAATTGCACACATGAATGTTTTCTGTTTGCTTTTGTTTAAAAAGCACATTCCACACCATTCTCCTTGGGCCAACTCAGCCTTCCATTTGGCACTGTCTTTCCTCAGTACCTTATAACTTTGCAAAGAACATAGTTACTATGAGAATTAAGTAGTGTTGTTGTTGTTGTTGTTTTGGTCTTTTTTGAGACAGGGTCTCCCTGTAGTGCATAGCCCCAGGCTGGCTTTGAACTCACAGATACCCTCTGCCTCTGCTGGGATTAAAGGCATTCACCACCATGCCCAGCCTGAGAAATTTTTTATTATGTTGTTTTCTTCCTCTCCTCTCCTCTCCTCTCCCTTCCTCTCCCTTCCCTTCCCTTCCTTTCCCTTCCTTCCCCTCCTTTCCCTTCCTACCCCTTCCCATTCCCCTTTCCCTTCCCTTCCTTCTTTTCTTCTTTCTTTCTCCTTCCTTCCTTTTTTTTTTTTTCCCCTGGTGGTACTAGGGATTGAACCTAGTACGTTTCATGCTAAGCAAACACTCTGCCACTGACCTATATTCTGTGCCCTGTGTTTTTAATTTTTAAATGCTTTTTATCACCCTGATTACCAATGATTTCTTTGACTAATGGAGTTGTGAAATTCCAGGTCATTGGTGACATTGCTTTTCTCTACTTAGTGTGACATTTTTGAATATAGATTGCCAACAATCTATAACAGTGATTTTATACTGTTATCATTAAGGCTTTAGGTATCCTAGAAGGCATTTACCATAATATTTCATATGTATATGTGTTATTGTGTATATTTGGTATGTGTGTATTATATGCATATGTGTATAAGTGCATGTGTTGGGTGTATGCATGCATCCTTGTTCAGACCAGGACCTCAAGGACATTAGCTATCGTCTCTCTCACTCTCCACTTAATTTTTTGGAGAATTTATTAAGCCTGGAGCTTGGTGTTTTTTTCAGTAGGTTGGTGGCCAGTAAACCCCAGGGATCCTTCTGTCACTACTTCTCCTTCAGAACTGCGGTTACAGATGTACACATCTGCCTTTTCACATGGTTGCTGGGGATTCAAAGTCAGGTCCTCATGTTGTACAGCAAGTGCTCTTACCATTTCCCCAGATTCTGTTGAAATAAAAATTTATACATGTATTGGGGAATCTTTGTTTCTCTGCAATTTGAAGATATATGAAATTTCTCTTCCCTCTATCCCCTTTAAAGGAACAGTCTATGCTTGGTACTGCTATTTTTTTGTACTGGGGATTGAGCTTAAGCCTTCGTGCATGTTAACCAAGTGCTGAGCTACCTCTCCAGCCTTGCATTTGCTCTCTGTATTTAATTGCATCTGTTCGCAACTTCAGCTTTGCTAGTACTTTTTGGCTACTCTTTTTCATATTCTTCACTTCCGACTGCCAAGTTTAGTAGTTTTTCTTCAAATACTACTTTTATCACTTTGCTAGAATAGACTATTTATCTTGCTGGTTTTTTGGGGGGCAGTTAGTTTCTTTTGAGACAGAGTCTCTCCCTGAGGCCCCAGCTGGCCTGGAACTTGCTATGTAAACCAGGCTGTAAACTTCCTGCCTGGCCTTCTGAGCGCTGGATTAAAGGCATGCAGTTCCATGCCTGGCTTAGGCTACTTTATTTAAAAAAATTTTTTTTATATCAGTATTTTTTATTATTTTATTTGTATGAGTGTTAAGCCTCCATGTATGCAATTATACTTGTGTCTTGCAGTACCCAAGGAGGACAGAAGAGGGTATTAGATCCTCTGGAACTGGAGTTATGGAGGGTTGTTAGCCACCATGTGGGTGGTGAGATTAAAACCTGGGTCCCCAGCAAGAACAGCCATTGCCCTTAACCACTGAGCCATCTCTCTAGCTCCTAGGCTACTTTCTTTATCTAGGATTCTCTTTATTTTTTCCTAACAGTCTCACTGTGTGGCCCAGGTTATTATGACCAACCTAAATTTCCTATGGTGACAAAAACAGGTGTGCTAGAACAGACACAGATTAAGATCCTTTCTTCTACTGCAATCACATGGGAATGTTGGACAAAATACATGGCACATTTTCTCATGTGTATAGTTGTGAGAGGGAAGGGGAAATTAGAGGGACTAAGAGAGATAGCGTTCTAAATCGAATGAAAAATACCAGTATTAGGAAGAGCCTAGCCTTGGGAAGTTTATACTAGAGATAGGATCCATTAGTGGAGGATGATAATTCCGTGCAAATAAAAGAAACAACTCTGGGAGTTATATACAAAAATAAATGAAAAGTGAAAGATATTTTGGATTATTGAATCTTATGCTTCTGGGAGACAGAACCTTCCATTATTAGATGAACCAGAAAGCATCAGTTTTCAAGTGGATTTAAAAAATCACAGGAAGTGGGGTGGAGAGATGGCTCATGGTTGAGGGCAGTGGCTGTTCTTACAGAGGACCCAGGTTCGAATCCCAGCACCCACGTGGCAGATAACTGACTATAGCTCCAATTCTAGGGGATCCAACTCCTCTTCTGACCTCGTGCATTGCACAACACAGGTACACTTATATGCATGCAGATAATACACTCATACACATAAAATAAAAACAAGTCAAAAATTTTTTTAAATCGCAGGAAGGTGAAGCAGAGTTAATTTAAAAACCACAGTTAGATGTAGAAAGATGAATTTTCATATATAGGTAATATGCTAATGTGTTTTAACAGTCAGAGGATACATAATGTAAAGTCCCTTGCCACCCGGGTGCCTATCCAAAGGCTAATAGCACTACCATGATTTTGTAAATTGTTCATGCATAAGCAATTTTGCATGAATATTACCTTTTAGTACAAATGGTCAAATCTTGCACTCACTAGATTGATAGATTATTTCATGTCAGTACATAATGAATGCCTCTTGTTCTTTGGGTTATGTATTTTATTTTTTTAACAAAAATTTTTAAATGGCATTTAAAGGGGAGGTCATAACTTGTGGAAGTTGGTCCTCTCCTTCCAACATGGGTCTCAGGAATCAAATTAAGGTCACAGGCATGACAGCAGAGCCATCTCACTGCCCCAGGGATTTGTGTAATATTCTTCTGTCTATATTTCACCAGAACTCTGTTGGTGGTCATTTAAGTTACTTTTATAGTCTTGTAATGCTAGAAAATGCTTCAGCAAGCAGCTTTATAATTCTGTCAGTACTTGTACAGGTATTTCTCTTAGGTTTGTAGGACTAAGCCAAGAATATGTTAGGGAAAAGAAATTTTAATAATTTTTAAAAACAGGTAATACTTCATCTGTATTGTACAAAATCCAAAAGGAATAAAATAGGCAATTGAAATACCAAGTATGTTCCTTATATCTACCTACAGTCCTGCTTTCCTGAACATCATTGCTAGTTTCTATTTTGGAGCTATTCTGTCTGGAATGATACCCATTATCTACATATGGGTATTTAGCACTTGAAATTACTCAGTCTAAATTGAGATGGGCTGCAAGTGTAAGATACGCAGTTAGCTTTCTAACAAAACAAAAACTAGAATGTAGGTGTGCAGCCCTGCATGGTGACACACATGCCTTTAATCTCAGCAGGCAGAGGCAAGCAGATCTCTGTGAGACCAAGACCAGCCTAGTCTACATAATTCCAAACCAGTTGGGGTTACTGGGGACCTTGTCTCCAAAGCCCAGACCTCCCCCCAAGAAAAAAAACTAGAATGTAAATTATCTCTTTTTAATTCTCCAAACCAAACCACAACAGTCAATTACAAAGAAATCCTTCCAAGAGCACAGATGATTGGAATGTTTTAGAGTGGCCCAAGTCAAAATTGAGCCCCATTCATGACATGGGATTTGGCAGTGGTTTCTTATATGACACCAAAGACACGTGCACAAATGGAAAAGATAAGGTGGATTTTATTTTTATTTAAATTAATTAATTTATTTTTTGGTCTTTTCAAGACAGGGTCTTGAATGATTCTTAGCCACCATGTAGGTGCTGGGAATCGAACCCAGGTCATCTGCAAGAGCAGTCCAGTGCTCTTTAACTGCTGAGCCATCTCTCCAGCCCCTAGGTGGAACATTTTGTGCATCAAAGGATCTGATCAAGAAAATGCAGAGATGATACTGCTCAAAATGGGAGATAATATTTGGAAAAAAATATATCTGATAAGGGTTTAGTATCTAGAGTATGTAAAGAATTCTTAGGACAAAAAAGACAACTAAAACATGGGTAAAGGAATGGACATTTCTTCAAAGAAGTACAAAGAGGTCAAAGCATTTGAAAATATGCTCAACTACACTAGTCATCACAAAATCAGAACCTCAGTGGGGAACAGAAATTTAGATTGGGAGTAATTGTTCTATTAGTGTTACTGTAGAGAAAACCGAAGCCTCCGATCCTTTTATCTATATGACCTGTGTTCCCTGCAGGGAGAGCTCTCTCCTCAGGTCTGTGCTTTCACTCTCAACCAGCCTTGTAGGTGGGCTTCACCCATTTGTTGCAGTTTTGATGGGCCCTTGCTATTTGGAAGCTCCCATTTCTCAGCTTGGGATTTTCCTTGGTTTCTTTGACTTCTCTAGTCTCCAATATCTGTTACCTTTGTGGAACTCTAATTTGGACCTTGGTCCTCTAGGAACAGTCTTCCTTTTTTCCTTCAGAAAGTCAAATCATGCTTCATTAAGAAGTCAGAATCTGCCGGGTGTGGTTGTCACATGCCTTTAATCCCAGCGCTGGGGAGGCAGAGGCAGGCAGATCTCTGTGAGATCTCTGTGAGTTCAAGGCCAGCCTGGTCTACAGAGCAAGCTCCAGGCCAGCTGAGGGAAGACCTGTCTCAAAAAATGCAAAAAAAAAAAAAAAAAGAAAAGAATCTAAAAAGCTGGGAAGAAACTGGAGATGTGGGGGGGGCCTGTCTCCTTTCAGTTTTACTTAGGAGAGATGAATGAACTGCTTGTTGGTAAGCTCTTGGTATTAGTATCTGTATGCCTTCCCTGAGGTTGATCAGTACTCTCTTGAAGAGTATAAAGAATCTGACTAAGCAGGTAAAAGTCTAGCAGCTGATACTTAGGAGCCCAGTAGAGGACAGGGTTTGGGACTGTCTTATTTGTGCTCACTTGCTCTGTTCTCTTGTTGATGACACCAAAGCCACCTCTCAGTCAGGGCTGCTCTTTTATCCCTATGGGGAATAAAGACTGAGGCAGAGGGGTGAGTAGCCAGAGACTGTTGGGGAGTGGCTCTAAGGAGCAAATCCCTCTCAAATAATTCTTCTCCAGGCCTGTTATTGCCTCCTCCCTCTGAACGTTTGGGCCCTACTTTAGGTGGAGTTAGTGTAAAACCTTGGAGAGTTTGTTAGTCACTATGTTTCTTACCTTTCCTTACAGCTAGCCATTTTCTCATTTGTTTACAGTTAGCTATTTGTCCATTTCCCATCCATTGTGATTTTGCTTCCTTCTCCTTACCTAGTCTTCCTATTCTCATGAGACCTTTTTCTTTTTTTATCGTTATATATATATATTTTACAAGATTATGTTACACATGAAAACTAGACCCGTGTCTCCCTCCCTGCCCTCCCCCCACCAGAGCTCATATATTCTGCCTTCTTAGCCTACTGTACCTGGCTTTATTATTTATAATTTTAAATTATTATGTTTATAGTGGGCTATAAAGATGAAGAAATTTGGTCATAAGGGAGGTGTAGAGAAAAAAAACATATAGAAATTAGAAACACAAAATAAATGGTAGAACTTAAATACCTCCATGAGCCTGATACATAATTTTGGTTGAACTTACTGATGAAAGAATGAACATTTAAAAAAATTTCAACTATAAGTTTTATTAGGACAGTTGGGTATCTTGTACCTGAAATGGTTGAGACGGTAGTGTTAGTGATTTTTGTTTTGTTTTTGAATGTGTGTATGTACATAATAAGATATCTCAGATGGGATTCAAGTGTAATCATGAAATTTATTTACATTCATGTATACCTTTAAACACATAGCTTGAATCTAATTTTATGCAATATTTTCAGTGAGTTGCCATTTTGATTGTGACTAAGGTCAAGTGTGGAATTCTGCGTATGTGGTGTCATGTTGGATTTAAAAAGTTTTAGATTTTGGATTAGGGATTGCTTTTGATGCCATAATTTGAAAGTAAAAGAATGGGAAAGGATTTGCTAAGAAATCTGTAAGGAAAGATTGACAGAATTAGAAGGATAGATACATATTTATATAGCACATTTTAACATACTGCTTAGTAATTTAGGAAAAGGTAGATTTTAAAAATTATCAAGGGACTAGAAGTATATAGCTTGGATTCTGAGTCAGCACCGAAAAACCAAATCAAAACAACAGAAGTATACATGATTGGATAGTATAATTAGCAAGTACTGTGCAATTTCAGACATGACCCTCTCAAATGATTGTGGGATTTTACAAAAATTGATTGTGTGCTAGACTTCAAAGCAAGGGCTCAGGAAATCTTTGCCTCACAAATCACATTCTTGGACTCGTGTAATAATTAAGTTAGCAATATAACAATCCCTTAATCCATGGTTGATGGTAAAATAGGTACTTTAAGAAATTACTATGTGTATATGGGGGTAGGAGGCTGCCATGGTGTATATGTGGTCATTGGACAACTTTGTTGAGTTGGTTCTCTTCCACATTTATGTGGGTTCCAGGGGTCAAACTCAGTTGGTCAGGCTTGTGTGCAAGCACCTTTACCCACTGAGCCATCACTCCTGCCCATGAAACATACATTTCTAAATGTGTGGGACAAGGAACAACTCAAGGAAAGTTGGAAAGTACTTAGAACAGAATAATGGGAATGAATGCTACTTTCCTAACTGGTATAGGGCTAGTGATGTAGCTCAGTACTGTAGTGCTTGATGGGCATTTATATGGTTATGATGTCTCATATACTACAACAGAACCAAAATCCCCTGACAGACAAGACCAGTGAATTTGCGTTATATTAGAAACTTAGAACCTTGAATATTTGTTAGTAAATACCTGAAAGTTAATGAGCTAACTGTAATGAATTAGAAAGCTTAGAGTGTAATGAGTTAGAAAAAGGAAGTGCCTAAAGTTAATAAAGCATATAATCTGTCAACTAAGGCAAGAGTGCCAAATAGAAAAGGTTAAAGTTTGTTAAGATTAATAGAGGAGAAAAATAAGGTATAGATGTATTTGAAAGTACAAGATTTTAAAACTCAACACTTTGAAAAGCTTTATTCCTTTAAAAGTGGAAACAGGTGAAGTGGACAATCTCTAGCAAAATAAATGACCAAATTGGCTTAATAAGAATTAGAAAGTTAAAAAAAAAGAATTAGAAAGTTGACTGCATGTGATTTAAGAACTTAAATCCACAGTAAGAAATCTACATCCATCAAAATAGAAAGAAATCCCAAGACAAAACTAATGAAAACCTCATATGAGCCTGGCATGGTGATTAGCATATGCCTGTAATCCCAGCATTGAGGAAGCTGAAGAGTGTGTATGTATGTATGTATGTATGTGTGTGTGTGTGTGTGTGGGGGGGGTGATCAAAAGACTACCTGCCTTTGAAAGAAAACCAAATGAGGTACTACCAAGTGTGAGGAACTGTAATTAAGATTACAGTTCTTGTAATCTTAATACAAAATGTTTAGGAAACAACAGGAAGGAAAAAGAAAATTTGTGTGAAGCTACATAATCTCCATATCCCAATTACATATGTAGCGTGTGGAATACATCTTACTAACAAAAACAGCAGTCAGTATTGTAGGTAAAACAGTATTTTGACTCAAAAAAGAAGCGACTCATTGAGGTTTGCCTTAGAAGTGTAAGGGGATTGAACATTAGCAAATCTGTAAATGAAATTGATCACACTGATGAAATTAACACATCAAAGGAGAAAACCATAGGATATTCTTGATGGGTGAAATGGAGAAAATGCATACAAAAATCAGTATTTACAGGAAGACAAGGGAAGTAAAGAGTATTAAACAGGAATATTTAGAACTGATAAAATTACTATTTAGTATAACAAATAAAATCAGTTAATAGTTGCTTGGGATGGGGTAAACTGAAGAGATGCAAGAACATTCTGGGATAATGAAAGTGGTTTGTCTTAGTCAGGATGGTGGTTATGATAGAAGCATTTGCCAGAATTTATGGAACTGCATAGTTTTGTATAAGTTATACCTCAAAATTAATTTTAAAATTTGTGTACGAAAGTCAGTGGATTTGCATTCCTGCAACAAACAATTAAATTTAAAATGCATGCCATTTAAAATGGCAACACAAACTACAAAATACCCAGGAGCAAAAAATACATATATGGGATTTTAATGGGGAAGCTTTTAGGACTCATAATTCAAATATTTAATAGATGCTTGTGTGTAGGAAGCTTCTCTTGCTACAAGCAGGTAGAGTGCAGTCCTGCCAAGGGAAGGGGAGCACAGTGGCAGCCTGCAGTCACTGTGGGGAACTGATCCCTTGGCACAGAGGTCAGTTGGTTGCTTTTTAATTTTTTTTTTAATTTTATTTATTTCTGTATTTGTATCAATGTACTGTCTGCATGCAGGTCTGTGCACCCGTGTCGTGCAATGCCGCGGAGGTCAGAAGAGGGTCTCAGATTCCCCTGGAACTGGAGTTCTCCTGGAATTGGAGTTTCAGACTGTTCTCGGCCGCCATGTGGGTGATGGGGATTGAACCCGGGTCCTCTGTAAGAGCGGTCGGCGCTTTTAACCGCTAGGACATCTCTCCAGCCCCAGTTGGTTGCTTTTATTTATTTATGGGGCTGGAGAGATGGCCTAGCAGTTGAGAGCACCGACTGCTCTTGCAGAAGGCCTGGGTTCGATCCCCAGCACCCACATGGCGGCTGAGAACCGTCTGGAAACTCCAGTTCCAGGGGAATCCGACACCCTCTTCTGACCTCCGCGACATTGCTCAACAGGGGTGCACAGACCTACACGCAGACAGTACATTCCTACACATAAAAAATAAATAAAATTTAAAAAATATTTATTCATTCATTCATTCATTCATTCATTCATTCATTCTCAAGTGCTGGGATTAAAGAGCACCACCACACCCGGCTTAAAGACTGTTCTTAGCTGCCATGTGGGTGCTGGGAATCGAACCTCCATCCTCTGCAAGAGCAGTCGATGCTCTTAACCACTGAGCCATCTCTCCCAGTTGGTTACATTTGTAACCCAACCTGAGAGGTACTTCCAACTCAGGTCTTTAGCCTGGGAGGTGGAACACCTCCATTCTGGCCGTGCTTTCTCACCTGCCCAAAGACTGCTGGTCTCTGCAAGGGAATTTCAGGCTGATGGATGATGGCTGATTGCCTATCTTCAGCCTACACCCACTCACAATTATCTCCACAGGTTGGTGATCTGATAGACCCCCGTCCAACCCACTAATTACCGACACTGGAAATCCAGGCCTACTTTGGCCTGTATATGCACAAAATAATGGACCCAGGAATTCTGTGTAATGATGGTAATGGATAATTTGATTTATTGCCTGCTGCAAGTCACTTTTGTAAGCAAAATGATGTAATCTCCCAGAGCCAATCACAGACCCCCCAGTCTCAGGCCACTGTATACTGCTGCTCCACTTAGTATCATGTGCCTGGGCCACATTGCTCCCTCTTGGAGTGGGGTCAGAGGAATCCCTTGATTTCCACATTGTGCCCTGAGGGATGCTAGCTGAGATCTAGTCCCTAATTCAAACTGGATGGTCCCACACTTTTGTTTATGGGAAGAAACAATATCATAAAACTGTCATTTTTCTCTAGTGATTTATAAATTCAGTGTCATTCCAATTAACATCCCAGCAGGTGAAAAGGGATTCATTCTCAGATACCAGGACATGACACATAGCTTTTAGTGGTGAAGGCACAGTGGCATTTGCTTCTGGTATAGACTACTAGAAGAAACAAATGAGCTTAGAAATACTGTCATAAATTGGCAGAGAAAAGTTTGAGGTCGAGGTGCTGGTGTGCTTGGTAATCTGTTGAGGGAAGATACATACCTCACAGTATATGTAAAAATAAGTTCCAAGTAGATTAGGTTACAAAGGTGAAAAGGAGATAACATCACATAGGAGGATTTTAAAGGTAGAAATACTATATCATATAGCCTAGCGGTTAAGAGCACCGACTGCTCTTTCAGAGGACCCGGGTTCGATCCCCAGCACCCACATATTGGCTAAGAACCATCTATAACTCCAATTCCAGGAGAACTCCAGATCCAGGGAAATCCAACACCCTCTTCTGACCTCCGCGGCATTGCACGATACGGGTGCACAAACCTACATGCAGACAGTACATTCATACACATAGAAAAATAAATATAAATTTTTTTTGATCTTTTCGAGACAGGGTCTCCCTGTAGCCCCAGCTGTCCTGGAACTCACATTATAGACCATAGAAGATTGAAAAATAGCTGATATATCTGAGCACATTAATGTGAGATACTAAAATATACAAAAGACCAAAAATCACTTGCTGAAGATATATACATATACACATATGTGTATATAATACACATATATGTATATGAAGCTTATATAATTGACTAGTATCCAGAATTTATAAATGATTGCTGTGAATTAAGAGAAAAGATGGTGGATATGAACAAGTGGTTCATAGGAATAGAATCCTGAATAGCTACTAATGGTGAAAAGGTTCTCAAACTCTCTAAACCCTTGTATATGGTACCAATCTTACTGTCCAGAATAAGAAGGACCAGATAATGCCATGGTCTAGTGATAACTGAAAATAAGAGCTCATAGTTCTCTCGGAGTGGGGTGGGGTTGGGTAGGAGGGGGAGATTGACAATTGCTAGAACTGTTTTGGCGGTACTTGGCCAAGTTGTACATTTCTGTGTCCTACTCTGCACCATTTCTCCTTGTTGATAATGTTTTAATGTAGTAGCATTATTCCATATTTTACATGTGATAAAAATGGAATTAAAGGCTGTTACCTACTTTTCCTTCTCATTTTTTAAAACTGATGTATCTCAGGATGTGCTACATTGACTTTACTAGTCAATTATATAAGCTTCATACACATATGTGTATTATATAGGATATAGGATTTTGTGTGTATATTAATTAGCATGACTGGTTACAATGTTGAATGAAGAAAACCAGTTGACCTGAGTTGTACTCAACATACAAGCTTATAAGCCTACAAAAATATTTGTATATACAAAATATTTTTTTACAAAAATACTTTTTTACAAAAGTACAGATAAAAAAAAAAGTACCCAATGTGAGACCTCAGGGATAGGTACTTCTGAGAAGTTAGCTGGAAGGAAATGGCATTACAAAGGTATGCCTAAGAGATCCTTAGCTATTTTTTCATGCCCTATATCTGATTTAATACTGCACAAACTTATAATTTCACAGTTGGATAAAAGGACAGGGTTGTTTAATACAAAGTATATATTTTGGGTGCTGATAATTGAACCCAGAGCTGCTTTTTTTTTAAATAATGCAAGCCCTTGCATGGCAATCCAAATTTATGGAACTACAGCTGCTAAGTTACACAAAATTGCACCACTTTAATTAAGGCTTTTAGTTTACATTTGGCCAACCAAATCTTTACACCCAGACATTAATGCATACGAAGCAACAAGGCATTGTTAAATAAAACAGCAATAGTTACTGCAAATCAGGCCTTGTGACCAATTATACATGATTAAAATTACATCCCACATTCACGTCCACAGTACTCGTCCACCATTTAACATCTCAACCAAAATGTTAGACATGTGAAACAATCACTAACAGGCAAAAATACTAACCTGTATATTTGGTATTGCAAATACACGTATGCATGAGCAAGCAAGGGATTCACAGTGAGAATCTGCAGCTTCAGAAGCCTGAAAATAATTTACAAAAATTGTTAAATCATTAAAAATTTGAAAATATACACCTCTTGTTGTAGACCTCTACTGTACATAACTATAAATATTGTTCCCTATGTAAACAAAAAGGAAACATAATAAGGAGCTTTGAAAAGTCTGGACATTTCCTTCCCAACAGATATTAAAGGCAATGTCTTTTAAGACATTATACTGAAAGGACTATCATATTTTTTAAATTTTATTTATTTATTTATGTGTATGAATGTACTGTCTGCATGTAGGTTTGTGCACCCGTGTCGTGCAATGCTGCGGAGGTCAGAAGAGGGTGTCAGATTCCCCTGGAACTAGAGTTCTCCTGGAATTGGAGTTACAGACGGTTCTCAGCTGCCATGTGGGTGCTGGGGATCGAGGGTCCTCTGCAAGAGCAGTCGGCGCTCTTAACCTCTAGGCCATCTCTCCAGCCCCGGACTATCATATTTTAAAGACAAGATCACTGTCTCCACAGGTTTTTGAAAAAAAAATTTAAAAACCTATATAGTTGTGTTAAAGCACTTATTTTGTACAATACAGTAATAATGACCTTGAATTAAAAAAAAAATTACAATAAACTACAAGTATCAAAGAAGCGAAGTTATCTGGAGTAGTCTATATAGGAGCTCTTTGGACTTTCTTTTATTATTCTAAAATAGTGGTGCTTTTAGGATTTACATTATTGTACTTGCCAATACAAAGTATGGGGTGTGTTAAATTATACAGTACACCATTTTCAGACATGTTCATCATTGGTGGATGAAGAATGTCTCTTAGCACTAATACTGAATGTAGTCCCTAGTTTTACCAGCAGCATACTCTAGAACTATTATATACATAAAAATCTCTCACGATACTGGAAAGTGATTAGAAAGTGCAAACTGATATAGTAGCTTTCATGCACCTCTTAAAGGATACCACCACAGGAAAGTCCATTTAAGATGTTGGTAGCTTTAAGTTGAATTGGGCAACAGTTTTTCAGACCTGGCTCAAACCTACAATGCATTTAGTACATTAAAGCAGCTGACATGATGACTTTTTGTGGGCCTTCCCAGGCACTGGAGTTTTTCTGTTAATTTGCTGCACTAGGTCATAAAAGATCTCATTAACATTTATTTTTGATTTTGCAGAAGATTCTAAGAATGCACAGTTGTTCTTTTGTCTTGCTAGATTTTGACCTTGTTCCTTTCCTACAACTCTCACCTTCCAAATCACATTTATTGCCAAGAATCATTGGAACATCATCAGTGTCTTTAACCCAAAGAATCTGTTCTCTCAGATCTTGTAAATCATTAAATATAGACTGTGCTGTGGTGGAATAAACTAAAGCAAAGCCTTGTCCATTTTTCATGTATAAATCTCTCATTGCTGTAAATTGTTCCGTTCTTGCAGTGTCCAAGATTTCAAGCATGCACTGCTGTGCATCTACTTCAGCTTGCTTTCTGTAAGAATCTTCTATCAACAAAAATTCCTTGAACAAACTGTACAGTCAGAGCTGACTTCCTAACACCTCCTGAGCCAAGAACAACTAGCTTACATTCACGCATGATGCAAACTTGTTAACACTTAGTACCTCTTGTGCTGTCACTGGGTCCCAGCAGCCGCCGTCACTCTGCTGCCGCCGCCACCACCATCACCACTAGGGCTGCTCTCCACACCTGACTCTCGAACCCAGAGCTTTTTATACATGCTAAACATATGCACTGCCTGCCGCTGAATCACACCTTGAGTCCCTTATTTTTGAGCATCCTATTTCAATAAAAAAACAGATTCTTGCAGGAATAAGTAAATTTAACAAAACATATGAGATAGCAATCCCTTCTAATCTTACACAGAAGGCTTTTAGTTAATGTCATGAAACTAAATAACGTACTGAGAGATTTGCCCATCGTATAATTTATTATATATTCAGTATTTATACCCATTTATATGGATGGTACCGGTATTTTGAATATGCCACTATAAAATAAAAAAAACTTTGAAGTGTCCTTGCAAGTCTTGGGGTAGGCTCTAGATGACCAAATCTTTCCAGATGTTCAGAGATGTTTTGCATGGGTTTGGCAAAAACCCTGTCTATTCATTCCAAAGGTGTTTTGCTTAGTGGTCAAATTAGTTGCATATAAAACATAACTAAATGCCGAAATGAATAGCTCCCTGGGGCAGAAATAATCATTCCTTTGAATTAACTACTATCCTTCAGGATTAATAACCCTATTGTGATTTATCAATCTTAGCATATGTGGCCATTTATCAGGAGCAGGTTACCAAAAACCTTGCCTCAAGTTTCAAAGGAGTGTAACCAGTAAGTAGGAAGAGGCCGTATGTGGTTAATAAAGCACTGAAATGATGTATCTTTTCAATTCCATTTGGTGTATCGTCCTGTTCAGTTCACATGTCTGTCTATTCTTTGTCCAGTGGACCTGTCTAATGGACAGAGTGGGGTATTAAAGTCCCCTGCTGCTAGTGTGCTAGGGTCAGTCTGTGCCTTAAAGTCCTGTACAATTGTGTTTATGAAGTTTGGTGCACCTGAATTTGGTGTGTATAAATTAATGATTGTGATATCTTCTTGGTTAATTGTTCCTTTGATAAGAATGAAATGGAACATCCTTCATCTCTTCTGATTGGTTTTAGTTTGAAGTCTTATTTTATCTACTATTAGAATAGTGACTCCTGCTTGTTTCTTAGTGCCATTTGCTTTTTTTTTTTTTCCTCCATCCTTTCACCTAGAGGTAATACCTGCCTTTAAAGGTGAGTTGGGTTTCTTGCAGACCACAAAAAGATGGGTTTTGTTTTTCAGTCTCTTATTGAGAGATTTATATTACTTCCAACCATTTTGATTTCTGGTGCATTCTTGCCCTAGGTTTTTATTTCCATAGTTTTTTATTCTGGTGCTGGTTTGTTATAGTCATCCCTACCCTCAGCTCTTTGTATTGCTTCAAATATTCTCTGAAGGGATGGCTTTCTGGACAAGAATTCTTTCAACTTATGTATGTCATGGAGCATTTTCCTTTCTCCTTCAATTATAATAGACATTTTTGCTGGATAAAGTATTCTGGGTTGACATCTATAGTCATTTAGAACTGGGAATACTTTAGACCAAGCTCTTCTGGTTTTCATTGTTTGCAATGAAAAATCAGCTGTAATTCTGATGCTTTCCTTTGTAAGTGACTTGTTTTTCTTTTGTTCCCCTCAATATCTTCTCTTTGCTTTGAAAATCTAGTGTTTTTACTATGATATGGCATGGGGAATTTGTTTTCTGGTTCTGTCTACTTGGTGTTCTATGTGCTTCTTGTATAAGTATCTCTTTATTTTGGGAAAATTTTCCTCTACAATTTTGTTGAAAATCTGAGCAATACCATTATCCTGTGAATCTTCTTCCTCTTCTATCCCTATGATTCATAAGTGTGATCTTTTCATAGTGTCCTACAGTTACCGGTTATTCCATCCTTGTGTTTTTAAATTTTTTTCATAATCTTTACTTGAGCAATCCAATTCTTCCATATTGTCTTCTAGTCTTGATATTCTTTTTTTTTTTTTTTTAATTAAGGTGTGCACCACCATGCCCGGCCTAAGGCAGTTCTTAGCCGCCATGTGGGTGCTGGGAATTGAACCCGGGTCCTCTACAAGAGCAGTCAGTGTTCCCAACAGCTGAGCCATCTCAGTTATAGCCTTCAGGTATTTTCGTTGAATTCTTAATTGGTGTAGAAGTGTGGATAGTTTAGGCCCCGAAGTCTTTTTTTTTTGTAAAGTTTTTAAAAAATTTTTATTTATTTTTGTATGTGTGTGAGTGTACTGTCTGCATCTTGGTCTGTGCACCCATGTTGTGCAGTGCCGCAGAGGTCAGAAGAGGGGGTTGGATTCCCCTGGAACTGGAGTTAAAGACGGTTCTCAGCCGCCATGTGGGTGCTGGGGATTGAACCCGGGTCCTTTGCAAGAGCAGTCGGTGCTCTTAACTGCTAGGCTATCTCTCCAGCCCCTAGGCCCCAAAGTCTTAACCTCTATCCTAGCACTGGGCAGACCAGCATCCCTCCCCCAACCAGTAAATAGCAACCTGTGCCCCAGGGCCAGCTGGCAAGGTCTGTACCTGGGTCCAGTGGGAGGGAGGGTGGTTTAGCAGACCTGGGGTTATCCCTGCCAAGTCCCCTTGGACCACCTACAGCACTTCCCAACACTCTTGGATGCCCTTAAGCCCCCCCCCCCTTTGCCTTGCCGCCAAATTGATCTATGGCAGCCATTGCTCTTAACCACTAAGGTATCTCTCTAGCTCTCATTGCACTTCTGATCAGACTTCTTTAGGACTTTCTGTGGAACTCGTGTTAAATATAAGTAAACAGCAATTGAAAAGTGAAGAGGGTTCATTATTAAGTTTGAGAGTAGAGTGCATTCATAATTAAAACTGATATTGGAGCAAAAGAAATATACAAATGAACAGACTAGAAAGACCATGGTCAAACACTCATTTAGCAGAGATTTGATATGTGGCATTGTGATTTTTTTTTAATTTTTTATTTTTTGTATTTTTGAGACAGGGTCTCCCTTTAGTCCCAGCTGGCCTGGAGCTCACTCTGTAGACCAGGCTGGCCTTGAATTTATAGAAATCTGCCTGCCTCTGCCTCCCCAGTGCTGGGATTAAAGGCCTGCACCACCAAGCCTGACCCGGCATTGTGAATTTATTAAGAGATAAATTTTATCAGTGCCAATAAAGTAGGCCGTTCTTACAGGAGATTTTTAGATCGCCATCTTACTCCATAAACAAAACCAAATTTATGCCATATTAAAAAATCTCTGTGAGGAAAGCAAAATGTTTATAAAATACTTAGCTGAGATTCTGTTAAGTTGGGTGGTATTTGTGCCTCCAGTAATAGTGCCTGCCCCATCTAAGTCCATAGGAAGATCAGAATTGATGCCTTCTGGATCCTTAGGCACTGAATGAATGCTTCTGACTGTATTGGGGGCTAGAATGGAATGCCTAAAAAGGCAGAGCAATGGTGTAAAAGAATGAAAAATCATTCCAACTAATTTGGAAATTTTTAGATACATATTTATATGTATCTGCTATTTATATCAGAATGCTGAGAAAAGCAGGACACAGTTGAAGACTGCAAACAATATGAGTCGTAGTTCAGCAACATATGCAGAAAATGCTGTTTGTAAAGTTTACAGAATTGTTAATAATTTGAAGACTATTTACTAGACATTCAGGATAATCAGACCTCTTACCTAATTGAAACTTTCCAGTGAGTAATCTTAGAATCTTGGTTTCACTGTTATTTGACAAACTTTGACAGTAAAGATCGTCTTCCTGTTTTTTTTTGGTCTTTTTGAGACAGGGTCTCCCTGTAGTCCCAGCTGTCCTGGAACTCACTCTGTAGACCAGGCTGGCCTTGAACTCACAAAGGTCTGCCTGCCTCTGCCTCCCAACTGCTAGGATTAAAGGCGTGTGCCACCACGCCCGGCTGTCTTCCTGTTCTTTTAAATGGAGAGATGGCCTAGCGGTTAAGAGCGCCGACCCGCTCTTGCAGAGGACCCGGGTTTGATCCCCAGCACCCACATGGTGGCTGAGAACCGTCTGTAACTCCAATTCCAGGACAACTCCAGTTCCAGGGGAATCCGGGACCCTCTTCTGACCTCCGCGGCATTGCATGACACGGGTGCACAAACCTACATGCAGACAGTACATTCAAACACATACAAAATAAATAAATTAAAAAAAAATTAAAAAAAAAAACCCGTATAATGTATTACTTATTGCTGGAATTAGAAGCAATTAACTTAGTTTTCAGTTCTTGCAGATGCTGGGGGGAAAAAACCCTTGAGTGAGCTTACTGACACACTGTTGAAGAATACCTTCATATTCTATAAATGATTCATTCACATTTTGGTAATAGGATTATAAATTTAGTTTTTTTAGTTTTTTTTTTTATCCTATTTGTGTTCAACTTGAAACAGGTACTATATCTTGTCACTTTGTATTCATCGTATTTACATTTATTATTATTATTATTATTATTATTATTATTATTTTGGTCTTTTCGAGACAGGGTCTCCCTGTAGCCCCAGCTGTCCTGGAATTCGATCTGTAGACCAGGCTGGCCTTGAACTCACAAAGATCCGCCTGCCTCTGCCTCCAGAGTGCTAGGATTAAAGGCGTGCACCACCATGCCCAACTTTACATTTTATTTTATACAATTTACTTAAAAGTAAAATAAATGTTCATCCATTTGAAATGCACTGTAGTTAATATTGCTAACAAATATGACATAATTTTAAAATTGTCCAGAGAGAGATGTCAGTTACCTGGTTACTGAAGCAGGGAAAGTTAATGCTAGTTACTAAGTGTTTGCTTGGTTCCAGATTGGTCATAACTAACATTGTAAGACACAGGACACTAAAATCATGTGGCAATACCAGACCATGTCATTCACATGATTTAGAAAAGGCTTACATTTTAAAGTATTTTCATTTCTATAGAGAAACTTGGTAGAAGTCTTCAGATCTCCAAAATTACATCTTTTGTCCTAAAACATTTCTCCTAACTTAAGTATAGCAGAGAAACTGCTCAAATCTTCCCTAATACTGAAGAGAATCTTATTTTTTTGCAGATGATAGAGTTTAATTTTCATTTGTTTTTAGGTTAAATTCTCGTGAATGGAATAATTGAGCCAAAAGTATTGATACTTTTAAGGTAAATTCTTACATTTTGCTTTTTCTATCAGTTTTTCACAAGGCATGGGGTCAATTCACTAAGACAGGGAAAGGATTTATTTCTAGGATAAAATTCACAGTAGTCCCAACAGCCTGATGTCCTCAAGGCAAGCCTGAAGACTGGCTGTTCTGGACTTGTGTTTGCTATACTTGTTCCACTCCACTCATTCCATATTTATGCTGCCTCTGGCCATGGGATGGGCATGGCTACCTATATAACAGCATGTATAAAACAACTGACCCTGCAATCTCAGTCTTCAGATTTGCCCAGTAGGGTTAAATGCACTATCACACATTTCCTGCCTACAATAGGAAGCAGTGCCATAAAGTTTTGAATCCTAATCTGTCCACATCCATTTTGTCAGTAGAAACATGTGAATTGTCTCTGAAATAATTGGTAATACTCCTTTGATGAGCACAAACTTCTATTTTCAACCCTTTAAGAATATTTTATTTTTATTTTATGTGTATGAATGTTTTGCCTGTGTGTATCTAAGTGTACCTGTGTCTGGCAATGCCTGCAGAGGTCAGAAGAGGGTGTCAGGTTTCCTGGAACTGGAGTTACAGATGGTTGTTAGCCACCTTGTGGGTGCTGGGAATCAAACTGCTGGGCCCTCTCTCCAACCCCTGTTTTCATCTCTTTAATCAGAGCTGGCCTTAACATCTCTCATGTCCCACTGCAATGCTCCTAATACCCACATTCTAGTGGTAATAAAATTTCTGCCTGTGAGTTATCTCTGTCTTCAGGCTGCTGCTCTGGCATTTCTGTGATACCTCTCCCTTCCAAAGGTTGAATTAATCATGTTCTCTGTGCTAGAATGAGATTTCATCACGTGACATCATATAGCTAGCTTCCCTGTAGCACACTTTGTGACATACAGTAGGAGTTCAGCAGGGTACAAAGGTAGCTGCACCTTTTGCTTCCTGGTAGTCCTGTGCTTTTACTTGGTACGTTATCCTGTGTCTGACTTTTTTTTTTTTGTAATTTATTTTTTTTATTTAATTTTATTTATTTTTGTATGTGTATGAATGTACTGTCTGCATGTAGGTTTGTGCACCCGTGTCGTGCAATGCCGCGGAGGTCAGAAGAGGGCGTCGGATTCCCCTGGAACTAGAGTTCTCCTGAAATTGGAGTTACAGACGGTTCTTAGCTGTCACGTGGGTGCTGGGGATCGAACCCAGGTCCTCTGCAAGAGCAGTCGGTGCTCTTAACCGCGAGGCTCTCTCTCCAGCCCCATCTGACAGGATTTTATGTTTGCTTAATTTTGTCAAGTTGAAGCTTGATGTATTGTAGCTCTTGCTTGTGTTTTGTTAAAACCAGCCACTGTCAACAGGATAAAGGGCTCCAGTCAGCATCTCCTTTTTCCTCCTTTCTGCCTTACAAGTCCCCAGCTAAGCAAACTCCACCTGTTCACCAATTCTGCTGTTTTGCTGAGGAAAGTTACCTAATCCTATTTGCTCTTTCCACATTTTTGGTGTCTAAACTGTTTGGGGGCAGTCAGTGCTGTCATTGTAGTGTTGTTAGACAAATCCCCTATGTCCCTAAAATGGGGTCCGTGGCTAGATCGATGGGAGACCCTTGGAAAGGTCTCTTGATCTGAGGCTCTTTTTTTGGGGGGGGGTGGCTTTTTTGAAGCTGGGTCTCCCTGTAGCCCCAGGCTGTCCTGGAACTCACTCTGTAGACCAGGCTGGCCTTGAACTCACAGAGATCCCCCTGCCTCTGCCTCCTGAGTGCTAGTATTAAAGGCATGCACCACCACGCCTGGCAATTTGAGGCTCTTATTAACCTGTTGTTTTTTTGTTTGTTTGTTTGTTTGTTTTTTTTTTGGTATGTTCGAGACAGGGTCTCCCTTTAAGTCCCAGGTAGCCTGGAAGCTCACTCTGTAGACCAGGGCTGCTTGAACTCACAAAAGATCTTGCCCTGCCTCTTTGCCCTCCCCAATGCTAGGATTAAAGGTGTGCTGCACCACACCTGGCAAAAAAAAAATATGATTTTAAAAACTCAGGATTTTATGGCAGTGGGCTTTTTCCCTGAATAACTGTTTCGAGAAGTGAGAAGGTGCTTAATGTGTTTTTTTTTTTTAATTGTATTACATTAATCATAGTCAAGTTTGTCTTGGTTTGTTATGGGTTCCTAGTTTTGTCCTCAAAAGAGCAGCCAAAAAATTCCCTAGTCTTATGTAGTTTGCTTTCTTTCAGTTTGGCTCTGTAAAGACATGACCAAAACCCACTTGGGGGAGGAAATGGTTTATTGGCTTATTAGCAACAGTCTATCACTGAGGGGAAAAAACCAAAGGCGGAACATACTCAGAGCAGCAATCCTGGATGGCAGGAGCTTGAAGGACAGGGACCATGGAGGGAAACTGCTTGCTTGGCTTGCCTTCCTCTGGCCTGTGCCTCAGCCTGTTTTTTTATTTCTGTCATTTTGTTTTGTTTTGTTTGTTTTTTTGAGAACAGGGTCTCCCTTTAGTCCCCAGCTGGCCTGGAAATACTATGGTAGACCAGGCTGCCTTGAACTCCAACAGGGGATCGACTCTAACCTTCTGGCCTCAAGTTGCTGGGATTAAAGGCTTGTAACCCCAGGCCCCCCGCATCCCAGCACTGTTTTCTTTTTTTTTTTTTTTTTAATTTTTTTTTTTTAATTAATTTTTTATTTATTTCTGTATGTGTATGAATGTACTGTCTGCATGCAAGTTTGTGCACCCGTGTCGTGCAATGCAATGCCAGAAGGTCAGAGAGTGTCTCGGATTCCCCTGGAACCGGAGTTCTCCTGGAATTTGGAGTTTCAGGACGGTTCTCGGGCTTGCCCATGCGGGTGTGGGGATCGAACCCGGGGTCCTCTGTAAGAGCGGTCGGTGCTCTTAACTGCTAGGCCATCTCTCTCCAGCCCCCAAGCCTGTTTTCTTTTTTTAACAACAACCGGGGAACCAACCTTCCCAGGGGTGGGGCACCACACCCACAGTGGGCTGGTTCCTCCCACATCACTCAACAATCAAGAAAAAAAAATTCCCCACAGACATGGCCACAGGCCGTCCAAATGAAGGGGAATTCCTTAGTGAGATCCTTTCTTTACTTAGATGTGTTCAAAGTTCACAACTAAAGCTATAAAGCACATCTATCTTTCAGACATGCCCCCATGCACTTGCACAGCCTCTAGTGACTTGTAGGTAGATTATCTTGAATTTTGGATTATTTGGAGAATTAGTTTCTTCTCTCCTGATGCTTGCAGTGTACACTGGCATGTTGAAACTTTTGAGAAGTCGTTAAGGAAATTTAATTCATTTATAAGCTTCTTGCCTATATTCAAGATACTTATTTACATTTTTTAAATCTAATCTTTTTTTTTCTTTTAGATATTTTTTATTTATTTTTTTAAATTGTTTTTTATTGATGCTTTGTGCATTTCATACATTTTTTTTCCAATTCAGTTCAGGCTTATTTCCCTTTTCCCTCCCCCCCCCACCCATCCCAGATCATGCATTCTGCATATAACTTTCCGCCCTCTTCTCTCAGTTTTTTTTTTTTTTCATTTTTTAGCTATAAGTGATTAATCCATGAGTACAAGCATCCTTCTGCAACAAAACCTATCTGCAAGGCTGTTGTTGCCAAAAACACCTACAGCCCCACCATCCAGTGGGGGGTGACAGGGTGTTTTTTCATGTTAAGTTGAATTCAAATGAGTGTCCAGACTCATTGCTGTAGTTCACCAATTCACCCCAATCGCCAGCCCTTACATTCTATCACGCCCTCTTCCGCAGGTTGTTCCCTTAGGCTTAGAAAAGGGGCACAGGTGGGATGAGAGGTAAACAGTCCACTCCTCTTCTGGAGCTGTTGAACTTGGACTTGCGTTTCCAATTCTGGCTGTTTGTCTTTCATGGGTTGTCAGTTTGTCCAGGAATAACCTTTCGATCCTACTAATGAAGAAACAAGCAATTAGATATATTAAGGTATTTAGGCAAGCACTAATAGTTATGTGTTATGCTTAAAAAGTAAACCTACCGTAACTATTAGTGCTGTCCTCAAATTACCTATATATTTAAATCTACTCTTAATATTTATTAGTATTTGATTTCTAATTTATATCTGGTGACGTATATAATCAGTTGTTTGTTTTTTGTTTTTTTTGTTTTGTTTTTCCCTTTTTCTCCTTTTGACCTTTTTTTTCTTTTGAGGGATGGGTCCCTCAACTGTAAGCCCTGGACTTGCCCCTCACCCAACTACTTTTTGGCTACTATGAGGAAATAATTTTTTAAAAAACCCCTGTGGTGCATTTAGGAAAATATAATAGGAAAATATTTTATTGTGGGCATTAAATTTTTTTGTTTTTCTAGTGATTGGGTGGTAATTTAAACCCACCTCCCAGAAATAGTCCCTTATTCTTCTATCTAAACTTGTCCCCTCCCCTTATTTAAACAAAATTTTTTCCTCCAATTTTTTGCAGTTTTATTATTATAAATATAAAAAATAAATTTTTCATCAGATATAAAGGTGTAAAAAAAAAAATCCCAAAACCCTTCCTCTCCCCCTAGTCCTGTGGACTTACCCTTATTTGTTCAGTGGTAACTTTTGATAAAGTATTTTTATTTTTTTCATTATTTAAAAAATAATAAAAAAAAAGTCTTTTCTTTTTTCCTTTTTTTTTTTTTTTTTTTTTTTTTTTTTTTTTTTTTTTTTGTCTTTTTGAGACAGGGTCTCCCTGTATCTCTGGCTATCCTGGAACTCACTTTGTAGACCAGGCTGGCCTCGAACTCACAGAGATCCACGTGCCTCTGCCTCCCAAGTGCTAGGATTAAAGGCGTGCGCCACCACGCCCAGCATTTATTTATTTCTGTATGTGTATGAATGTACTGTCTGCATGCAAGTTTGTGCACCCGTGTCGTGCAAAGCCGCGGAGGTTAGAAGAGGGTGTCAGATTCCCCTGGAACTGGAGTTCTCCTGGAATTGGAGTTTCAGACGGTTCTCGGCTGCCATGTGGGTGCTGGGGATCGAACCCAGGTCCTCTGTAAGAGCGGTCGGCGCTCTTAACCGCTAGGCCATCTCTCCAGCCCTCTATAATCTGTTTTCAAAAAAAAAAAAAGAAAAGATTCTGTTTTCCTCTAAGAGCTTAAGATACTGAAATGAGGTAGTGGTAAAGGGTTATTATTCATTACACATTGAAAAGTAGACTGACTTGGCACCTTAGTGGGAAATGGGTTGACTGCCTACATGTGGTCTTGTTTCTGGATGTTCTTGATTGCTTCTGTGATCTTAACCTTTCTTGTTATGCCTAGTTTATGATCTTAATTACTAAGGCTTTTTAGTAAGGTTTTTATAAGTCTTGAAGTGATGCAGGTCCTCTAATTTCCTTTTTTAATTTTCAAGATTACTTTGCTTATTCTGGTTTTTAGTTGCAATATGAATTTTAGCATTTTTCCCCTTCTATCTTGCAGTGTTGGCAATCAAACCCAGAGCTTCACTCCAGCCAAGCTTGAAAGATTTTTCAATTTGGGAAAAGTAGGCATGAAATAAACCCAAATTAACATTTCTTCCTGGGTATTCAAGGGGTACCCTCCCCCTCCTTTGTAATTCAATTTGGATACTTATATTCAATACCAAGATTTTCAGTATTAGAGAAAGGGAAACAAAAATAAACAAGAGTCTAAAGTATCTACATAATCACCTCCTCACCCCTCAAAAAATAGTTCATGTCTTAATGTGAATTAATTTGAGAATTTGTGTGCGTGTGAGTGTGCACTCACTATGTAGACCAGGCTGGACTTGAACTCTCAAAGATCTGCCTGCCTCTGCCTCCCTGGTGCTAAGATTAAAGGCATGCGCCATCATGCCCAGCTGGGGAAAAGGTTTTGACAGATATACTGGAGGATCTTGAGATGAAATTGTGCTGAATTATCTTGATAGGTCCTAAATCTAATGGCAGGTATCCTTAGAAAGGACAAAGAAGAAAAGATGGCAGGCGACAGATGGGAGTAGTATAACCACAAGCTAAGGGGGATCCAAGGAATTCTGAACACTCAACAAAACCTGTAAGAGGGGAGGGCTTTCTCCCCAGTGCTTCCTGAGGAAGTGTGACTCTTCTAATTCCTGTTTGAGATTTCTGGCCTTAGAACCATGAGAAAATCCGTATATTATTTGAACCTTCAGGTTTGTGGTAATTCATTACCTCCACTTCAGGAAACTAATATGGGTATAAAGTAAGATCTTTAAATTGCAATGAAAGACTTAATCATTTAACCTGACTTAGCTTAAAGCAAATGTGTTTTAGGATAAGCACCATAGGTCTGGTTGATGAGGAAAATTTCTTTTAAAAGAATTACAGCTAGTATTGGCTGGAATAAAATGAGAAAGCAGCCCTAGCACTTGGGAGGCAGAGGCAGGCGGATCTTTGTGAGTTCAAGGCCAGCCTGGTCTACAGAGTGAGTTCCAGGACTGCTGGGACTACAGGGAGACCCTGTCTCGAAAAGACCAAAAAAAAAAAAATAAACTAACTAAAAAAAGAAACTTTTTTTCATTTACTTTATGTGTATGCCTGTGTGTGTGTGTGTTGCGTGTTATTATATATGTATATTTTCTTTGGACATTTGATCATTAAAAAGAGTGATCATACTGAATAAGGAGTGGGAGAAGTCCTTAGAAAAAAAACCGGTACAATTTTTTACCAGCTTGGTTGGTTAGTCGGTACTGTGGTAACCAAACACTGCAGGCCTACAGATATCTGATGTGATAGGAACCACACAATATCTATTGTCAGAGGCTGAAATAAAATGTTTCAAATATTTATTTTGTCGCCCAGTGTGGTGGCGCACACCTTTAATCCCCGGACTGGGAGGCAGAGGACAGGGCGATCTCGTGAGCTACAAGCCAGCCTGGGTCTACAAATGAGTCTTCCAGACAGCTGGGGCTTACATGGGACACCCACAACCCCCCGTTGTCTCTATCTCTCTCTCTCTCCTCTCTCCTGTCCTCTCCTCTCTCTTCCTCCTCACAACACACACACACACACACAACAGTTTTATAGAAGCTAAAATCATTGTACAGGATAGAAGAATTGTGAGACCAGAAGGAAAACAGTTCTAGAATGTAAGATCACATAGAGAATAGCTATTATTTCCTCAAGCAGTTTCCTGAAGGAAGAAAAAAAACAATTTTAAGGGAGACTGTTCTAAAGGGCACTGTACAAATAAAGGAGGTAGAATTTGTTTTGCATGTGGACTAAAAAATAAATAAACCATCCTGGGCAAATGTGAGTTAATGGATAATTCTAGGCTTTGATAATGATTAGGAAGATCTCTACTTTCTTTTTTTGAGACCAGTTGAGTAAAACCAGTCAGGATAAACATAAGGGGAGTATCCATGTAAACCCAATTAACAAACAACTGAGTCATTTGTGGAAGCCTCAACCGAAGTCCAGCCTATGAGTAGAGAGGTTTGCATACACAACATGCTAATCAAATAAAAAGCCCCATCCGTGTTCTTTTTTTTCCTCTGAATCTTACACACCCTATTCCACCCCCCTTGTCCGTGGGGCCCTTACAATCTGATACATGCCAACCTCTTCCACGAGAGTCCCTGGCTTTGGAGGAGGAAGAGCGGACGGGGAGTTGAGAGATAGGAAGTATCCATTTTTTTCTGATTGGGAACACATCAGGCAAACCCTTGGATATAAGTTCTCTGTTTTAAAATGGAGTATAGTTGAGACCTGTAGAAGTCTCCTTTTTTTTTTTTTTTTAAGGTGTCATCTCTGAAACTCAGCCAGAAGTGAAAGAAGTCTCCTTTTAATTATAGTTTAAAACACAAATAGAAACAAACATTAACCATTATAGCAAGTTATGCTATGGGCACAAACACATATGCTTGGATGATACCTTGTTTGGGGCATTATAGCTCTTTGACAAAGAGATGGCAACAGCTTTCTTTTATTTATTTATTTATTTATTTATTTATTTATTTATTTATTTATTTATTTATTGTTTTGCCTTGCCTTTTTGAGACAAGGTCTCCCCTTAGTCCCAGCTGGCCTAGAGCTCACTATGTAGACCAGGCTGACCTTGAACTCACATAGATCCGCCTGCCTCTGCCTCCCAAGTGCTGGGATTAAAGGTGTGCCCCACCACACCGTGCTGGGCAATAGCTTTCTGATGTGGCCTGTAAAGTCTCCTGACACTAGGGGGCACCAAGCATGCAGTATCAGCTGTGTGTCCTGCTCCCCCTTTCCCTCCCCCACCCCAAGCTGGCCATCTACTTTTCATATGTGGGTGCTAAGTTATATAGAATTGAAATGACAGCATATGAGATTTGCCTGGTGTTTGTTTTTTAGGAAAATTAAGTTAGTACCATATTGTAATTGTAATAAGTGGAAGAAGCATTGTTCTTAGCAAAAGTATGTAATACCGTGTAAAAATGTGTTTCAAGAGAGTCTTCTCACTTCTCAGGAATGATGTACTCTAATAAAAAACATTAGATTCAGGGGCAGAAGAGATGGTTAAGAGCACTGGCTGCTCTTGCAGAGGACCTGGGTTCAGCTCCCAGCATCCACATGGCTGCTCACAACTGTCTATAACACCAGTTACAGGGGATGTAACACCCTGTTCTGGCCTCTGAGGATACTCCATGCATGTGGTGTACCTATAAGCAGGCAAAATGAAACATAAAAAATAAAACATAAAAAAAATTAGAATTAATGCTAGATATGATGGTATACCCTTTTAATCCCAGCACATGGGAGGCAGAAGCAGGCAGATCTCATTGAGATCTAGGCCGGCCTGGTCTCTACGTAACAAGTTCCAGGCTAGCCAGCACTCCAGGGAGAGCCTATCTAAACCACAAAACCAAGAACAACAAAAAATAGAATTAAAAATCCTCCTGAAATGAGAAGGTGAATACAGTGTTTTCCTCCACAAATTTATTTACTTTGTTTATTAATGAAAATTTAAACTTTGGGACAGTGGGTTTGTATATGTTTTATTATTTTTAAGTCTTTTACATTAATTCCTTTTTTCTGTTTTTGAGGATTGAACATAGAACCTATGCATGCTAGGCAAGCATTCTGTCACTCAGCAGCTATATATACTCCCAGGCCCCCCCCCTTTTAATTTATTATTTTTTATGGGTATGAGTGTAGGTTGGTGCACCTGTGTTGTGCAATGCTAAGGAGGTCAGAAGAGGGCATTGGATTCCCCTGGAACTGGAGTTAAAGACAGTTCTTAGCCGCCATGTTGGTGCTGGGAATCGAACCTGGGTCCTCTGCAAGAGCAGTTGGTGCTCTTAACTGCTGAGCAATCTCTCCGGCCTCTGCCCCTATTTTTTATTGTCTTTTAAGAATATATTGAAGTTCTAGAACTGAGAGAAATTTGGCCTTTTGTAAAAATATTTTAATTATAGTCATTAAGAGTTAATTTATTAAAAGATTAAGAATAAAGTGTAATGGCTGCGATAAAATTATTCTAAGCATTGACAAAGATTTTCTTTGCAGTTTGATTTTCTCAAAATTTGAGTCTTTGAAGCATCCTGTTTTCAGAAGGATTTGTGTCACAGTTCATTTAAAATAGTAAAGACATTTTCCTAGGTGGAGAAGAGAACTTCAGAAACTGAAAGGAACAATTTGAGTTTCTGTCGTGGTTTGCATTCTATAGTCTATTGGAATCATTACTTGACTTTTAAGTTAGTTTTTAAATTAACCTTTCAATGTCTTTTCTAGGGTAGATTCACGAGGCTATTTCCACAGTGTGGATTACTGCCTTTCCTAAGAGCATGTCGTCCATCTTACCATTCACTCCGCCAGTGGTGAAGAGACTTCTGGGATGGAAGAAATCAGCTGGTGGGTCTGGAGGAGCAGGTGGAGGAGAGCAGAATGGACAGGAAGAAAAGTGGTGTGAGAAAGCAGTGAAAAGCCTGGTCAAGAAGCTGAAGAAAACAGGACGGTTGGATGAGCTTGAGAAAGCCATCACCACGCAGAATTGTAATACTAAGTGTGTCACCATACCCAGGTACGTGTAGCCAGACCTGGTGTTCTGTGGTCCCTTGAGAATTATCATGGGCACCTGGAGAAAAACTGCTGAATTTTTGTTACTCTCAAGTCATCTATACATTAAAACATGATTATTAAAACATTTTGTTCTAGTAAGTCTTGTTCATTTTACAGATCATTCTCTTGAGGTTTAATCAAGCAAAAAATATGATGCTGAGATACACTGTTTCATCTTCATTGCTTGAATTATGTATTTTCTCATTTTTGTGATTGAGTGAAAGTTGAACAAAGATTCATTGAGAGAGTTAAATACTCAAAACTACTAACAAGTAATGACTGATAGTTTTCTCTGTTGGTCAGAAGTTGAGTAGTTAACAGCCTCTTTTATATAGACTTCTTAATGTTGCATTGTAATAGAGCCTATCTCACAGACTGGCCTCCTATATTGGAAGAAATTCTTATGCAGTGATTGAAATTTTGAGTGTTATTTTTAATCATTTGTACATAAGTGCCACTGTTAGAAAGGTTGTGCTGGGTGATTTTAAAGTAAATACTAGTACTTTTTGTGTACATTATAGATCTTAAAAGTGTCAGAAATATAGAATTGTCTTAAGATGAGTGCAGTGTCATATGTGGGCCGATGTGAGGCATGTGGAACTGCTCTCTCTACTTGGTTCCTGTGAGCTTTTGAGAAACAGTTCTGATGCATGTAGATAACATGTCCTACTTGTGATTGTAGTAGACTATTTCTTGCCTTGATTGGCAAATTAATTATCCATTTCTTCTAACGTAGATATTTCATGTGTATGTTAAATAAGTTACCTTTCGTGGTTTGTTGTTCTGTTTTTTTTTTTTTTTTGTCTTTTTTTTTGTTTTTGTTTTTTTTTGTTTTGGTCTTTTCGAGACAGGGTCTCCCTGTAGTCCCACCTGTCCTGGAACTCACTCTGTAGACCAGGCTGGCTTTGAACTCACAAAGATCCGCCTGCCTCTGCCTCCCAAGTGCTAGGATTAAAGGCGTGCGCCACCACGCCCGGCGGTTTGTTCTGTTTTACAAATACTTTTGAAGTGCTTGCTTTCTATAAGGGATTGTTTCTGCACTTGTGGGTATATAGTGATGAACAAAATACAGAGATGAAAGAGGTAGATTATCCCACTGTTGAGCATGTAAACAAGAGTATCATTGAGATGGTGCCAACTGTGGAGAATATAGATCAAGATAACTGAGGGAGAAAGAAGCTGCTTTGGCTTGCCTGTGTGGTGCTTGAGCTGATCTCTAAGGAGCAGCAACCAGCTGAGGAAGAGGCAGGAAAGGGCCAGTGTAAAAAACGAGGTCTTAAGGAGTACAGAACCTGGAAGGACTTCACTCATATAGAGAGCATTATCGGGAACTGGGGAGCTTGAATGTTTGTCTATAAAATAGGAAACAAGGGGCTGGAGAGATGGCCTAGCAGTTAAGAGCGCCGACTGCTCTTGCAGAGGACCCGGGTTCGATCCCCAGCACCCACATGGCAGCTGAGAACTGTCTGAAACTCCAATTCCAGGAGAACTCCAGTTCCAGCGGAATCCGAGATCCTCTTCTAACCTCCACGGCAATGCACAAAACGGGTGCACAAAACTACAATGCATACGTACATTCATACACATACAGAAATAAATTTTAAAAAAAAAAATAGGACGGGGCTTGGAGAGATGGCCTAGCGGTTAAGAGTGCCGACCGCTCTTACAAGGACCGGGTTCTCGATCCTCCAGCAACCCACATGGCGGCCTGACAACCGTCTGAAACTCCAATTCAGGACAACTCCATTTCCAAGGGAATCCGACACCCTCCTCTGACCTCCCGCGCATTGCAAACACGGGTGCCCAAACTTGTATGCAGACAATAACATCATACACATACAGAAATAAACAAATGCCAGGTGTGGTGGCAATGCCTTTAATCCTAGCACTTGGGGAGGCAGAGGCACATGGATCTCTGAGTTTGAGCCAGCCTGTTACAGAATGATTTTCACAGACAGCTAGAGCTACAGGGAGACCCTGTCTCAAAAAGACCAAAAAAAAAAAAAAAAAGCCACACAAATGAGACATCTTTAAAACTCCATTCTTTTTTTCTTTTTTTTTTTTTTTTCTTTAACCCATCAGATCCAATTTGTGCTGCCCATATACTTCTGAGTAGGGCCATGCACACAAGTGACCTAACAGGGTCATACCCTTAAAGAAAACTGGCTCCCCCTCCCCTAGAAGCCATCAATTGTCAGTAATTCCTCAGTCAGAGGTAGGGGCTTGTATTCCCCTCCCCACTCCATCCTTGGGCTTGATTTTGTATAGACAACCACAACTGCTCTGAGTTCATGAGTACAGTGAGTGGTTCTGCCAGTTCTAGAAGATTCTCTTTTGATCTGTTCCTCTCCAACCTTTGGCTTTTACAATCATTTACAATCTCCCGTCTTCCCTGATAGTCCCTGATCATGTGCTATAGATGCCCCATTTGTGGCTGAGCCTTCCACTAAACACTTATTCTCTGTACATTGATCAGTTATGAGGTCTGGGAGCTGTATTGATTTATGGGTACAGATTTAGGAACTCAGGACAGTTTGATACTATGTCAATTTATCAGAATAATAGGTTTAAACCCCTTGGGGTCTGTGAGTGCCCCAGATACAAGTTCTTGGGCATATTTATAGCACCAGGCGTGGGTTTCCTCCTTTGGAGCAAGTCTTAAATCCAGTCAGAAAGGGATTAGTTGCCCCTATAACATTTTTGCCACTGTTGCAGCCATGGCAGTATCTTGCTACCTCTTTCAGTGCTTTGGTCCACAGGGTTCACAGCTGGCTGAGACTACTGCCTTTTCTCCAAGGCCTGCATGGCACCTGCCCCCCCCCCCCTTTACTGTGAAAGCTAGCTAACAGAAAGGAAACTTCCTGGTCGGTACCAACTTGATTTCTTCATGTCCTATGACCACAGTGTACTTTTTAAAAATGTAGGTTTGGCAGGGCGTGGTGGCGCACGCCTTTAATCCTAGCTCTCGGGAGGCAGAGGCAGGCAGATCTTTGTGAGTTCAAGGCCAGCCTGGTCTACAGAGGGAGTTCCAGAACAGCTGGGGCTACACAGAGACCCTGTCTCAAAAAGACCAAAAAAAATTTTTTTTTAAATAAATAAAAATGTAGGTTTGTTTGTGTGGATTGTTGTTAATCAAAAAAAATTTTTACACTGTAGTTTGGTGCCATATATTTTAAAACATTTAGTATTAGAAAATTAAGTCAAAATTAGCTGGTTCTTTCTTTTTTTTTGGGAGACAGGGTCTCCCTGTAACTCCAGCTAAAATCATTATTATGTAGACAGCCTGGTATCTATCTCACAGAGATCTGCCTGCTTCTGCCTTCTTGGTTCTGGGATTAAAGGCTTGTGCTACCACCAGTTTAAACAGTTCTATAAAATGAGATACAAAATAGATTTAATGTAACCTCATTCACTTAAAATTCCAAGTAATGTGTTCACAAAATACCTTAAGATTTTAAAATCTGGGGCTGGAGAGATGGCCTAGCTTTTAAGAGCACTGACTGCTCTTGCAGAAGACCTGGGTTTGATCCCCAGCACCCACATGGCGGCCGAGAACCGTCTGAAACTCCAATTCCAGGAGAACTCCAGTTCCAGGGGAATCCGACACCCTCTTCTGACCTCTGCGGCATTGCACGACACGGGTGCACAAACCTACATGCAGACAGTACATTCATACACATACGAAATAAATTTTAAAAAAAATTAAAAATTAAAAAAGATTTTACAAATCTAAAAATACAAGTTCAATTGATGAAGAATATGTTGAACTAAAAAAAAATAGGAAGTGTTTACACCTGAAATGCTTTTTTTGTTGTTGACTTTAGCAGTTTCCTTTGTGCCCTCTGTACCCATTAAAATTAGAGTGGGATTAAAAATAGGACAGAGACGGTCCTGGCTTTCTGTTCTTCCCATTCCTCACCTTATTGCTCCAGCTGCCTCTGAAGGTTTGGAAACTGCAGAGATCAATATCACTAGTGCTTCCTTCCTCCCATTGTGTGGAGTGCCACAGAGCAATTCAGGTAGAATTCACCCTACTAATCCTGAATGTGCTAAGTATTAAGAGTCTCAGGAAATCTTTCCACCTTAGCATTTTTAAGACTGAAGAAAGGGTCATAATATCATAATGGGACTTGAAAAAAAAAATGGCTTTTAGTACATCAATAAGGCAAAACCAAAACCTGGTGATGATGGGGTTGTAAAATCAAAAGGAAGTTATTATGGCATCTAGAGTAGCAATAGTAGCCATAGTAGCCATAGCCACTGTGTAAGAATGTAGAATTTAAGTTGGAAAGGTTTTGGTGGTACTTTGACCATGTAGGTATTTATATATATGTAAATCTTTGATCTAAGGAAACAGTTAAGGGTACAAGGATTTGTACTGTTCTTAGAATGTTTTTATAGTGGGGAAAAATGTAGAAGTCCTTAGTTTCTTTAATAATAAAGAAAAGTTACTTAACTCATTTTATGTCACAGTTGAACAAGGTTGATAAAACAGTTATCTGCCAATTTCTGATATAAACAGATACAGAAGTTAGAATTATCAGAAACTACACTTGACTGGTTGTCAAAACCCAGATCAACAGGACAAGGCCAAGTTTACTACACACATTAAAGGATGCTGCTGCTGTTGCTGCTGCTGCTGCTGCTGTTAGACATCTATTAATATGATACCTGCACACTTAGATTTAAGAGAAACTTAAGGATCGTGTTGATGAATCTAGAAAAAGTATGCTGTTAGATTCACTACTGATGTTAATAAAATAGAAGTAGGTATATTCTTAGTTTAATAATGCATATCTTTAAGTTTTTATGTTTATTACTTTTGCCTGCATGCATGTAAATGTACCACATGTATGCAGTACCTCTGGAGGCTAGAAGAGGGTCATGGATCTCGTGGATCTAGCATTACGGGAGGTTTGTGAGCTGCCATGTAGGTGCTGGGAACCAAACCTGGGTCTTCTGCAAGAGCCGAAAGTACTTTTTAAAAAAATTTTTTTATTTATTTTTTATGTGTATGAATGTACTGTGTGCATGTAGGTTTGTGCACCCGTGTCGTGCAATGCCGCGGAGGTCAGAAGAGGGTGTCGGATTCCCCTGGAAATGGAGTTCTCCTGGAATTGGAGTTACAGACGGTTCTCAGCCACCATGGGGTGCTGGGGATCGAACCCGGGTCCTCTGCAAGAGCAGTCAGTGCTCATAACTGCTAGGCCATCTCTCCAGCCCAAGAGCCGAAAGTACTTTTAACTGCTGAGCCATTTCTTCTGCCCCTGATAAAGCATGTCTTTAATATATTATGTTTAATCATGAAACTTTAAAGAGCATTATACCAAATTGTTAATATGAGTTATCTAAAACTTCTCTTCCTAATGCATATATGTAAAGGTGTCCTTTACCTTTACAACCAGTAGTTGAAAGTTTAAATAGGATTGGGGCAGTTTAATTCTTGTCTACTTTTTGTGTTTTTCTCTGTATCATTCTAATTTTAGTTTATGTACTGTAAAAGTGACTTCTTTGAAGTCAGCTTTTCTGTTAAAGGATCATTTGAGGTGGATCTGATGATCTCTAATTCTGGTGCATAGAGGCCAACAGGATTATGAGTTCCACACAAGCCTAGGTTACATATACAATGAGACCCTGTTTTAAGAAGAACCTTCCGTCCAGGCATGGTGGCACACGCCTTTAATCCCAGTAGAGGCAGGGGGATCTCTGGTGAGTTCAAGGCCAGCTTGGTCTACATAGTGAGCTGCAGGCCAGCTTGGGACTAAAGGGAGACTCTGACTCAAAAAGAAAGTCATCCAGGCATAGTGGTACACACCTTTAATCCCAACACTTGGAAGACAGAGGCAAGCTGATCTCTGTGAGATTGAGCCAGCCTGTTCTACATAGGCTAGCTGGGGGCGACAGGGGGACCCTGTCTCAAAAAGACTTCCCAAGCAATTCTGTTATTTTCTTAGGGTTCTTACATACAACACACATGCACAAACAGGTTTTTGCCTCTAGAAATATGTTACTTTTAAAGCAGTATGTATACATGATTGAATACATTTGAGAAATAAGTCTCTCATCCCTCTTCTTTTTTCACCCAGTTTTCCTCTCCAGTGAAAGTTATATTTATTCATTAGTTTAATGCCCCTCCAGGATTAAAAACCTTTATTTTTAATGGAGTCGTTGACATTTGAATTTTCTAAATGTTCAAACATCTGGGTAATCAAGATAACTTTATTTAGATTTTCAACTTTCTTTTCTGACTTTCTATTTGTATCCTTTACTTGTCTGGATAGACCAGAATAGTCATACAGAAGTAATTTTGAACCCAAATTATGTATGGTATTCAGAAGAGGGGAAGTTCTCTCTCCGTTCATGCATGGGTGAATGACAGTCCGTGTAGTGCACTATGACAGAGGCTCTGCCTTTGAACTTTGATAGCCTGTTTTTGAGTCAGCTTACTCAGCTCCTAGGGATGTGACAGTACTTTTTTACTGCTTCCTCATATGGGAAAGGCAGTATTGCTTTATGAATACTTTCACAGTATAATTTCTGTCCCATTGAAATAGTGTGAGATTCATAAGCTATAAACTACTTGCCATGAATACGGTTTATTTGAAATATTCACACATGTTTATTTGAAATATTCACACATGTTCTGTGTCTTCACTTTCATAGTTTTCAACTGAATATAGGTTAAATTGTAGACATTTAGTTGTACTATCTGTGCTTAGAAATGTAAGTTTCTGCTAGGCAGTGTTGTGTTGCATATAATTTATTTTATTCAATTGTATAACACTTGTAAAATCAATTAGATCAATGAAATGCTTTATAAATGCATAGAACTGGGGCTGGAGAGATGGCCTAGCGATTAGGAGCGCCGACGCTCTTGCAGAGGACCCAGGTTCGATCCCCAGCACCCACATGGCGGCCGAGAGCCGTCTGAAACTCCAGTTCCAGGGGAATCCGACACCCTCTTCTGGCCTCCGCGGCATTGCACTACACGGGTGCACAGACTTGCATGTAGACAGTACATTCATACACATACAGAAATAAATAAAATTAATAAAAAAATTTTTTTTAATGCATAGAACTTTGAGGTTATAGATAATAGATGTAGTTTTATCAACTGCGGCAGTTACATTTTTTGGGTTCTGTTTATAATTGTTAAAATACTTGGGTTGTGGTTAAGGATGATGTAAAATGGGTTTGAAAGACACCTTGCAAGACCCTTGACCTTTAATGCCCAAATTGATAGTTCTTGAATTTTTGAAAGGTCTCCCCTTTAAATTTTTTTTATTTTGTGTGTATATGATATATGCATGTGTATGCATACTCGTGTGTGAATTCTGGTGCTATGGGGAGTGTGTATGAGTATGTGTGTACGTGCGTGCGCGTGTGTGTGTGTGTGTGTGTGTGTGTGTGTGTGTGTGTGTGTGTGTGTAGGTCAGACAGAACAACCTCAGGTGTAGGTCCTCACTTTCCACTGTGTTTAAGACAGGGCCTCTGTCGTTTTTCCGCTGTGCCAGGCTGGTTGGCTTGCAGGTGTAGGTCCTCACTTTCCACTGTGTTTAAGACAGAGCCTCTGTCGTTTTTTTACTGTGCCAGGCTGGCTGGCTTGCAGATTGCCAGGACTTCTTCTATCTCTGCCTCCTGTTTCCCCTTAGGAGATCTGGAATTACAGATGTTCACACCATGTCTGGCTTTTACATGGGCTCTGGGGATTCCAACTCCGGTCCTCATGTTTGTGCAGCAAGTGTTTTTAGCCAGTGAGTCATCTTCCCAGCCCACATAGGACATTTTTATCATTCACTTTAGAGAAAACACCTACCTACAGTAGCACTTTTGTTCCTCTGTAAATTATACCCAGATTAAACAGTCTCTATAATTTTAATTTAAATATTTTATTTTTATGTGTGTGTGTTGTGTGCATGTACGTAAGTGTACGACATGTGTGAATGCAGTTCCTAAAGAGGCCGGAAGAGGAAGTTGGATACCCTGGAATTGGAGTTACAGTTTGAGCCTCTCTTTGAGTGTTGGGAACTAAACTCAGGTCTTCTGCAAGAAGAGCAAGGGCTCAGCCAGGTGTGGTGGCTGGAGTTCCAGGCCAGCTGAGGCTACAAAAAAAAAAAAAAAAATAGCAGGGGCACTTAAACTGCTGAGCCACTTCTCTAGCCTCCTATAATTTTAATTTTTTAAATACTTGGTGCAGTGCAAACAGCAAATTTTTACTTTCCTTATGCCCACAATTTACTGTATTGGCTTTAGGGAGAGACTCATTATGCTTAAAATAATAGTCATAACCATTTCATTTTTCTCAGTATCCTGTCAGTTTCCAGCCTTAACAAGCCATTTCAGTTTACTCAGATTATTTCTATAGGACTAACTATATTCTGGGACAGCATTTAACAGTGTGTTCCACTCTCTTCCCTTTCTTCCTGTGGTAGAGTACTTGCAGGCCTGTGTGGTCCCCACTTAAAATACAGGGTAAATATACTTGCATTCAAGGGACCTCTAATAGACATTACCATATGAGGACTGTAGAGAGGTGAAATACAATAGTAAGATACCAGTTTGGGATATCTTATGTTACTTTAAATCTTCTCTTGTACTTGGACTAAAATTAACATGTCTCTTGTTTTGTTCTTGGCATCTCCCCTCCATTCCTTTTGAATTTGGGTATTTCTATTGGCATATCTTTGAGTTTACTGCTCCTATTTTTGTGCTTGCAGTAGATGGTGCCAGTCTACTGTTAAATCCATCTAATGAGTCCTTCAAATATTTCTCAATCTTAGTTTTTTATATAGATTCTAAATGGGTCTTGTAATTTCTGTATCCATTTTGTCTTTTCCTTGCAATATTTATAATATAGTTATAATAGTTACATTAAAGTGTGTTAACTCTACTGGAACATCTCTTAGTCTTCTTTTTAAAATATATTTTATTTTATTTTATGTGTATGAGTGTGTTGTGTTGTGCAATGCTCTCAGAGGTCAGAAGGCATCAGATCCCCCGGAACTGGAGTTACAGATGGCTGCTAGCCACCATGTGGGTGCTGGAAATTAAACCTGGGTCCTTTGCAAGAACAGTCAGTGCTCTTAAACACTGGGCCAATCTCTCCAGCCCCAGTCTACTTTTTTTGTTGTTGTTGAATACTTCACAAATAAGCATGTTATCCTTCCACAGGGGCTATGCTAATCTTCTGTTTCATTCCAGCTTTAGTATAGGTCCTGCCAAATCTAGCATGAATTTAATACTATAGCCTGTCTAATCTTTTTATTATCATTCATGTTTTCCTGCCTCCCCATATGTCATATAATGAATTTAATACTATAGCCTGTCTAATCCTTTTATTATCATTCATGTTTTCCTGCCTCCCCATATGTCATATAAATTCACTGATATACTGTCACAGCATTTTAAAAATCCACATATAGGACGTGGTGGCACACTCCTGTAATCCCAACACTCGGGAGACAGAGACAGGTGGATCTCTGTGAGTTCAAGGCCAGCCTGGTCTACATAGTGAGCTCCAGGTCAGCTGGGACTAAAGGGAGACCCTGTCTCAAAAGGACCAAAAAAAAAAAAAATCCACATAAAAATTATGGGGTGCCGGAGTCCAGCTCCAGCAGGTTCAGTTCCTGAAGTGGGTGGTCGCAAAGGCGGCGAAGAAATTAATCAAATAGGACACAAGAATCTCTTTTTCATGACCTGAGGAGCATCTATCTTACCTGTTCCTGTGCAGAGGACCTCTTGGGTTCTTCACTCTGCCGATTTCTTGACCTAAGGATCAGAGAGGGTTTGCCTTCTCTGATCCTCTGCAGAGGACCTTGCCAATTTGCCACTCTGCCGAATTCCTGACCCAAGGATCAGAGAGTTTGCCTTCTCTGATCCTGTGCAGAGGGCCTTTCGGGTTTGCCACTCTGCCGATTTCTTTTCTTCTCTTTTTTCTTCTCTGCTCCTCAGGTCCCAAAGTTTATTTTTATATGCCTATACATGTTATGCAAGTCTAAGCTAATGATGAAAAAAATAACCCAACTTCCCTGTAAATACTTTTCAGAAAATTCACACATGAAATTATTCTTAACATCAAAAACAGTAAAACAATAATGGTACAATCATTTAGTTGAGACATCAAGAAGGTGAAACAATAATAGTGCAACCATTCAGCTAAGCAGTTTAACAGTTTTGCAGCACAGTGAAGTTAATGTTAACTTTTTTTTTAAATTTATTTTCTATGTATATGAATGTACTGTCTGCATGTAGGTTTGTGCACCTGTGTCCTGCAATGCCTCGGAGGTCAGAAGAGGGTCTTGGATTCCCCTGGAACTGGAGTTTTCCTGGAATTGGAGTTACAGACGGTTCTCATCCGCCATGTGGGTGCTGGGGATCGAACTCCGGTCCTCTGCAAGAGCAGTCGGTGCTCTTAACCGCTAGGCACTCTCTCCAGCCCCAATGTTAACTTTTAGCTCTTAAGGACTCCATTCTTTATGCCTTGGGGTTACGTAGGTGCTGGACAGTGTAAAAAAATGAGCTTTAAAGCTTTAACAATAGAGAACTTTATTTTTCTCACTTTAGTTCCTTGTTTTCCTCAGTTTCTGTTTTTAACACTTTCTGCTAAGGTGATTTTCTAAGGGCTACTAAATTTTGAGTCAGATCACTAGAATCCACTGTTTTACTGGACTTAGTTTCACTTTGCCCTACAATCTTCTTTTTAGTTTAAACCTGACCATGAAATCAAAATTCCTTTCTTTACTTGGGCAATCTGTGCATGACACAGTTTCTGTAGAGGTCTTAATTACTACTGTATTATACTTTTAAGTTGTGTACACAGCGCCATTATTTCTCACAATGTACTCATTTCTAGAAAAGGCAGACTTGTCAGTTCCACTCCTTGAGGCAGAAGCAGGTACCCTAACTGCTAGAAAGCCAAAAGTCAAGCAGGCGAGAAAAATAAGAATTCATATGATAAGAAGAATTATTAAAAACCAAGGTCAGCTGGAGAGCAGACTTCAACCAGATGGGTCAGGTCACTGGAACTTTGTCAAGCAGTGAACCTTTCACGAATGGCTCCGCCAATAGGGGGGCTGGAGAGATGGCCTAGGGGTTAAGAGCACTGACTGCTCTTGCGCGGCGGGTTCAATCCCCAGCACCCACATGGCTGCTGAAAACCTTCTTTAACTCAAGTTCCAGGGGAATCCGACACCCTGTTCTCTTCTGACCTCCGAGGCATTGCACCACGACACGGGTGCACAAACCTACATTCATACACATATGAAAAATTTTTTAAATTTACAAAGAATGATTGAAAAAGAATTATAGGTGCTGTAAATGATGGTTTCATGAGAGTGATGTACCTCTCTCAGGTAGATGGTGAGAAAAGCTGACTGTTTTAATCTGATCAAGGTTTGAACTAGATTGGAGCTGGGTTGCATTTTGATTTGATCTACATCAAACATTGGCTTATACCTCATCTACAAACAACTTTGGGATTTTGATTGAAAACTTGGTGGGCTCTCCCTAATCCTACAGACTTGAGTACGGCCCATTGGACTCAGCTTTTAAAATCTCATAAACTTCTTTATGGGAAGAGGGAAGAGACTTGTGACTGTCAAAAGTTCTACTGTGTTTTTTTCCTCATCAGGTTTTCTTTCTCTGTCCTCGACTTGCACCTAGAATCTCCACTGACTCCAAGGGAGGAAATGGAAGTTGTCGGTTCACTTTAGTAGGTTTTTTTTTTTTTTTCTTTACAGTTTTAGTTCATTTGGATCTCATTACTTAGTTTTTCATTGTCTTTGAACAAGTTTTTCTCTTTTCTGTTAGAATGGGAACATTGGCCAACTAGGTCCTGCTTATATCTTACCTGGCAGGAGGACTGTGAAAGAATATAAAAAATAGAAATCTTGTGTTAAATAGAAATCTTGTGTTATTTATTAAGAGAACAGTGGATTGTAAGTAATCTATGTCACAATTGAGGTACACTAGCAATTCTGCAAGATTCACAGAAAGGATTTCCTGAAATAAGCATTGCTATACTTTTGTGTTTTTTTGGGGGGGGGGTGGGTATGCACATACATGTGCATGAATGTGAGTTTGTGTACCATGGTATGCATGTGGAGATCAGAGGACGATTGCTAGAATGGATTCTGTCCTTCCTGGAACCATGTGGGTTCCAGGACGAAGCTCAGGTGGTCAGGCTTGGTGGCAAGTCTGACTTTACCCACTGAGCTGTTTCATTGGCCCAAGCATTGCTACAGTTAAACCACTCATTTATAGGTCATAACAAAATATAAATTCAGGAGAAGGACCATATTGTAAAAATTTTCTTGATGTATCTGTGATAGTATTTTCTCTTTTCCTTCAAACCAAAGGTCTTCAGAATGGCTCAGTTTGACTTGTGTCTGTTGAAGTTTCCCTCTTCCCATAAAGAAGTTTATGAGATTTTAAAAGCTGAGTCCAATGGGCCGTACTCAAGTCTGTAGGATTAGGTGAGAGCCCACCAAGTTTTCAATCAATACATAGACTGGCATCTGACTTTTATGGAAAAAGCCTAAAAAGTGAGAGACCAGCCAGAGCTGTCTGTTAGAGCAGTGTAGTAAAGAGAGCATGTAATGGGTAAGAGGTGCAAGAGTGACCCATGGACTGAATAGACTAGTAAGGTTGTTGATATTGTCTGGTCTTGAAGGGCTCAAGAGACCTGACTGGGTTGGGTTCGAGTGATCTAGGCAGAGCAGCCTGAGAAATTAGTTCTTATAGCCAGAGCACATGGAGGAAAGAGTCTCAGCATTTGGGTGTTTGGCTTCCACAGGGTCCCACCATTGCTTTGTCACAGTAGACCCCTCTCTCCTGCTATCCCTGAACTTGACAGGCCTTAAAAAGAACACTTGGACAGCCCTGTGAGACAGTGTTTTCACTTGGATCAGGCAGAAGTTTTAGTTTTAAAGAGGTTTGTCATTAATGCATGTTTCTGGATATGACTAGAAAACCCTTGATATCTTTTTGAAGAACTCAGTTTGACAAGAGTGTGTTGTGGGTAGTGATACTGGGCAGTGGGAGGAGGCTCACCAGAGCCAGCTTGTTCCATGTTTTGTCTATGTCTTCTGTTGGAACCAAAGGTTCCAAGTTGGGGTGGGGACAAAACGAAAATACGTTGAGGCTAGAAGGACATTACATGCGTCTTCCAGAAACTTCCATTTTAACATTCAGTATTTTTTTCTGGACTTAATTCTGTTTGACCACAGTAGTCTGTTAAGTTATCTTGTGATGCTTTCTTTTCTTTTCTTTTTTTCTTCTTTTTTTTTTTTTTTTTTTTTTTTTTTTTTTTNTGTGTCTTTTTGAGACAGGGTCTCCCTGTAGCCCCAGCTGTCCTGGAACTCACTCTGTAGACCAGGCTGGCCTTGAACTCACAAAGATCCACCTGCCTCTGCCTCCCCAGTGCTAGGATTAAAGGCGTGTGCCACCATGCCCAGGATGCTTTATTTTCAAAGACCATTTTATTGTGAACATTTTAATTGGGATTTCTATTATACCATCATATCCTTCCCTGGAAGTGATGTGGGTATGGGTATGTTTAAATACATGTTCATGTGTGGGTGTGCTTGTGTTTTCAGGTATGTAGAGCACAGAAGTCAGCATCACATCTCTTCCTGAATCATTCTCCACCTTAATTCAGAGGGACAGATCTCTCACTGAAGTTCAGCATGTTGTTTGCCTGGAGTTGGCTAGTCCCAAGGCTCCTCTTTCTCTCTGCCTTCAAAAAAATGCATGAACTCAACAAGGCTATACTGTACAGGTTCGCTGCCTGTCTAAAAGTCAGTATTTTGGGGTCTAGAGAAATGGCTTAGTGGCGAAGAGCACTGTCTTTTCTTGTAGAGGACCTGCATTGGGTTCCCAGCACCCATAGGATGGCTAACAGCTATCCCTAACTTCAGTTGCAGGGAATCAATGTCCTTTTCTGACCTCCACAGGCATTGTATGACACAGGTGCACTTTCATACACCCAGGCAATGCATTCATAATGCTAAAATAAAAAATAGTAAATAAAATATTTCAAAAAACAATCTTTTCATAAATACTAGCTCAAATGGAAGTGATAATAAAAAGAATTATAAGAATTGCCATTAGCCAGGTGTGGTGGCACATGCCTTCAATCCTAGCACTTGAGAGGCAGAGGCAGGTGGATCTCTGTGAGGGCAAGATCTGCCTGATCTACATAATGAGCTCCAGGCCAGCTGGGACTAAAAAGGAGACCCTGTCTCAAAAAGCCAAAAAATAAATAAATAAATAAATTAGTTAATTAATTAAAAAGAATTATCATTAAAACTAAAACACCTAGGAGTACATTTTTTTTCTTGAATGCTTTAAGATCTCCACATCAAAGCTTTGCTTAAAGAAATCAGGAAATAATGAGGGAGCTGCAGTTCTGGTATAGCCAGCCAGGTCTGTGGTTCTCTGGCACTCCTCACAGAACTGCACAGAAACTAAAGAGGCATAAGGTGCTAGAGAAACAGAAATGGGCATTGGGGGGAAAGCATTTGCCAGTTGGAAGAAGGGAATGGTATGGTGAATTTTGCTTTTATCCACACAGTACACAGGGTAGCTAAGATTTTGATGGAAAACACACTGCCACTCTAGCCTGAAGAGCCACAAACCAAAGTTTGGGCAAACACTGCATTGAAAAGAATGAGAAGAATCCCAGCAAGGAGTGAACTACACAGGAGAGCCCCAGCTACTTTTTAAAATTTTGCTGAAAATCACTGACCACATGTGTGGGGCTGCCCCACTAAAGATTAAAAAGAGGAAAATTCAGTTTGATTCAAACCTATTCAAAGCAGAAATTAACAGTGGGAGAATAACAGAACCTGCCTCATCACTATAAATACTAGATCCAGTATGCAATCCTGGATTACTCACAATACAAAGAATAAAGAAAAGGAGGCCAACCAAGAGACAACTTAAATATTTAAACTACCAGAAAACAAGCTGACAGATAAAGCATGTTTGCTTAGTTGAAACATTGAGTAATACTGTTAGTGGGCTTAAATTACTTGACTTCAAGAATTATAGAGTGGTACTGCCATAAAAAGAAATAAACGAGTGATATAAAATAGATTAAAACCTATTTGAGGGCTGGTGAGATAGCTCAGCAGGTAAAAGTGATTGCTGCCAAGCCTGACAGTCTTTGAGTTCAGTCACTGGGACCTACATGGTGCAAAAGAGAACTGACAACCACAAGTTCTCTTTATGCACTGTGGTGTGCCATTCCCTTTCCCCAAACACACAGAATAAATAAAAATAAAATAATGTCTGTTTGAGTATTTTGAATACAAAGATGGTATGGCAAACCTATAGGGAAAGGAAAGGCTTGGAGTAATGCATACTGAAATGGCTGTAAATCTGCATGGAAGAACGAGCCTAGCCTGACCTTCCACCATATGAGAAATATTCCAGATCCATCACCCATCATTCTTATCCAGGAGCTAAAACTATAAAACATGTTTAAGAAAATACAGGGAGTAACTATATTTGAAACATGGGTTAGGCTGTTTTAAAAGAGCATTGAAAACAGGAACCATGAGAGAAAGTTGAATTGCACTGTCAGTATTCAGAGCATCTCGTTAAAAGACTGTTTAGAAATGTATTGGCCAGTGTGGGAGAAAATAATTATAAAACCTGTTTCTGAAAGAGGATTGCACTCAGAGTTTGAAGAAACTCTGTAATTTGGTAGTGAAAACACGAGTAGCCTCAGTTTTTAAGTTGTCAGAAGATTTGGATCCTTCACTGAAGACACAAAGAGCCAAGTCAGGAAATGGAAAAATCCAGTGTGGTTAGTGACCAGAAAAATGCAGATTGAAACCATAAGGAAATAGCACAGTACAACTAACTACCAGCATATAGTTGAATAGACCGACCAACCCAGGAGTTCCCAAGTATTGAGGGAGAGAGATGTATATGCTCTCTGGAGGAAGAAGCACCAGTTTTGTTTTTAGAAAATTAAACATGCATCATCTACTTAATGTTTCAAAAGTTCTAGATATATTTACCAACAGTGATGAAATTGGATGTCCACAAAAAGATATGCACTACAGCTTGGATGTTCAGCAGCTTGATTCACAGTCATTACAGCCGGCAGCGGGGCAGGTACCCATTAGTAAAAGAATGACTAAACAAACTGGTCTGTTCAGGTAATGGGAAACTCAGCACACACATTAAAAAATTCCTGTCCTGTATGTGAGCATACACGAATGTCAATCATGCTGAGTCAAACTGAATCCCAAAGAGAATATGCTGTGTCATTCCATTCATTTGACATTATGGAAGGCACTAAATTTAGGGTGAAAAAATGGGAGTAGGGGAATGGAAGGGAGGAATTAACTGAGAAAGCATGAGGGATGGTTTTGATAGGGTTGAGGATTACATGGTTTATTATAAATTTTACTTCAAGTGAACAGTGAGCCCTAATATGTATGATACAGTGTATATAAATTTGAAATGTCTGCTTTGTCTTCCCCCCCATTTGTATTGAGTTGTTTTTTGTTTTCATTTTGTTTTGTCTTTTTTTAAAATTTTATTATTTTTTATGTGTATGAGTGTACTGTCTGCATGTAGGTTTGTGCACCTGTGTCGTGCAGTGCCGAGGTCAGAAGAAGGTGTCAGATTCCCCTGGAACTGGAGTCAAAGACGGTTCTCAGCTGCCATGTGGGTGTGGGTATCGAACCCGGGTCCTCTGCAAGAGAAGTCGGCACTCTTAACCGCTAGGCCGTCTCTCCAGCCCCTGTTTTGTCTTTTTGAGATAGGGTTTCCCTGTAGACCCAGTTCTGGAACTTGCTATGTAGACCAGGCTGGCCTTGAACTTACAGAGATCCACTGGCTCTGCCTCCCGAGTGTGTTGAGTTTTTATATTGTAGTGGGCACATTATAGAGTATAGAGGGAACATCCTTACCCTGCCTTTATAGCGATTACATTTTAAAAGGGTTTGTGTATACACACATACACCATGCGAATGGTCATTTTGTTGGTGTTTGCTGTAAAATGCAGAGGAGATACTTTGCCCCATTATTTAGAGAAGAGAGGACGAGAAACCTAATCTTAACTCCGGAGTGCTACTGGAAAGTGGATGAGAGCAGTAGTTGTGGGATACCGGGATACAAGCAAAGGAAGCAGGGTATTTCAGATAGTGGGGCCAGAACAATCAAAGCCTTTTCCCAAGTACATGGCCACCAAGTAGGAAAGAGACAAGACAGAAGGGTAACACAGGAACATAAACCTGTGGTCCTTCCTTGGTGTGACAGAAGGAAACTGTTAAGACTATAGAGAATGCTGGAGAGAGCACAGTTGGTGAAGTGCTTAAGAATAAAGGATCCAAATTAAGGATGGACTAGAAGAATTTCAGGATTTTTTTTTTTTTCCGCCTCAAGACAAGGTCTCTTACAGCCTAGATGGTCTTATGCTCCCTTTAGGTGAGGATACTGCTCCTCCTCTCCCCACTTCCCAAGTGCAAGGTTGCAGGCATGTACTGGCACACCCATTTTATGGAGTGCTTGGAAGTGAACCCAGGGCTTCATGCATGCTAGGCAAGCATTCTGCCATTTGAACTATATCCTCTGCCTCCTAGAAATTCTTAAAAGCCAAAGTGACTTGGAACCACAGAACTAGAGTTAATTTTTGTGGCTTCTTAAGGTACATATAACAAAATTTTAAATGGAATATACTCCTTTTTGGTCAGTGAGAACTTAATTGTTCACTTGCATCCTTTGCTAATTTGTAAAGAACAAAGTTCTGAAGGCTCTTGGTATGACAGAAGGAAAGTCAAAAAGCTGTCGAGAAGGCTGGAAAGAGAGCACAGTTTGCGAAGTGCTTAAGAACTTGAGTTTGAGCCCCAGAACCTACATAGAAAGGACAGGTACACCGAGTGTTTGTAATCCCAAAGCTGAGGAGGCAGAGGTAGGTAGGACTGATGAGTTCCAGGCCAATGAGAGACCCTGTCTTTGAAATAAAGTGGAGTGCCAGGTGTGGTAGCTCATGCTTTTAATCCCAGCACTCGGAGGCAGAGGCAGGCAGACCTTTGTGAGTTCAAGGCCAGCCTGGTCTACATAGTGAGCTCCAGGCCAGCTGGGACTAAAGGGAGACCCTGTCTCAAAAAGACCAAAAAAAAAAAAAAAAAGCAAAGTGGATTGAATGACAGGCATGGTGGTGCACGCCTTTAATCTCAGCCCCGGGAAAGCAGAGGCATGTGGATCTGTGAGACTGAGGCCATCCTGGTCTACATAGTGACTTGAGGCGGGCTGGGACTAGAGAGAACATGCCATTTAAAAAAAAAAACAACAATAAAATCATGTAGATTGAGCTGGGGAGATGGCTCAGTGGGTAAAAGCACTTGATTGTACAAGCCTCATTACCTAAGTTCAGATCTCCAGAACTCACATGAGTCAGGTGTAGCACTAGCATCTATAATCCCTGCATGTCTGTGTGGGGAGATGGGATGTGGAAACAGGAGAATCTCCAGAAGTCACCTAAAAAGGTATCCTGTCTCAAACACCTCAAAAAAAGGTAGAAAGGTGGGGACAGACTATTTGACCTCAACACATATCTCATGCACACAATAACATGGATGTTTCCTCAAGAGCATTACTGAGCTTGTCTGGCCTACACAAGCACGCACGCTGTAGAGGTAGATAGTGTAGGAATGGTGGCATTCTGCTGTGGAGACCTTTTTACTATTATGGTCATCTTTGATTACCAAGTTATCTAGTCTCTGTCATAAGTAAAAATAATTAATGATACGTAATTAGTTACAGATTATTTCCTACAAATTCATATTAGAAGAGCTAGAGCCTCAAGTGACATTCTTTTTTTTTTTTTTTTTTTTTTTNTTTGTCTTGAGACAGGGTCTCCCTGTAGCCCCAGCTATCCTGGAACACACTCTGTAGACCAGGCTGGCCTTGAACTCACAAAGATCCGCCTGCCTCTGCCTCCCAAGTGCTAGGATTAAAGGCGTGTGCCACCATGTCCAGCTGACATTCTCTATACCATTCTAATTAATTAACCTTTTAATTTTACTCAGTATTGAACTTAATTTCCCCACAGGGGCATGCCAGGTTCTTAGCCCTTTTGATTTGTAGAAGAAACATTTTCTTTAGGCAAGAAGGTCATGAAAAATAATATATATATTTTTTACTTTGGTTGTTTAGTTACTGTAGTAATTCATACAGACAACAGGAACAGTATAACTACTTTAAACATTTCTTGGATTCTGTCTTTTGTCCAAAGCTTTCCTTTTACAAAGCTGTCACTTAAACCTGTATCTTAATACATGCTAGTTAAGCATGCTACAACTGAGGTGTATCCCCAGCCTTTAGGGTTTTAAAATAGGATCTCACCATGTATGTAATAGGAAATCAGACTTGCTTTGAATTTGCTGTGTAGCCCAGGCTGGCCTCAAACTCACTTTGTAGCCTAGAGGAAGAGTAGCTTGAAACCCATGATCAGTTTTCCTGCCTTAGCCTGCTGAGTGGTGGAATAGCAAGGTTGCACCAGGAAGACCAGTGCCAAGTGAGTGTTTTCTTGAACTTAATTCTTACTGCTTAAAAACAAAAAACAACAAAAAAAAAACTCCCCAAAACAAATATATAAATAAATACACATTCCCTTCATGTAAAAGTATATTAATTTACAAGCAGGGCGTGATGGTGCACTCCTTTAATCCTAGCACTCGGGAGGCAGAGGCAGGCGTATCTTTGTGAGTTCAAGGCCAGCCTGGTCTACAGAGTGAGTTCCAGGACTGTTGGGGCTACATGGAGACCCTGTCTCGAAAAGATAAAAAAAAAGTATATTAATTTACACAAACATAATATTTGTGAATGAACCGCAGTGCAAAATGTTAATTTAGGTGGGTGTTTAAAATACATATGCTAGGATACAACTGTAAGTTATATACTAGATTTGAAATTTTGAAAATTTTTAATTTTTTAAATTTATTGTTTTATGTGCATGAGTGTATTGTCAGCATGTATATAAATGCACCTGTGTAGTGCAAGGCCTACAGAGGTCAGAAGGTGTCAGATACCCTGGAACTCGAGTTAGGGATGATTGTTAGCTGCCATGTGGGTGCTAGGAATTGAACCTGGGTCCTCTGCAAGAGCAGTCATGTTCTTAATTACTGAGGCATCTCTCTAGCCCCAGAAAATTTTAATTTTTTTAAAAAATAATTTTACTTAATGTTTACAAGTGCTTTGCCTACATGTATGTATGTATACTCATGCATGGTTGGTGCCCTCACAGGCCAGAAGAAGGCATCAGATTCACTGGAACTGCTGTTAGCTGTCATGTGGGTGCTGGGAACCAAAACCCAGTTCCTCTTCAAAACCAGACAGTGCTGTTAACCCCTAAGCCATCTTTCCAGCCTCTAGATTTTAAATTGTAACTTGAGGTTTCAAATGTAAGTTTATTATTAGGGGAAGGAACTTAAAAAACTGTGTGCGTGTGTGTACTCACGTGTGCACGTTAGAGATCAGAGAACATATTTTAGGAGTGTATTCTGTACTCCTGCCTTGCTGAAATAGATCTCTTGCTGTTGCTGGCCTATGAGAGTTCAGAGTTTTCCCAGAAATTCTCTTTACCTATCATCTCACCAAAGGCTTGTTACACGTGGATGCTGCCACATCTGTCTTATTTGCATAGCTTCTGGGCATCGAACTCTGGTCATCAGGCTTTCGTGGAAAGCACTTCTACCTTGAGAGCTATCTTAGAGGCCTTGGACAATTTTTAATATGTTAATTTTAATGGTACTTCCTATAAATGTAATTAGTAGGGAAATTTGATAAGGATTTCCTCCAAGTTTATTATTTAAATAATTTCATTGATACTGATAACTAATAGTCTATATGCTGAGAAATATGGTTGGCATATTGGTATCCTTATGACTTTAATAGATGCTCCATTTCTCTTCCCTACCCCTTTCCTATTCAAATTGAATATGTAAGCAAGAAAACTACATAACCCATGTGTCATAATCCACCTTAGAGAAACTATGTTCCATACAAAGAACCGTGTGACTTTGCATAAATTACTAACACAGGTGTGCTTGCTCATCTGTCTTCATACTGATGCAAGGACATCATTGTAGATCGTCTGTGTCTCTTACATTCTATTTCAATATGTTATAATCTGTGTAAATTGCATTAGTAAGTAGTATTAAACTTAATCAGGCATAAGTTATTAGACATAATTTTCTCAACAGTTAACAGGTTTTTGTTTTGTTTTTGTTTTGTTTTGTTTTGTTTTGTTTTGTTTTTGAGACAGGGTCTCCCTTTAGTCCCAGCTGGCCTGGAACTTTGTAGACCAGGATGGACTTGAACTCAAAGAGATCTGCCTGCCTCTGCCTCCTGAGTGCTAGGATTAAAGGCCACCATGCCTGGTTTAAAGGCGGTTCTTAGCTGCTGTGCGGGTGCTGGGAGTCGAACCTGGGTCCTCTGCAAGAGCAGTTGATGCTCTTAACTGCTGAGCCATCTCTCCAGCCCAACAGTTAACAGTTTTATAAATGTTCTGAAGTTAGATGGTAAAGTAAACTTGGGAAATGTTGTTTGGGATTGTTACTGTCACAGATAAAACAATCTCCCCAGTACCACACAATAAACAGAAACAACAACAAAGGCCCCACTTCTTTAGAATGTATTGTTTATTTCACATAACAGGCCTCTTTTTAGACTCTCCCTTTGCTATCTGTAATATTTGTGAACAGTTTGTTCTTGTGCAGGTTCATGTTTGTTGAGGACTATGTAAATGGATCCTGTCAACTTCCATTAATATTTAAATTTGTAGAAGCATAATTTTGTGTAAGGCATGTTACCGTTCTTGATTTTTTTTTTTTTTTAAGATACTCTAGAACTGGCAATTTTCCTGCCTCAGTCTCTCAAGTGCTGTGATTACAGGGTCATGCTACTATATCTGGCTTTTTCTCCTCATAAAATTTTCCTTTTACTTTTCGATAAATTGCCAAGGCATGCCTTGAACTCACTTTGTATGTAGCCTTCTGCTCCTAGGTAACTTATTATAGGCCCAGCTCAAAATATTTCATTTTAGGGGCTAGAGAGATGGGTCAGTGGTTAAGAGCACTGGCTACTCTTGCAGAGGACCTGGATTTGGTTCCCAGCACTCACCACATAGCAACTAACAACTGTCCATAACTCCAATTTCAGGGGATCTGACATTCTCTCTAGCTTCTGGGGGCTTTGCGTGCATATGGTGCACTTACATGCATGTAAGCAAAATCCACACATAAAATAAAAAGTGAAAAATTTTAAATACTTTAAGCTTTTTAAGCTGCCAATTTCTCTTTACAAATCTGTCTTAGCTTTATTGCTCCCACTCCATCTCCCCAAACATTTGTGTATTATGGAGTCATTATTAAAGTGTCTTCTAACTTATTTTGTGACCTCTTTGAGATAACAATGTTATTTTTAATTTTAAAATTCATTGACTCTACGATCTAGTGAATGGCATATATTTTTAAATACTTTTATGTTCACTTTAGAATTCTGTAAATATTTAGGTGGAAATGGTTGATAATATTGTAAAGGCCTTCTATGACTTAACAGGTGTATATGGGTCTGTCTGTCTAAACTGCTGAAGAATTACTGAGATTGGGGGCTGGAGAGATGGCTGAGCGGTTAAGAGAGCCAACTGCTCTTGAAGAGGACCCAGGTTTGATTCCCAGCACCCACTTGGTGGCTAAGAACTGTGTCTAAGCTGCATGTGGTGGCGCACGCCTTTAATCCTAGCAGTCGGGAGGCAGGGGCAGACCGATATCTGTGAGTTCAAGGCCAGCCTGGTCTACATAGCAAGTTCCAGGACAGCTGGGGCTAGACCCTGTCTCAAAAAGACCAAAAAAAAAAATTACTGATAATTGCTCTGGTGCTGATTTCATCCATAGTAATAGTATTATTATTATTGTGGGGTTTGGAATTCTCTCTTTTGGATTATTAGTCTCATTAATTAAAAAAAAAAACAACCTTAAGAATAGGCTTGGAAGAAAGCTCAAGGACAGTTTTATTAGAATCTGAGAGAAAACACCAGGATAAGTAAATTGTCTAAGCAGTTGCCAGGGGAATGAAAGAAACCATGTCCTTTAAGATAAGGTCCACAAGCAGTGGAGGTCGGCAAGCAGCCATATGGTGGACAAGGGGCCAGGTTGGAAGGAGGAAGGAGGAGGGGCTTCAGAGAAACAGAAAGCCCAAATCAAGTGTTGGCCAGTGTCTGAAAAAGTTAGAAAAAAGGAAAGTTACAAACTTTCCGAGTAACTCAGAAAAACTGGCTCCACAGTGCCACACCAGGGAAGCTCTGGAAGTGGCAGCATAGGGAAGGTGCTTGGGAAGATAAGTGTATTTTCTCATCAAGGCTTTCTTCTCTTTATTTAGCATGTACTCAGATGGGTCTGGGGGGGGCGTGGAGGTAGACCCCCTGGCCAGGGCGGAGGTAGACCCCTGGCCAAGTGATTGTTAAGGGAGGGAAAAGACAGTAATATGTAATATTCTGATCTTTGGAGCAGATCAGAATGTCATGCTTCTAACCAGGACTAGAGATATTCCATTCTTTTGACCAGGAGGGCAAGGGGGTGAATAATCATGCTTTCCTTTCTAGTATTACAGGAGTCGGGGGCGTCCATCCCCCTGGTCTCCAAGGCTAATAACTGTAACATTCTCCCTTAAAAGTTGAGACCCAAAAATCATTTAGGGACCACATCTGGGACCAGCACCCCTAAATACTTCTTGTATTTCTGGCTTCCAGCCGGGAGAGGACCAAGCATGTTTCCAGCTTCTGGCCAGGTGTATTGATGTTTAAATTAGTGCTGTGATTAGATTTAAATCTTATTTTGTACTTTGTTTTCTAGTCCTATTTTTTTCCATTTTGTTTTCTTTTTGCTTCATACCTCTTTGGGCATGTCATTTTATTTTCTGTATGCCTTTAGGATATCTGTGGCTTAAAATTTTGGTTGCTCTTTTTTTTCTTTTTTTTTTTTTTCTTTTTTTTTTTAATAAAAGGAAGAGTTTATTTGAGCTTAGAATTGATGGTTCCAGGGAACAGTCCATTGTGGTGGGGAGGCATGGTGGCAGAAGCTGGAGCAGAAAGCCAAGGTTCACATCTTCAAGGGGACACAGGAAGCAGAGAGAGCAACTAGAGACTGGTAAGGCTATTTGAACTCTCTAAGCTGCTCCCCAGTCACATAATTCCTCCAGCATGGCCACATCTTCTAAAACCTCCCAAAACAATGCCAACAACTCAGGACAAATATATGAATACTTGAAACCTGTGGGGGACATTCTCATTCAAACCACCACACTCTGGTCAACAGGGATTTTATTAAGTCTTTAGGGGCCATACATTCTCTGTTTTTGCTTAAGACCATTGTTTTTGCTTAAGACCATTGTTAAAATCACACATTTCTATAATTTTATGAGCTTTATGTTTCTGGAATGGATCCTGAGTATGCTTGAAAATAGCTCCATCACTGGTATACAAAAATGTGCAAGCATCCATTAGAAGTGTTCCATGGGGAGGGTATTTTACCACATAGGTAAAGAAATTATAAATGTCTTTTATATTTCATTTTAAGCATTTAACTACAAAAATACATTAACAATAAAGCAGGGAATACCTAACAGACACTAACATGCTGCACTATTGCTTGGCTTTCACTGAGGCAGGCTCCCCGAGTTATGGATTGGTGAGTCTTACAGTCTCTGATGATGTGTGGCCAAAGAAGAAAGGCCTGACAGAGAAATTGAAGGAGCCAGCAGGGTAGCTGCATATGAGGGCATTCTTGGCTATATTAGGAAACTCACACTTCCATCATCACAATCAAGGAGCACTCCAACCTGGCCCACTGGAATCTCTGCATAGTGAGGAGACATCGGGCAGGTGGTCAGGAGGCTGCAATGGTCACCCTCCTTCACAAATACAAGGAGAAACACATCCTCTAATTCAATCAGTGGGCCACATTTCCTTACCCAAGAATCTTTGCATACCCCTACAGCCAAGTCCCAGTAGTGATTTACACCCAGCTCCCAGTAGTATTTCCCAGAGGTGAAGCTCTGGGATACCCAGCAAACAAAATAGTAGGTTCCATCAGAATTCACAGCTGTGTCCTGGGCTTGGTGTCTAAAGTTGAATCATCTCACATCATTAAATAAGCTCATCTTGTAATGAATCATGAGTGCTTTTTCAAAGATAACCCTCCCTGTAGAGAGAAAACATTTCAATTAAAATAAGTTTTTCCTTTTTTTTTTTTTTTTTTTTTTTAATTTTTTCCCTTTTGGTATTTTTGAGGCAGGGTCTCCCTTTTAGTACCAGCTATCCTGGAGCTCGCTCCTTAGACCATGCTGTCCTTGAACTCACAGAGATCCGCCTACCTCTACCTCCCTTGAGTGCTGGGATTAAAGGTGCTGGGATTAAAGGTGCGAGATATGAGAGATACACCTAGAGAGACACTGAGTAATGGGATAAATCTGGAAAGAGTAGCTTGACTTAGGGATTTCTAGAAGAAACCATCTTCTAGTTAAATGAAAAACCTTTTGAAACATTGTAGTTAAAGAGGAGCTTCAGCCTACTTCTGCCTGGTGACTTTTAATTATACCTGACAAGCTGGAGTTGTGCATTGTAACCAAATCTAGACCATTGACTGGCTTCATGGCTCTTTTCATAAATAGTTTATACCCATTTCCCCACTGCTATTATGATTTATATTTAATCAAGGATATTGATAATTAAGGAGATAGAGCTAAATGTGCATTTGTAGATTGGCTCCTTAGTAGTTGACTGCTGTTAACTCCAGGCTTCCCTGATAACTACTATTTATGTGTAAGGTTACCATTCAGTTTAGTTCTACTAGAGAAATGGAGGTCAGACACTGCCTCATCTATCAACCTGTTTTACTCTTTTTTTTCAGTGGGGGAAAGCGTGAATTCAACTTTGACTTACATAGATAGAGGTGACTGAGCCTAGGAGAAAAATATAAGGACTCTGGCAAAAAAAAACCAAGGAGCCTTAAAAGGACCCAGTGTCAATAGTTAGGCATGTCTGTGTGCTGACTTGATGTTTATTAGAGTTAGAGGTCAGTCTTCTCTTAGACTGAGAGACAGAGCCCTTTAAAAGATTGGCTTTCAAGTTTTTGAGGAAAAACTTTTGATTTATGGATCAATATATCTCTCAAGGAGCTGGAAAAAGTTTATGATGGACGTATTCCAAAGAAGGGTATAGTCTGTCCTAAGGTGTTGGGTAATTTAAAACCCTTGGTGTTTACTGAGCTATTTGAATGTATAATTTTAGTTCTTTACTAAGTTGAAAATGTTTTTAGAATTGAGATGGTTTCAGCTACTGAGTTGAAAATGTTTTAAGAATTGAAATGGTTTCAACCATATTATTTCTTTTTCTATTCTATTCTCTTTATGTAACTGTGTTAATGAGAGTTTATCCATCTTTTATTTTAAAGGTTTTGATTAGGTAATTTCTGTTAATTTGTAAATTCACTGACTTATTCTGCCATTTGGTATTTTATATTTTGGGTTTGTAATTTCTGATTCATTTTGTAGTTCCCATTTGTTGAAATTCCTGACTATTCATTAAGTTCATGAGCAGATTCATGATAATTACTTTCAAATTCTCATCTGACCTATTTTTGTTGACTTTTACTCTGACTGGGGTAGCTTTTATATACTAGATATTTAAACATTGTAGAGACTTGGGATCCTGTTGTTTGTCCTCTGAATGTTGATTTTTGTTTTAACAGGTAGTTTTTAGTGACTTCATAACTCAGGCTTCCCCTCTGGTGGCAGTGGCTAAAATCTCAGTTCTTGGAGACTTCCAGGCACTGGTTTTTAATAAACCCTGTAGTATATCTACATGCATCAGTCAAGGATTTGGGCAGAGGTTTGAAGATTGTTACCTGTGGGTCTTTTATTTACAGTTAAACTACACTTTTACTTTTTAAGTTCCAGTGTCCTGGCTAGCTGAGACACAGGGGATTGCCCTCAAGTGAAAAGTCTGAGAAATACAGTTCTTAACCCTAACACAGCTTACGTCTTCTGCAGGTTGTATCATAGTTGGTTCGGAGTTCATCATTATCTAGAGGAAAACTAACCTTATTGAAGCTACTGGACATTATTAGAAGTAGAATCTCCACTCCTTTTTGTTGGTGAACTCTTCTAATTGTATACTTTTATAACTTAAAGAGAATTTATAATGCGCTTCTGAATTTCATGACTCCCTATCTTCTCAGTCTTTTCCTGGTGGTATTTATTTATGTGTGTTACGCTTGGAAAATCTTGTCTGGATTTTAAAGATTATTTTTATTGTGATTACATTAAATATATAAATTAAGGGTGTTTTTCACAGTGTATTTTTGTGTTTATTTTAAAATTGTTTCTTTGTATAACTACATATGACCTAGTTGCTTTGTATAAATTACTATAAAGTGGATCTTCTTTTTAAAAATCTTTTTCAGAGTGTGGTGGTAATAAATCCCACCATTTATGAGGCTAAGGCAGAATCTTGTGTTTTCACTAAAGATATGAGGATGGCTTTATATATACATACATATATAATATATATTTTTGCACATTTGAGATATATATCTCATTTATATATTTTTTATTAACTAGAATGCTTTTAACTACCTTTAATAGTTTTGTGAGAGAGATAGAACTGAGACCTAAATATATGTCACAATGGAGTTGGAAATTGCCTTAGTTAGACTTGAGGTCTGGGTCTGTCCGCTTTTGCGCCTGAGATTATGGTTCTTGTGTCAGTCTCAGCAATTTGAGTGAAGTGTTCCTTGTAGTACTATAACAGACTGATCTCTGACTTACACTGTTACTGTTTTTCTTAAATTGTTTTCAAATTGGTTGTATATTTCTTTTTAAACTCAGAATCACAGGTTTCTTAGAATTTAGGTTGATTTTGTAATTAAACTATACCATGCTGTATGTTTTTAATTATCTTTTACATAAAAGAACCATTTATACTATGGTCTTAAAATCAGTCCGTTGGGCGGGGAGATAAACATCTAAATTATTGTCTCCCCCCTCCTTTTGTCACTTGTGTAGTTTGATAATAATGTTAAAAGTGAGACTCTTAGCTGGGCATGGAGGTCCATGACTTTAATCGTAGCCTTTGGGAGATAGGATCTCCTTGGTGCAACCAGGGCCAGCCTGGTTTACATGAGTTCCAGGCCAGCTGTGGCTATGGGAGACCCTGTCTAAAAAGAAAAACAAAATAAAACAGTCAGACCATTAAAATCACTCAGGCTATGGGAGGATTTCCAAGTGTGGTCTTCCTTCCTTTCTGGCCCTTCCCCCTCTTTCTCTTCCCTTTCTTCCCCAACTGTTCAGTTGTAGCTGCTCCATCCTCCAAATCAGGGGTTTCCTGTAGTCAGGGACTCTGGAAAAATGACTGTTGCCTAGCTTCAGGAAGCCTACACTTTGTCCGTTGCCCTTTGAAATGCTGATCTAGTTAGCACACTAGCACTGTATAAAATTAGAATTTAGTTGTTTATTTGTAAAAATTATCTTGAAATGTTCCTTTCTTTTTGGAATTTTATCGACTTTGTAAGATCTAAGAACTGGAATTAGACTTCAAAAATTGCCTTTGATTTTTTTAAAGTACAGCTTCACACCTGAGAGACAAGGCTGTCAAAAGCTCCTTTCTGAAAGCTCCTTTTAAATTCTTCCCTCTTCCTATAGACTAGAAATTAGACTTTAAATGCAGTAGTGGCAAGGAAAGTAAGGTGAATTGTCTTTGAACTTCTCATGTTCTAGAAGGAAATGTGGAAGAAAAAAAATTCAAGGTTAATCTGTCTTTTCCTTTGTAAAGAAGTGGCAAGAAAGTAATTATAATTTTCAGTAAAACAAATAACCTGGAAATCTTAACTGTGGGTATGTGTCTAGTTTATATTTTGAGACAGGGTTTCATGTAGACCAGGCTGTCTACTTACTGTGTAGCCAAGACAAGTGATAAAGTCTTGTTCCTCCAACCCCCAGGTGCTGAGATTACACAAATGTGTGCTACTGTACCCAATTGATTAGTGTTTAATTTTAACTGGAAATTTTCCTGTTTTAAAAACACAGGTTAACAATTGACAGCTGTCTCTAGTTGAAGTGTTTTATTTACTGTTGTTTTTTTAAATTTTAAAATAAAATGAAGCAGTTAATAAGGGTGGGATAGAGTTAACGCTTCCGTTTTGAGTAAGGGAAATTGGAAAGGACATAGGTATGATTTCATTAGGCTAGAGAGCATTGGTGTTCACATTTTAAAAACATAATCATGACTTACCTAGAGTCACATGTTCCATTTTATTGGCTTCCTTCATATAGAAAATATTGTCGCCAGCACTAAACCTATGAAAAAGTGAAGCAATGTATATTTTCTGGATGAAGGAAGTATTCTGTACATTCTCCATGTTTTACATCATGGTATTTTGAATAACCATGCTTCCATGTTCACATCAATTTTTTGTTTTTCAATTTATGCACAGCACTTGCTCTGAAATTTGGGGACTGAGTACAGCAAATACGATAGATCAGTGGGATACAACAGGCCTTTACAGCTTCTCTGAACAAACCAGGTGAATATTCTGCCCTCTATGGAATCCTAGAGATCTTGTGGGAGGTGGGTGTTTTGGAAGACCTCTACTGGGTTGCTTAGTATAATTTTGTCTAGGATGTAATTACTGTAAAATAAGGCATAGCATTTAAAATGCCTGCTTGCCAGTATTGAAAATTTATTAAATGTTCCAGCTGATGTTTTAATCGATGCCATTTTAGTTTTCAAACGTCCTTAAATTGTTGTGTCCCCTAAAGAGTAAGAACTTGATAATTACATACTCATTATATGAATTTGTTTTTGGCCTAATTTTTACATAGATTCATGCCCAACCAGATTTTGCTAAATTTCTTGTTATCATCTAAATCTCATCTTTATACTAATACATATTTTGGTAGACCTCTTGTGGCAGGTAACAGTAGGCTAACCTGTTTTTCTATCATCATTTTTTGAATCACCTCATTCTCTTTTAAGCATATTAGTATTTGTCCATTCCATCTCACATTCATCACCATCTGCATTTCTGTGTGAGCTTTATAAATATACCTCAGATATCAGAATGGTCACAACTGAATAGCAAGTCACATTAGTTTGAGTAAGTTGTCACATCACTGTTGATATTTATCATTTTTCGTACTGCTTCCCTTTTTTGGCAATCACTTGCCTTCAGAATTAATGCCCTTTGAAAGAGTTTGGCTTATTAAAGATAGATGGTGACAAAAGGTTTTTCAAATGCAACCTTATGATCCTCTTAATCAAAAGATCAGTTTCCCCCAAGAGGGCTAGTCTTTCATTGGCATGTGAGCCATTGTATAGTGTATAATAGGAGTCATCTGTAGTGCTGCTGCTTATGTGGTCAGATCCAGTCAAGAGTGCACTTTTCTTCCTGGTTCTCACTAAAACTAATTGCCTGTCATTTCTTTTCTTTATATTTTAAGTGTATTAATTTAGCCCTTTTGACCTCACCTAGTTTTTTTTTTTTTTTTTTTTTTTCTTTTTAAAGTTCCCTTGTTTCTCTTCCCCTTGCTTCCCAATAGGTCTCTTGATGGTCGTCTTCAGGTCTCGCATCGGAAAGGGTTGCCACATGTTATATATTGCCGATTATGGCGCTGGCCTGATCTTCATAGTCATCATGAACTGAAGGCAATTGAAAACTGCGAGTATGCTTTTAATCTGAAAAAAGATGAAGTATGTGTAAATCCTTACCACTACCAGAGAGTTGAGACACCAGGTAGGAAAACTGTTTATTTCCTAGTTAAAATTAAATGGCTGAACTGAAGTCTATTAGGTATTTTGTGGCCTAAGGAAATTTTAGTGTAAAATTGTACTAAACTATCTTAAATTGAGTATATTATTTGGTAGGATTTAAAGTGCTTTCCTGTTTTTTTAATTTCTATGCATCTCGGAGGAAAAGGAATATTCCCATTTCTTGGGATAGTACACTGTTGGAATCAAGGGACATATCTAGGAAATCCCACAGATTTGCTGTCTGCTGCCAGTGAAGCTGAGAGCTGTCCATGTGTATCTGCAGTAGTCCCTGTTTTCAAACATTTTACTCTTCGAGTGCTTTCAGAAATACTTGAATGCCAATATTTATCTATAGGTAACTTAGCAAAGCTCATAATAAGACTTTCAGTTTAGTGAGATGTCGGCTTAAAATAAACAAAACAAAGTCAGCGGGGGCTGTATTTTTAGAAATTTTCCTAAATCTGAGTTTAATGAGGACCAGTTTCACTTTTTTTTTCTGATGAAATTTTATGAACTCTAATGATAAAATTTTAAGCACCGCTCCCCCTTGCTCCTTGCTTCTAACTTGGCTCTCTCTAACTCTTTCAGTTTTACCTCCAGTGTTGGTTCCCCGACACACAGAGATTCTAACAGAACTTCCTCCTCTGGATGACTACACCCACTCCATTCCAGAAAACACTAATTTCCCAGCAGGAATTGAACCACAGAGTAATTATATCCCAGGTATTTCTGCTTTGTGAATCTCCTAAGAGTTAGGTAGATAAAATCTTGCCATGTGAATACTAGTAACATGATTTCACTTTTCAGAGTGCTCTTGGATTTGGATGGGAAAGTCTGTCTACATCTAGTATGTTAAACAGCTTTGTTGGGGGAAAAGTCTTAACGTTTTATTTCATTTTCTTTTGCAGTAGCTTTAATCAAAGTTCTGCGAAAAACAAAATAGGAAACATCTTAGAAAGGTTGTCTTAGCTGTTGAAGTTGAGAGAGGGGGACGCAGAATACAAGCATAATACATGGTTCAGGGAAAAAGTATTCCTGTCACAAATATAACTAGAAAGCTACCAAGTAATCATTTTTTTCTTAATTTGGTGTTTAAGGTAAATATGACAGTTGAGTTTTCTAGCTGCTATAACGCATACTGAAAATGAGAAAACAGTTATGTTTCTTACTACCCTTAATGATTTGTAATGAATTCAGTTACATAGTTCTTAGATTTCACTGTGTGTGTATGTACAACCCCCCTTCCGAGACACACACACACACACACACACACACACACACACACACACACACGGAGGTAGGAGGACATCTATGTGTAGTCAGTTCTCTCCTCCCACCTTTATCTGGGTTCACAGCACCACCTTTGCTGGAACCCACTGAGTCATCTTGCTGGCCCTCAGATTCTACTCTTGACTCCTGCTTTATGTGAGTCAGTAATATTCTTTTTCTTTTTTTTTCTTTTTCCTCCTTTCTTTTTGAGACAGGATCTCCCTGTAGCCCCAGCTGTCCTGGAACTCACTATGTAGACCAGGCTGGCCTTGAACTCACAGAGATCTGCCTGCCTCTGCCTCCAAGTGCTGGGACCAAAGGCACATGCCACCACTGGGGGATAAAATGCCCAGGGGATTTTTTCTAACAAATACAAAAATCACACCTCCTCACAGAACCAACCAATAATTCAATTTCTGGGTACAGCTCATGTCATCTTTATGATTAAAAACTAAATGATATATTTTGTCACTTAATAGTGTTATTATTATATCCTCATCTCCTATCAATCTCTACAAGCAGAAGTATTTCCTAGAAAACAAGTCTGCTCATCAGGTGATGATCTCCAACTACGAGTCAGAAATATTTCACAGTATAGTATCTTCCCTTATCGTTTTTACTAGTTTTAGGAAAATATTATTATTACTTACAAATTGGCCTTTCCTTTTCCTCTATCAGAAACTAATTAGAATTTAGATATATTATAGATTTTTAGTGTCTTAGTCTCTTGTCTTTTTCTGATGGTTTTCTATTCAATGTTTTACTTGTAAAACTAAAACCTGTGGGGCATGGTGGCACATGACTTTAATCCTAGCATTAAAGAGGCAGAGGCAGGTGGATTTCTGTGAGTTCAAGGCCAGCTTGGTCTACACAGTGAGTTTGAGGACAGCTGGAGCTACAGGGAGACCCTGTCTCAAAGGCCCCCTCCCCCCCAAAAAAAACTGAAAGCATCCAGGAAGTCAAAGACTTTTAAGTACCTCAAAAAACAGTTTAAGTCAGGATACTGGCAAATCGCATACAGACCCACATCAAGAAGATCATCCATCATGACCAAGTTGGATTCATACCAGAGATGCAGGGATGGTTCAACATATGAAAATCAATAAACATCATCAAACACATAAATGAAAGACAAAAACCACACCATCATCTCAGTTGATGCTGAAAAAGCCTTTGACAAAATTCCAGCATCCCTTCATGCTTAAAGTCCTAGAAGGAATTGGATTGGAGGGATCATTCCTCAATGTAATCAAAGCCATATACAGGAAACCCACAGCCAATATCATCCTAAATGGGGAAATGACAGAAACGTTCCCTTTAAAGGTAGGAACTCGGCAAGGCTGCCCTGTCACCACTCCTCTTCAATATAGATTTGAAAAACACTTGCTAGGAGCATTATAATATGGCAAAGAAAAGGAAATTAAAGGAGTACTATTGGAAAAGAGGAAGCCCAAGCTACCCTAGTTTGCTGATATATGAAATTGGTTTACTTAAAGGGATGCTAAAAACCTCCACCAGAAACCTCCTAGAAATGATTAATGGCTTCCAGCAAAGTGGCACAGGATCCAAATTTACTTAAAAAATCAATGGCCTTTCTTTACACACAGAAAAGCAACTGGAGAAGAGCATTTCAAAGGACCTTCCCACTCACCTAGCCTCAAAAAACAATAAAATTACCTAGGAACAAACCGAACCCAAGACACCATAGGATCTCTACAACAAAAATTTTTAAAACCTTATCGAAAGAATAGAAAGGAAATGACAGAAGACAATCAGAGCCGATGGAAAAACCTCCCTTTGCTCATGGGTTGGGAACATTAACATTGTAAAAATGGTTTCCTTTTACCAAACTCTTGTATAGATTTAACGAAATTCCAATCAAATCCCCAAGAGTTCTTCACAGGCTTGGAAACAAAAGTCCCTTAAATTCATATTGGAAAAACAAAAGACCCCGAATAACAAAACAACCCTGAGAGAAAAGAGCATACAGGGGATATCTCTATACCAGACTTCAAAACTATACTAAGGGCTAATCGTCATAAAAACAGGCTGGTACTGGCACAACAAGCAGACCTGTGACAATGGAACAAACTGAAGATCCAAATATCGAGCACATACAATTTCAGCCCATCTTATATTCTGACAAAAGGGGGCCAAGAAGCCACAATGGAATTAAAAGACAGCATCTTCAGCAAGTGGTGTTGGCAAAACACCCATTGTAGAAGAATGAATTTTTTAAAATGACACCCCCACTTTGCTCTGACAAAGTCAACCCAGATGGATCAAAGACTCAACGTGAACCCCAAACTCTGAAAGGCGAATAGAAGAAAAAGTTTGGCAGCCAGACTACAAGACATAGGCTTAAGAAAAGCCTTCCTAAATCAGATAGCAGCTGCACAAGAAATTAAGGTTGTACAAGTGACAAATGGGTACCTAATTATGACTCAAAAGCTTCTGCACATAAAAAGAAACAAGGAAGTGAAGGAAATCCACAGAGTGGGAAGGAAACTTTCACACACAGAAATATCTGACAACGCATTGAATCATATAAGCAGAATATATAAACTGACTTCAAAAAGAAAACAAATGACCCACTCCATAGATGGACAAAGAACTGAACAGAGACTTCACAAGTGCGGAATTAGAGATGGCCGAGAAAACCTTAAAGAAGTGCTCGCCATCATAATAATTAGAGGAAATGCAATGAAAACCACTTTAAGATATCATCTTACCTCCATAAGAAGTGGCAGGATAAAGAAAACAATGCTACCGTGATGGAGGAGTTGTGGGGAAAGGGGAACACTTAATCCACTGCTGGTGGGATAGTAAACTCGTACCAGCCACTATGGAAAGCAGTTGGAGAGCCTTGGAAGACTCGGACATTGAACTTGCCACCCTGACCCAGCCATAACCATCATGGGCCATGTACCTCAAGACTCACCGTCCAGCCGCAGAGATCCATGCCCGCCATGTTTATTCAGCTCTATTCACACAATAGCGAACGAGCTGAACCAACGCCAAATGCCCCTCAAACTGATGAGTGGATATGAAAATGTGGTAACATCTACACAGGAGTTCTGTGCGGCAGTAAAGAAGATGACATCATGAAGCTTTGCAGGAAATGGCTGGAGTTAGAGGACATCATGCTGATTGATGTAACACAGTCCCAGAGAAAGAAATGACGAATGGTATCCCTCATCTGTGGATGCTAGTGCCAATTACCTAGTTGTATTTCTTGTGTATGGCCCCCTGAGCTTTTGTCCAAAGCAATTGGGAGTGGTGCATATTGGAAACAACAACAGAAAGGACTGCATCGAAGAACTGACTGAAACTGTGAACTTCTGCTCAAAACAGTCAACTTCCTCATGGAGAATATTGAGAAAGACTGAGAAAGAGATGAAACGCATGTTTGGCAGAATGCATGAGCTCTGGTGGGGTGGGGGAATGGGGCGGGGACACAGGTCTAGATTTGTTTAAAAAAAATTTTTAAAAAAGCAATAGTTTAAGTGTATTCCATTATGAAAATGATGCTTGTTCATTAAAAGTAATTTTAAAAGTATAACAGGAAAGGTTTTTTGTTACTCGTTTATCTTAGTAGCTAGTTTTTCAGGTAGGAAATAGCTTTTTGTTTTATTAATTTCTTTGTTTACTGACTTATTCCAAAAGACTAGATATAAGACTGTCCTGTCCCTCCCCAACCTCCACCAGCTCTCTCTCTGGTTGCTGGTATATAGAAACTTTTCTGCGACCTTAGTAGGAAAGAGGAGAGGATTGGTGCAGTATATTGGAGTGAAAGCAGAGAAAAGAAGAATTATAAAGTGAGACATTTCCTTTATAGAAGAATTCAGCCTGTTTCATAAGTGTTAGCTATAAGTGGAGGGAGGAAGGGTAAGAAGGGAAGCGCTTGAAGTCTTTCATGTGCGATTACTGTTTTTCAATAGTGCTACCAAATTTAAGGTGTACTTGCACATTCTTGAAGACACCAGATAGTTCATTGCAAGGATATTAATCAAAATATTTAGTGGTCTTCAAAGGTGAAGAGATTTGGGCTATTTTTTTTTTCTTTATTTATTCTTGTAACTGTTTAAATGTTAGTGTTTTATAAAGTAAGAAATTAGAAATGAAGTATACTAGTTGCTTTTCTGGATGTTGAACCTTTTATTCAGGTCCAAGTGACAAACAATTTGCTTTCCTCTCATTTCAAAAGCAGTTTTAACATTCTTATACCTTATTAATTTATAGATAAGTAATAATGGGAAAAGGTGAATAAATACAGTAAGATAGAGTGTCTTGATGTTCAGACTGGCAAAGCTTAGTTCTTTATATTAAAATAGCACATAATAGTATAAATTGTTCCCATTTTTATTCTTTATTGAGTATATAAAGATGCTTTGTTCTTATACTTTCAGTTTTAAACATTTAGGTATACTGACTTTTAAATGAAAAATTTGATTCTTGAGTTAAAATTTATGGTGCCTGTAGTAGTTTTTGTGATCTGAAATCTGTGATGTTTGTCTACCAGTCTTCTCCTTAGTAGTAATCATGATGTCCATTCAAAACAAGACAAAACTGAAGGTAGTAATGTATTTGTAGCCTTCTGAGAGGCAGCTTTGAAGCTATTTTTTTGGCTATTGTCCCAGTGTGTGTATGCAAGACTAAATAATGTTTAAAAATAATGCCATGATGTTGTAAGTAGGGTTAGGGATTTTCCTGGAAGATTAGATTAGAACCTCAACTGTAAACTTACAGTATCCAATTCTTATTGTTTGTGTGTGTGTGTGTGTGTGTGTGTGTGTGTGTGTGTGTGTGTGTTTGAGTCAGGGTCTCCCTGTAGCCCCAGCTATCCTGGAACTCACTCTGTAGACTAGGCTGGCCTTGAACTCACAGAGATCCACCTGCTTCTTAGAATGTTTTATTTTATTTATTTATTTTTTTTTTTTTTTGAGTGATTCATTGGTGGTATTTGGTAGCTAGTAGAAAAGCTAAAGTCAAATTGGCTGTATTTGATTTATTCTAAACTTTTGTAGAAACACCACCACCGGGATATATCAGTGAAGATGGAGAAACAAGTGATCAACAGTTGAACCAAAGTATGGACACAGGTAAATATGGCTTTTGCATTTTCTCAGTACTCAGATGTTAAGTTGGCCTTCTGTGATTTCAGCTTCCATGTCCTTAGAGTCAACCAATGATAGATCAGAAATATTTGAGAATATAAATTGGTTCTGGGGGTCTAGCAAAGATGTCTCAGTAGCTAAAGGTATTTTGCCACCAGGCCTTACAACAGTGAGTTCAATCCTCAGAACCCATGTGATAGGAGAGAACCAGATTCCACAAGTTGTCCCTTGGCTACCACATATGTGCTATCATATGTGTGCACACATACACACAGAGTAAATGCAAAAATCAGTTTTGTAAATTAAACATGAGTAGTTTTGTTTTTAATGTGTATGAATGTATTGCCTATATAGATGTAAGTACACCCATGTTGTGCAGTGCCTATGGATGTCAAAAGAGGATGTGGGATCCCTTGGAACTGTTAGCCACGTGGTGGCCAACAACCATCTGTAACTTCAGTTCTAGGGGGATGCAGCACCCTCTTTTGACTGCTGTGGACACTGCATGACATGGCTCCATTTACATATATGTAAATATATGTAATACTCATAAAATAATTTTTTTTTTTTTTTGGCCTTTTTGAGACACGGTCTCCCTGTAGCCCCAGCTGTCCTGGAATGCGCTCTGTAGACCAGGCTGGCCTTGAACTCACAAAGATCCACCTGCCTCTGCCTCCCAAGTGCTAGGATTAAAGGCGTGCACCACTACGCCCAGCTTAAAAAAAATAAATGTTTTTTAATAAAGAAAATACTCAGCCGGGCATGGTGGCGCGCACCTTTAATCCCAGCACTCGGGAGGTAGAGGTGGGAGGATCTCTGTGAGTTCAAGGTCAGCCTGGTCTACAGAGTGAGCTCCAGGACAGCTGGTACTAAAAGGGAGACCCTGCCTCAAAAACACCAAAAAAAGGGAAAAAAAAACTAAAAAAGAAAATACTCGAATGTTTGTTTTCAGAGATCTTTTGCTGCTCCTTAAAGTTTTTAATTACTCCATAAAAAAGGGTCAGAATTGGGGCTAGAGAGATGGCCTAGCGGTTAAGAGCACCGATCGCTCTTATAGAGGACCCGGGTTCCACCCCCAGCACCCACATGGCGGCTGAGAACCATCTTTGGCACCAGTTCCAGGGGAATCTGACGCCCTCTTCTGACCTCCGTGGCATTGCATGACACGAGTGCACAAACCTACATGCAGACAGTACATTCATACACATGAAAAATAAATAAAATTAAAAAAAAAAAAAAGGTCAGAATCACCCTAATCATAGGTTTTCAAAAGGATTGATAATGGAAGAGGCAGACGAGTTTGTCTGCTTCTTCTGAATTGTAGGGTTTTTTTTTTAGTTGGTAGTAATTTTTAATATTTCATGCTCATGTACATATATATAAATACAGTTACAGACCATAAATACCCATTTGGCAAAAAATCTGCCTTTAAGCAAGAAAAAAATCTTTGAAATAACCTTAATACTGAGGACCACCAACTGCTGAGGTAACTTTTCACCAAACATAACATTCTTACTGTAATTCAAGTGGTTATGAAACATTCTCTCTTAACAAAAATGAAACTAATACACATTTTCAAACTAAACAAAAATATCTTAGTTATAAATAGGGAAAATAAATATTCCTGTTAAAAATTATGACATTACTTAGACACCTTTTAATTGACAAATTGTTATGTATTTATGGGGTTCAGTTTCAATATATGGATCAACTATGGAAGGGTCAAATGAGACTTATTAATCATTTCTTTGTGGTGAGAACACGTAAAATTCTTTCAGTTGTTTTGAATATATATGCTTATTTTTTTAAAAGGAACCTTCATATTGCTTTCCAAAATGTGTACACTACCTATGCTACTATTGAAAATGTACTAGGATTATCTTCCTCCACATCCTTATTGATACTTGTTACTGTTTGTTTGTTTGTTTGTTTTGAGACAGGGTCTCCCTGTTCCCCTAGCTGGCCTGGAACTCACTCTGTAGACCAGCCTGACCGTGAACTCACAGGGATCCACCTGCCTCTGCCTCTCAAGTGCTAGGTCCAAAGGCATGTGCCACCATGCCTAGCTTAAAGATGGTTCTTAGCCTCCATGTGGGTGCTGGGAATCGAATCCAGGTCCTCTGCAAGAGCAGTTGGTGCTCTTAACTGCTGAGCCTTCTCTTCAGCCCCCATATTTTTAATAACAGCCAATCTAGCAAGTGTAAGATGGCATATCATCATGGTTTTCGTTTACATTTCTCTGAATGATCAACCTTTTGGACATCAGTGTATCTTTTCAGGAATATCTGTTTAATAGAATTTTTTAAATGAAATTCTTGAAACTATTCTAATAAACTTTTTTTGGGGGGGTGGTCTTTTTGAGACAGGGTCTCCCTGTAGTTCCGGCTGTCCTGGAACTCGTTATGTAGACCAAGTTGGTCTCGAACTCACAAAGATTCACCTGCCTCTGCCTCCCAAGTGCTAGGATTAAAGGCATGTACCACACCCGGCTCTACTAAACATTTAGAACCTTCTGAAGACTATCTCTAAACCTAGTAAGATTTTAATTACCTCAATTTTTAGAAAGTTCCTTATTTTTCAGTCTAGAGTTATATACAATTTCAATATTCTTTACCATTTAGTATTTGGTCTTAGAGAGCTTTACTGGCTCCAATTAACCCTCATAAACTTCTGTGTAATATTTTCCAAATACTTTCTAGTTTTCCAGTACTTTTCAGTTAATGACTACAGTAACACATTTAAAAATTCATGTAAACAGAAACAATACAATTTGAGTTTGTAGTGAACTCTGAAAATCAATGTTCCATGACACTCAGTGTTATCAAAATGAAATCTTTCCTCTTACCAGAGCTATTCATATAAAACCAAACATCATACATTGTTCTGTAGTTGTCATTTAAAAACAGAAAGACATACTTAACTATTTCTTCCCCACATCCAACATAATCACCTGTCAAGCTCTCTGGGCATCAACCTTCAGCAAAAATACAATTTTTCTGTATTTTTTAATCAATTATCTTAGCAAAATAGAAATGTATTACTAATCACTCACCTATTTCCAGGGCTTGTCTAGTCTTATTTTAAAATAAACGAAGTGGTTTTATGGTCTCACATCTCTAAGAATGATTTCTGGGAAACCTTCCTCAGAAACCTTTTTTTTTTTTTTGGAGACAGGTTCTCCTTTTACTCCCAGCTGGCCTGGAACTCACTCTATAGACCAGGCTGGCCTTGAACTCAGAGATCCACCTGCCTCTGTCTCCTGAGTGCTAGGATTAAAGGTGTGTGCCTCCTTGCCCAGCTTAAAGGCGGTTCTTAGCAGCCATGTGGGTGCTCAGAATAGAACCTCGGTTCTCTGGAAGAGCAATGTTCTTAACCATTGAGCCATCTCTCTAGCCCCGAGAAACCCATTTTCATCTAAGTTTATCATTCATTCCTATTTCCATGAAGGGGGAGCCAAAAGCAAGCCAGCATTCCTTTACATTTCTCCCTATCACACCACAGTCCCTCCTATAATAGAAATGTGCACCAACTGGGAAAACCTCCTTTCTAGGAGTCTCTTTATTCCAAAGGGTCTGAAGAAATCACATTATTAAATTAAAGAATTTGGAGACCAAATTCAAATCCTCCACATTGAACTTCCAGATCTGCTGGCACCCGTGTAGGCCTCAGGTTCTGCTGCAGGCTCTTCGAGCCTTCTTCCCGGGTATCTCTGCCAGCACTGTAGTGATGCTGGTAGCACACCCAGTGGAATCCAGTTGATCTCCCAATTCTCAGGAGCTACGCCGCACACTCCAGCTCCAGCTCCAGCTCTATAACTTTCAGTGGCATGTTTGGACGCACCTGGCTCTCAGGCATCTCCCAATGTGCGGCCTCCCAAGTGCCAGGAATTACAGGCCTGAGCCACCATCGCCCATCTAAATGATTTTTAAATGGATTAACATCCAAAGGGGAAGGGGAGAGCTTTTATAAAAGATTCTGTTTGAATCTTTCATATGTTAGGTGCCCAGGAAAAAGGCTTCTACTGTAGTTAGTATTTATGTCTGAATAGCAGGTAGAAAGGTAGATAATCTAATGATTGGAAAGAACATACTACCATATGTTAATGCAAATGATGTTTGGCTTTGAAAGTATGTCTCCTTACAATTCTTGGATGCCAGAGAACACTTATTTGAATCAATGATTTTTTTTTTTTTTTTGTGCTATGATGGGTAGTAGCCTGGTACTGTGACACCTGAAAGTGAATTGCATATAAAGTTGTTGAGCATCATAAACCATAATGAAATAGTACTTCACACCTGATAGATGGCTATATTAGAAGCAGAACTGTAAGCAAGTATTAGTGAGGTTGTGAATAAACTGAAGCCCTTACGCATTGCTGATAGGAATATAAAATGGTTCTCACCACTTTGTAATACCTGTTCTTTAAAAATTAAACTTCAGGGACTGGAGCGATAGCCTAGCGGTTAAGAGCACCGACTGCTCTTGCAGAGGACCCGGGTTCAATCCCCAGCACCCACATGGTGGCTGAGAACCATCTGTAACTCCAGTTCCAGGAGAACTCCAGTTCCAGGGGAATCCAAGACTCTCTTCTGACCTCTGCGGCATTGCACAACATGGGTGCACAAACCTACATGCAGACAGTACATTCATACACATACAAAAATAAATAAAATTAAAAAAAAATTAAACTTAAGCTGGGCGTGGTGGTACATGCCTTTAATCCTAGCACTCAGGAGGCAGAGGCAGGAGCATCTCTGTGAGTTCAAGGCCATTCCAGGCCAGCTGGGACTACAGGGAGACCCTGTCTCAAAAACGCACACACACACACACACACACACACACACACGAAAAAAAAATTAAAATTACATATAGTCTAACATTTCAGTCTTAGTATATTTTCTGCTTATAGTAGATGAGTCAAAACCGCTCAGGCAAGTACATTGTTGGAGCTACCTTTGAAGGTTGTAATTCTGTTGAGGGTAATTCTATTGGCACATTTAAAATTATTTTCTGTGGGTCTGGAGAGATGGCTCAGTGGTTAAGAGCTTCTGCAGAAGCTTCTGGGTTCAGTTCCCAGGACCCACATGGCAGCTAATAACCATCTGAATCTCCAGTTCCATAGAATCCAATGCCCTCTTCCTGACCTCTGTGGACATTGCTCACACAGTTGGACTTATATACATGCAGGCAGAGCACTCATACACATGAGAATAAAAAAATTTTTAATTGTTTTCTGTAATGACAATATTTCTCAGTGCCATGGAAAGACAGTTGTAACAGGTCGTAGCAGCACACCTGTACTTCCCAGCTACCGATATTTAGAAATGGCACCTGTCTCAAAGTATGTGTGCATGGAGGAGGAGGAGAAGAGAGGAAGAAAGAGGAAACCAAGGTAAAAAGTTCTGGTGGATGTAAGATTCCAATTTAGAACTTTTCTTTTTTGTCTTGTCCTGTATGACTGGCTCATACCTTCAATGGATGGAGAAGGACACAAATTCATACTCACACCTTGTTGAGCCAATTGCGGTGGCTAATGACTGTAATGTCAGCATTTGGGTGTTAGAGGCAGGAGTATCAGGAGTCCATAGTTGTCTTTAGCTGCACAGTGAGTTCAAAGCCTCCCTGGGCTACGTAAGACTGTCTCAAAAAGCAAAAACAAAACAAAACAAAAAAACCTAAAAATACTTTTTCTCTTTGCACCTTCATTCTTCCATTTGAGTCTTAAAGATTTGAGAGATAATATTAAATAACTAAAGAAATATAAAAGTTTGATTAACCTTTGTAATACTCAGTAATCAATCCCTTTTCAAGCCATGATATAATTTTTATAATTTTAAGTGTTCAAGCAAGGCGTGGTGGCACACAGCTTTAATCCCAACACTCAGAGGCAGGTGGATCTGTGAATTCAAGGCCAGCCTGATCTACATAGCAAACTTCAGGCCAGCTGGGGGACCTACAAGGGCGACCCTTGTCTCAACAAGAACACACACAACAAAAAAAAAAAAAAAAAAAAAAAAACAGTTCAAATAGTTAAATTCAGTTTTCTTTCATCTAAATGTCTTGTACTTGGTCTGACCTATATAAAGATGTAGGCTTAAAAGATTTTTTTTTTTAAATTTTTTTATTAATTTTTTTATTTATTTCTGTATGTGTATGAATGTACTGTCTGCATGCAAGTCTGCGCACCCGTGTCGTGCAACGCCGCGGAGGTCAGAAGAGGGTCTGGGATTCCCCTGGAACTGGAGTTCTCCTGGAATTGGAGTTTCAGACGGTTCTCAGCCGCTATGTGGGTGCTGGGGATCGAACCCGGGTCCTCTGCAAGAGCGGTCGGCGCTCTTAACCGCTAGGCCATCTCTCCAGCCCCCGGCTTAAAAGATTTTGAATCTGCATATATTATTTGATTAAATTGTGTCTTAAAGATAAGTTGAAATTCTAATCTCCAGTACCTCAAAATATGGTCTGACTTGGAAATAGACACTTTGTAGGTGTGATTAAAATGAAACTTAATGTAGGCCTTTAGTCCTCCAGGATTTGTATCCTAAGAGAAAGGGCATGCAGGCAAATGCTATAGGAATGCGGAGGAATCTTACGGAAGCCAGGCATTGCCAAGGATTGTTTAAAACACCAGAAGCTTAAAAGGAAGGCTAGGGACAGGTACCCCTGAAACCTCTAAGAGAGCATGGCAATGCCCTCCTGGCAGCTGTGAAAATATCTATCAGTTGTTGAGGATCAAGTTTGAGGTACTTTTACCTAAGTTCTAGTTGGCTAGACTGATAAAAGTTTTGAGAATCTACTAATATTTATAACTTATATTTAGTCACTTGGGAATTATATAAGTAGTGCTGGAGAGATGGCTGAGAGGTGAATAGCACTGGCTGTTCTTGCTGAAGACTTGGGATTCACTTCCCAGCCAACTCATGGTGGCTAAAAGCCATGAGTAACTGCAGTTCCAGGGTAATCCAATACTCTCCTTTGACCTCTACAGGCATTACACACACAGGTGCACTTACATACATGCAAGCAAGATACTGATAAATAATAAAAACAGATAAATCAAAAATGATATATAGGTACTTAATACACTGTCTTTTAAAAATATTTTATGTGTATGGTCTTCTGTAAGAACAGCCAGTGCTCTTAACCACTGAGCCCTTTCTCTAGCCCCTATTGTATCTTTAAAGATGGAAAGGATGAAGTTAACAGAAATAACCTTAAAATTTTCTCTTTTTTTTTCTCTTTTATTTGTATGAGTGTATTGTGTGCTTGTATATAAGAACAACCATGTCATCCAGTCCCAGTGGAGGACAGAAGACAGTCTTGAATCCCCTGGAACTGGAGTTATGAACAGTTATTAGCTATCATGTGGGTGCTGGGATTTGAACCTAGGTTTCTGCAAGAAGAGCAAATGATCTCAACTGTTGAGCCATTTCTACAGTCCAAAATTTTTTTTCTTTTTTTCTTTTCATTTTTAATATTTTATTTTTTTAATTTATTCTCATTATGTGTATGAACGTACTGTCTGCATGTAGGTTTGTGCACCCATGTCATGCAATGCTGCGGAGGTCAGAAGACGGTGTCGTATTCCCCTAGAACTGGAGTTAAAGATGATTTTCAGCAGCCATGTGGGTGCTGGGGATCGAACCCGGGTCCTCTGTAAGAGCAGTTGGCACTCTTAACCGCTAGGTCATCTCTCCAGCCCCCTTTTTAAATATTTTTATTGAAATTTTATGTCTTACATACAACATTTCTCAATCCAATTTAGACACATTCCCCCTTCCATGCCCCCCCCACACACACACCTGTGCTCATGCATTCTGCCAAACAGGACTTGTCTCTTTTTCTGTCTTTTTTTAAAGTTTTTCTATGTAGAGGTTTACTGTTTGGGGCAGAAGGTTGCTGTTTCAGTCAGTTCTTTGACCCAGTTCTTTTGTTGTTGTGGTTTCCAACGATTTGTAATTCATAATGTCAAACTTATATCAAAATGATGAATGCTCTTATTCACTGTGCTAGTTTGAATTAGAATGTCCCCCGTAGGCTCAAATATTTGAATACTTGGTTTCCAGTTGGTGGTTCTGTTTAGGGAGGTCATAGAACCTTTAGGAGTTGTGACCTTGTTAAAAGGATGCACTTCACTGGGGGCAGGTTTCCAGAGTTCATCCCACTTACAGTTGGCTTTCTCTGCTTCATGCTTGTGGTTGAAGATGTGAGTTCTCAGCCTTCAGCTCCTGCTGTCATGCCTGCTACTTGCGGATGTGCCTTTCTACCATAAAGGATTCGTAACCCTTGTATGGTACACATATATACAAGCAGGCACACATATATATGTTTTTGGTACTTTTTTTTTTTTTTTTTCCTTTTCGAGACAGGATCTCCCTGTAGCCCCAGCTGTCCTGGAACTCCCTATGTAGACCAGGCTGGCCTTGAACTCACAGAGATCCACCTGCCTCTGCCAGGAGTGCACCACCATACCCAGTTCGGTATCAACCTCTTAATTGTTTTCATCAGGCAACTTCTTAATAGTAATGAAAGTAAATCCTGGCACTGATGGCCTTATTCTTGTTCTTTCTTAGTTTAAGTTTTCTGCCANTTTTTTTCCTGGTTATACTTTCCTTTTGGATACTTAAGGCCACGCAGTTAGCCCAGATTAACCAAGGTTTTTGTTCTCTAAACATCAGGTGAGGATCTGGTCCTCAGGGGTCACTCGGGTTTTGGGGGCGGGAGGGAGCCCCTGACTCCTTTTGGCTTTCCATTTACCAGTTCCATCCACTCGAGGATAAAGTCAGGTCTTGCTAGACCAGGCTTCCTTTTTTGAAGCATGAGCAGACTTTCCTCTTTATAGACTGGACACTGGCTGAAGTCCCATTAGTAGATCTCCAAGACCTCCCTGCACGGGAAGACTGGTGACTCACATTGGCAGGACATTTCAAGAGATGCCACCACACATAGTCCCCTGAGACTTAGTTGACCTGTGAGGGCAAGGGACAAAGTTATCCCTTAGGTCCCTTGGCCAAATTGGTATGGGCATTAAGTGTGGTTGTTAAGCACCCAGAAAGGCTAAGTTGCATCAGCCTGATACTTTTAATTAGCATATAATATTTTAGAAAAGCGTTGGACAAAAGCTCAAGCAGCCTTATATAAGAAATACTAAGAAGCACTCTGATAAAATAAATACTGTGGTTAGACACAGTGTCAGGACAAACTAGTTTTGTTTTTCTCATTCTTTTGATTTTATAGTATTCTAAAATATGCATACATCCCCTCCACCCATATACCAAAAATTCCAAAGTCTGAAAATGAATGGTAGGTTAATTCTAGAACCTGTTAAGGGATTCACAATAAAAGCACAATTGTTTTCAGATTATGAGAAATATAACATTAACATTGCTCAGTTTGCCTTACAACTAGGTACTTGGTACTAGCATGTGGGATACCATTGGATATTCTACCATGTGGATACAGATGACGGATACCATCCATTCATTGTTTGTTTTTCTGGGACTGTGTTACTTTACTTAATGTAATATCTTCTACTTCCATCCATTTACCTGCAAAGCTCATGATGTCATCTTTCTTTACTGCTACATAGAACCTCCATTGTGTAGATGTACCACATTTTCTCTATCCACTCGTCAGTTGAGGGGCACTTGGGTTGGTTCCATATCTTTGCTATTGTGAAGAGAGCACAATAAACATGGATGTGCATGTTATCTCTGCAGTAGGATGAATCTTGTGGTTATATACCCAGGAGTGATAGGACTGGGTCAGGTGGTAAGCTCATTTTGAGTCTTTTAAGGGTTCTCCACTCTGCTTTCCATAGTGGTTGTACAAGTTTACATTCCCACCAGCAGTGGATGAGTGTTCCCCTTTCCCCACAACCTCTCCAGCATTTGATATCATTTGTTTTCTTGATCCTAGCCTGTCTTATTGGAGTGAGATGATATCTTTTTTTTTTTTTTTAATGTGTTTGAGTGTACTTTCTGCATGTAGGTTGGTGCACCCGAGTCATGCAATGCCACGGAGGTCAGAAGAGGACGTCTCCCCTGGAACTGGAGTTAATGACGGTTCTTAGCCACCATGTGGGTTCTGGGAATTGAACCCGGTGCTCTGCAAGAGCAGTCGGTGCTCTCAACTGCAGAGCCATCTCTCCAGCTCCTGAAATGATATCTTAAAGTGGTTTTAATTTCCTTAATAATTAGTGATGTTGAACACTTTTTAAGATGTTTCTCAGCCATCTCTAGTTCCTCACTTGTGAAGTCTCTGTTCAGCTCTTTGCTCCATCTTTTGAGTGATTCATTTCTTTTCATTCTTCTTAATTTTTTGAGTAGTTTATATATTCTGGAAGTTAATGCTCTATCAGATGTAACAGCAATGAAGGTTTCCTCCCACTTTGTGGGTTTTCACTTCATTGATTGTTTCTTTTGCTGTCCCTAAGCTTTTGAGTCTAATGTGGTCTCCTAGCTGCTGTGATTTAGAAAGTATTTTCCTACGCCTATGTCTTGTAGGTTGCTGCCAACTTTTTTGTCTATCACCTTCAGAGTTTGGGGGTTCTCATTGAGGTCTTTAATACATGTGGAATTTGTTTTTTTTGTTTTTTGTTTTTTTTTTTTACAGGGCAAGAGGTAGAGGTTTAATTTCATTCTTCTATAAGTGGTGATCCAGTTTTGCTAACACCATTTGCTGAAGATGCTGTCTTTCCTCCATTGTGTCTTCTTGGCCCCCTTGTCAAATATGAGGTGGCTGAAATTGTATGTGCTCAAGTTTGGATCTTCAGTTTTGTTCCATTGGTCTACAGGTCTGTTTTTGTGCCAGTACCAAGCTGTTTTTGACTATAGTTTGAAGTCTGGTATAGAGATCTCCCCTGTATTGCTCTTTTCGTTCAGGGTTGCTTTGGCTGTTTGGGGTCTTTTTTTTTTTTTCTATATTGTGAAATCTTCATGGTTAATTGTTCCTTTGATAAAGATGTAATGGCCCTCTTTGTATCTTCTGATTACTTTTACTTTGAAGTCTCTTTTGTCTGACATTAAAATAGCAACTCCTGCTTGCTTTTTGGTACCATTTGCTTGGAATATGTTTTCCATCCTTTCACCTAAAGTTGGTGCCTATCCTTGAGAGTGAGATGGGCGTCTTGTAGACAGCACATAGATGGGTTCTGTTTCCTAGTGCATTCTCCAAACTAAAAAACTATGTCTTTTGATTGGGGAGTTTAATCCATTAATATTTAAGGTTATAATTGAAAGATGTGTGTTGCTCCCTTTCACCTTATTATCCTATTTGCATTTTTTGGTCTAGGTTTCTACTTCTACAATTATGCTTTTATTAATTTCTCTTTCTAGGTGCCTGGGGATAATTGCTCCTCTCCTCTGTCCTTTGAATTACTTCAGGTATTCTCTAAAGTGTTGGTTTTCTGGACATGTATTCTATCATCTTGTTTATGTCATGGAAGATTTTTCTTTGTCCTTCAAGTATAATCAACATTTTTGCTGGGTATAGTAACCTGGGTTGGCATCTATAGTTGTTTAGCACTGGGAATACTTTGGTCCAGGTTCTTCTTGCTTGCATGGTTTGTCCTGAAAAGTCAAGTGTAATTTGATGTGTTTCCCCTTACATATAACTTGTTTTTCTCTTGTGGCTTTCAGAATTTTGTGTTTGTTTTGGGCATCTAGCTTTTATAGTGTGAGGAGTTTCTTTTCTGATCTTGTCTATTTGGAGTTTTGTGTGCTGCTTGTATTTGTATGGGTTTGTCTTTTTTTAGTTTGGGGAAATTTTCATCTATTATTCTGATGAAGATTTGTTCAATACCATTCTTTTGGGATTCTTCTCCTTCCTCTATCACTATGATGCGGAGGTTTGATCTTTTCATAGTGTCCCACATTTCCTGGGTGTTCCGTTCTTGTATATTTAAAAATTTTTCATAATCTTTACTTGAGCTTTTTAGTTGTTCTGTGTTATCTTCCAGGTCAGATATTCTTTTTTCTGCTTCTTCCATTCTACTTCTGAGGCTTTTTCCTATCCTTTCCTCTTGATTGGATGAGTGTTTGATTTCCTTTTTCATTTCATCTGTGATTTCTTAGTATTCCATCTGTGATTTCTTAGTATTTCATCTGTGATTTCTTAGTATTCCACTTCCTTTTGGAGCTTCTTAATCTCTTCCTGTAGCTCCTTGCTTCACTAGTTGGTTTCCTTTTTTATTTCAGCATGGGATCTTTTCAGTGTTTCCACTTCCTTCCGGAGTTTGTCTTTCTCTCTAGTTCTTTTTGGAGTTTTTCATTCTCAACCTTTAGTTCTTTCCGAAGTTTGTCATTCTCTCCCTCTAGGTCCTTGTTGAGTTTTTCATTCTCTCCTTATTTCTCGAACTTGTTCTTTATATTCTTTGATTTCTTTGAATATGTCGATGATTGTTCTTCTAAGATCTGTGTCCTGGGTTACCTCTAGGGAGATCTCATTGTAGGAATCTTCTATAGGGTTGGTAGAGTTTGGTGTGGAATTATTCTGTGCTTTTCCCATGTTGATCTTTCATTGTGTTTTTGACATGTGGGGTGTTTTTTTTTAGTTTTGTTTTTTGTATTCCGATGCAAATCTCAAATGTTTCTTCACTGTGTTGAAGGCTTGCTTGCTTCAGATGCCTTCATTGTTTTCTCCTTGTTTATGGAGTGTTGATTTGTCTAGGTTTCAAGCTTTCAATTTTCATTATATATTGGAAGTCTGTAACTCACTCTTCCCTTCCTGTTCTGAAGGTTCTCCAAGACCACCCGGTAGGTAACAACCAAGTCAGTACCCTGCTGAGCTCACTCTGCTTCCTGCCAGCTATTTCCTCTAGGTTGTTTGTGGGGCTTGGTGTTTCGGGACTAGAGTTGTCTCGGGTTCGCTGCTTCATTTATTGTCTTGTGCCCCAGAATCACTATTTTGGTCCCACTTGGCACTCCCTCTGCAATTCCCACTCGATTTTCCCTCCCAGTAGCAACAGGCCCACCTTTATACCGGCTAGCTGGGCAACTCCACCCCTGCAGCCACACAAGCCAATGATTCACTTATCCAATAATCTCCCTGGCTAATTTTAGTTTTCTTACAAGCTATTTGTTCAGTCCCTGGAACCTATGTAGAGGTAGAAGAAAGAAAAGAACCAACTCCACAAAGTTGTCCTCTGACCTCCAAACAAATGCTGTGGCATACACAGCACACACAGCACAGAGTAATTTGAAAAATAATATAGAAGAGTATGTTTGCATTATGATTGTAGAGGGAATACATTCATAATCCCTGTTAGTACGATATTAATTGTGGATGTTTCATAGATGTTCTTTATCTGATTGTAAAGATACTCAGTATTTTTATTAATGGCTATTGAATTATTCCCAGTACTCGTTCTGCAGTCATTTATTCTACTCAGTGATTTTCTAATAGCAAATCATCTTGGCCTTGTTTGATGGTGATGAATTGATGGTTTGAAATGTTTATGGATTTGATTACTAACTTTTAAGGCTTTTTATTTTGAGACCTTGGTCTGTAGCTTTCTTGTATCATTTTCTATCTTAATATGTAATACCTTGGAAAGGGTTTTCTCCAAAGAGTTTGCTTAAGATTTGTATTATGTAAATTGAGAGTTATTTAGGTTTCCATTGGTTATATTTGTACTTCATATTTTGTGAAAACAGTTGTTCATTTAATTTAAGTTGTATAACTTTCTAGAAAGTTTTTTCTAATAGTTGTTCCCTTATTCTGGTAAGACACAGTAATACTGTATTTTTATTTTTTTATTTTTTTATTTTTTTGGTCTTTTTGAGACAGGGTCTCCCTGTAGCTCCAGCTGTCCTGGAACTCTCTTTGTAGATCAGGCTGGCCTTGAACTCACAAAGATCCGCCTCCCTCTGCCTCCCAAGTGCTAGGATTAAAGGCGTGCGCCACCACGCCCGGTAATACTGTATTTTTAAATCTATGATAATTTTGACTTTCCTCTCTTTTATTCTTAAAGTTTTGAAAGGGATTTATCAGTTAATGGTTTCAAAGAACCACCTGTGTGTCTTGGTAATTTTGTTGTTGCCCTTATCACTCTATATTATTTTCTTTCATATGCTTTGCAATTAATTTCTTCCCTTTTATGCATTCTTTAACATACATTTAGATCATTCTAAGTCTTTTAGGTCCATACTATATAAATGTTCATTATTTTTCAATAATTCATTTTGCAGTTTGTTCTTTGACTCAGTTGTTTAGAAATTTGTTGTCTTTTAAGCGTGGTTGGAATTTTTTTATTTTTATTTTTTTAATTATTATTTGTTGGGGCTGGAGAGATAGCCTAGCGGTTAAGAGCACTGACTGCTCTTTCAGAGGACCCGGGTTCGATCCCCAGCATCCACATGGCGGCTAAGAACCGTCTGTAACTCCAATTCCAGGAGAACTCCAGTTCCAGGGGAATCTGACACCCTCTTCTGACCTTCGCGGCATTGCACAACATGGGTGCACAAACCTACACGCAGACAGTACATTCATACGCATACAAAAATAAATTTTAAAAAATTAATTTTTTTGTCAGTTCCTGTCTTTTATTAACTCATACACAATTATTTGTCTTCTGGTTTGTTGAAGCAGTAAGTCAGACAGCACTTGCCACAGTAATGTCTGTCAAAGTGGCTGGCCATGAAAACTCCAGCAGCACATTCATCAGACGGGCACTCCCAGTGAAGGCGACTAATTTTGCCATTTTCATCCATCTTATAGTATTTCAGGACAGCCAGCTTCACCTTCTTTCTCTTATGCTTATTCTTCTTGGGAGTGGTGTAAGACTTCCTTTTTTTTTTTAATTTTTTTTTTTTTTACTTCTTCCTTTTCTTAGCACCACCACAAAATTTCAATACAAGATGAAGAGTTGATTCCTTTTGAATATTGTAGTCAGTCAGAGTTTGTCCATCTTCCAGCTGCTTACCAGCAAAGATCAGCCTTTGTTGATCAGGAGGAATTCCTTCCTTGTCCTGGATCTTGCCTTTACTTTTCCTTTCCCTTTCCCTTTCCCTTTCCCTTTCCTTTCCTTTCTTTCCTATTTTTTTTTTTTGGTCTTTTCGAGTGAAGGGTCTCCCTGTAGCCCAGCTGTTCCTGGAACTCACTTGTAGACCCGGCTGGCCTTGAACTCACAAAGATCCTCCTGCCTCCGCTCTCCCCCTCTCCGCCTCTCCCCGCCGCCCCTCCTCCGCCCGCCTCCTCCGCCTCTCCTCCGCCTCTCCTCCGCCTCTCCTCCGTAAATGTAACCACATTTTCTCTATTTCACTCGTCAGTGATGGGCACTTGGGTTGGTTTCAAGCTCTTCTGCTATTGTGAAGAGAGCTGCATCATAAACATGGCTGTGCATGTATCTCTGCAGTAAGATGAGTCTTGTGGGTAATGCCCAGGAGTGGATGGCTGGTCGGGTGGCAGTTCATTCCAAGTCTTCCAAGGGTTCTCCACACTGCTTTCCATAGTGGCTGTATAAGTTTACATTCCCACCAGCAGTGGATGAGTGTTCCCCTTTCCCCACAACCTCTCCAGCACTTGGTATCATTTGTTTTCTTGATCCTAGCCAGTCTTATTGGAGTAAGATGATATCTTAAAGTGGTTTTCATTTGCATTTCCTTAATGATTAGTGATGTTGAACACTTCTTAAGGTGTTTCTCAGACATCTCTAACTCCTCACTTGTGAAGTTTCTGTTCAGCTCTTTGCTCCATCTATTGAGTGGGTCATTTGTTTTCTTTCTTCTTTGTGACCCGAGTGATAATGTATATTTGAATTTCATACTTGGTCTGCTGGTAAACCAGTCGATCTTAGTTCATGTACATTATTTTTCGGTTTTACAGTTTCCGTATTAAAGTTTTTACCTGATAATTCCAGTATCTGATTAATATGCAGGTTTACTTCTTTTTTTTTTTTCAATTTATTTTTGTATGTGTATGAGTGTACTGTCTGCATGTAGGTCTGTGCACCCGTGTCGTGCAATGCAGCGGAGGTCAGAAGAAGGTGTCGGATTCCCCTGGAACTGGAGTTCTCCTGGAATTGGAGTTACAGATGGTTCTTAGCTGCCATGTGGATGCTGGGGATCAAACCTGGGTCCTCTAAAAGAGCAGTCGGTGCTCTTAACTGCTAGGCTATCTCTGCAGCCTGGTTTACTTCTCTTTTAACTCTTCATTCTAGATCAGATTTTACTACTTTGTATGTTTCATTTTTCTTAATTTGTACTTGGTATTTCTAATAGGTGAATATGCGTATATAATGATGTATAACTAAATACAGATGGATAGGTGATTGCTATAGAGTAATATATTTAGTCTTCTCCCTTTGAAAGATCTAATTTTTTCTCTTTCTGGCTAGTAAGTTGAGGGGAGTTCTTAGATGGTCAATAGTTTGTTTTAATTGATAGGAGATCATCTGAGATTTTAGGGAGGGTCACTCCTCTTTCTCATCAGGGTTTTCACATAGAAATGTGGCCAGACTACAAATTTCCATTGGTTTCTAGTCTTGCTCAAGTCATATTTCCTATGCTGCTGTGGCTGTACTTAGCTAATAACATGTATTAACACTGGCTAGAGAAGAGGACTAGCTCTGTGGTGAGGCATCTCAATTCTAATTAGCCATTCATGCATGATCATAAAAACTTTATTATTATCTTTTACAAATCCAGTCCTGCATTTGTCTATGTCCTGACTTCCAAAGTTAACTACCTTGGAAGATAGATGGCAGTTTCTGGTAAAAGTAAGACTTCTTACCCTCTGCCCCTACCCTTACTGCTTGGGATCCAACCCTGTGCCTTGTGGATGCTAGACATAGCTTGCTTGCTTGTTTGTTTGTTTGTTTGTTTGTTATACAAGGTCTTGCTGTGTAGTTCAGGCTGGCCTTGAACTCATGATCTTCTTGGCTTAGCCTCCTTGAGTGCACTGGTGTGTGCCACTGTAACCAGATGCCTGATGGCATACAAAGTAGTGTGATATTTTCCTGCATATAGATCATTGTGCTTTGTTCTTATTCCCCCTTCCTCTTTCTCTCTTGCAAGTAGTCTTTCCTTTACCTTTTTTCCCTTCTATTCCATTACCCTCTCTCTTCTCCAGTCCTTTAGACCTCTTCTCTCACAGTCCACTTTTATTTACTTTCTTGTCCTATATAACATGTGCATGTACACACATACAAATTTAAGTATACATTCTACACAGGGGAGAATCTAATTTAATTTAACAATGATCTGCATTTCAGTCCATTTTCCTATATATACCATAATTTCATTCTTTTTCAGCTGAATAAAATCTACTGTGGATTGTGTGCATGTGTATGCCAGATTTTCTTTACCCATTTATCTATTGTTGAGCCTCTAGGCTGGTTCCATATCTTGACTACCATAAATAGTGTAGCCAGCAAACATAGATGTTTGAGTATCTTAGTGTTCTGACTTACAGTTCTTCAAGTACCTACCTAGGAGTAATATAACTGGATCAGAGGTAGTTCTAATTTTGTTTCTTTGATAAAGCTCTATTCTGATTTCCATAGTGGCTATACTGGTTTATAGTCTCACCAGCAGTGTATAAGGCTTGCTCTTTCCATCCAGTGTTTGTTATTGATAAAAAAATGGAATGAGATGGACTCTGTAGATTGTATTTTCCTTCTAAGGGTGTTGAGCACTTCTTCAAATATTTATTGGCCATTTGTACTTCTTCCTTTGAGAACCTTCTATTTATTAGCCTATTTATTGATTTGATGATGGAGGATGGGTTAATTTTAACAGTTCTTTCTTGATTCTAGATATTAATTCCTGGTTGGAATTATAGTTGGCAGAAATTTCCTCCCATTCTCTGTCTCTCCACATTGATGTTTCTTTTTCCTTTTTTGTGTAAAGTGTTTTAATTTTATGTAATCTCATTTGTTAAATTTTTAGGATTGTTTCCTAAGTGAATAGAGTTCTGTTCAGAAAGTCTTTTCCCCATATTTTTATCTTGAAGCATTTACTGCTTGCAGTTTAAGAGTTTCAGATCTTACATTAGGGTATTTGATACATTTTTTAATTGATTTCCATGTGTGGTGATGGTTATAGATCTAGTTAACTTGTGGACATTTTCCCAGCAGCACAATATACTCATGTGTTATAGTAGGGTAGCTGTGTTTGGGTGGGTTGTTTTTTGGTTTCTGGTTTTCTTGGGGCGGGGGAGGCGTTGTTATTCCTCTATTCTGTTCTGTGTCTGCTTTTGTGCCAGTATCCTGCTATTCTGTTACTAAAACTCTGTAGTGTAACTAACCATACTCAACATACAGTGCTGTAGTCTTGCTTACTGGTATTACTCAAACAATTTGAAAACTTAATGTTCACACACAAAAAAAATGTGAATATGGATGCTTAGAACAACTTTATTTATAGTTTTGAAAATTTTGAAAACAGCCAAAATGTCCTTAAAAGGTGAGTGGATCAATTGTGGTACATCTAGACAGAATACTCTCCCTCTGTATGAGGAAGAAATGAAAAGACTTGGAGGAACCTTAGATGCATACAACTAAATGAAAGAAGTGTGTCTGTAAGGGCTACATCCATACTGTATGATGCCAACCATATAACATTCTGGAAAAATAAATTATGAGACAATAAAGAGTAGCCATTACGGGATGGGGGTGGGGGGATTGAATAGGTGCAGCTCATGGCATTTATAGGGCAGTATGGTGCCATAAATGGAGGATGCATGTTTTACATTTGTCAAACCCATGGAAAAGAGATACCATGAGTGAGCCCTGTTGTGAGCTGTGGACTCTGATGATGCAGCAGGTTATGCTCAGCTATTGTACATACATACTTTTGGTAGTATGGGATCCAGTGGGTTGGGAGTTGCCGGTGGCCAGTAATATTTGGGGCCTCTTTTATACTTTACACTTAATTTTGGCATGATCCCAAAACTACTCCGCTCTACAGCCATAACCACCCTGAACACACCTGATCTCATCTAAAACTACTGTTTAAAAAATAAGTAGTTGGGCCAGGCGTGGTGGCGTACGCCTTTAATCCTAGCACTTGGGAGGTAGAGGCAGGTGGATCTGTGTGAGTTCAAGGCCAGCCTGGTCTACAAAGTGAGTTCCAGGACAGCTGGGGCTACAGGGAGACCCTGTCTCGAAAAGACCAAAAAAATAAATTAAAAAATAAGTAGTTGGGTTGGGGTTTTTTTTTTTTTTTGGGGGGGGGGTTATTTTTGGGGTTGTTTGTTTTGGTTTGGGTATTTTTGTTTTGTCTTTTTGAGACAGGGTCTCCCTGTATCCCCAGCTGGCCTGGAACTCACTCTGTAGACCAGGCTGGCCTTGAACTCACAAAGATCTGCCTGCCTCTGCCTCCTGAAGGCTAGGATCAAAGGCATGCGCCACCACAGATGGCTTTAAGTAGCAATTTTTTACTGTCACCTTCAGAGGTACACTAAAATAGATCTAAAAACTGTGGCAAGTATTTGCAGATGCATGACATTTCTAGGAACTGATTGCAACTGAAAAAAATTAAAAGGCAAGAGGGAGGAAAAAGACAGTAGTTATTAGGAGAAGTGGATAAAAATAATACAGTGTTCCTTTTAAATCTGTTAAATTGGAAGATGTCAACATTATATAGAGCTGTTGCCAAGAAGTGTACTTAGGTGAGCATAACAACATTGAATCCTTCGTTTCTGAGAACCTTACCCTACACACATTTGTGAACTTGGATGCAAAGGATTTCTTTAGAAGTTTTAGCTACAAACAGCAGACACTGCTGATTGAAACTGGCACCCAGTGAGAACATTCCTATCTCTCAAAACTGGAAGGCCCATGGCTGGTCACACCTACCTAGCAGCATTTATAATATGAGCAATTCATCTGTCTCTGTTTTAAAACATTTCTTAAAAGCTTCTGTTAGTGGGGCTGGAGAGATGGCCTAGCGGTTAAGAGCGCCGACCGCTCTTGCAGAGGACCCGGGTTCGATCCCCAGCACCCACATGGCGGCTGAGAACCGTCTGAAACTCCAATTCCAGGAGAACTCCAGCTCCAGGGGAATCCGACACCCACTTCTGACCTCCGCGGCATTGCACGACACGGGTGCACAGACCTGCATGCAGACAGTACATTCATACACATACAGAAAAAAAAAAAAAAAGCTTCTGTTAGCTCGTTTGCTTAATTTAAATTTTTAAATTTCTTTTGTAACATCTGACTCTACTCCTAATTGGTCTAAATTAGTGAACTGAAACTCTAATGGTTACTTTTAATCAGTATTTAATAGATATGTAAACAGTTAAAAGTTATAATTGGGCAAGTGTTTGTATCTGCTTCAGGAAATAGCTGTGGATTTTAGTTCATTGTTCTAAATATATTTTTGACCTTTCTTATTTGTACCTGTTGTGATTTGCCAACAGATTTTTTAAAATGAGGAACAAAGGGAAAAAAAAACATGTTTGTGTAATAAAGCTTTTCTGTTTTAAAAATTAGTGGATCTCACTGTGATTTGACTGTGGATTTGGTGGCCACTTGGCTTTCCAAGGCAGTTTCTGCCCTGGTTGTGGTGTGTGGAAGAGTGCACGAAGTAAGCTCACCTCCTTCAGAGTCTGTCTGTGCTGTACCATACGTTTGCACCAGGAGCTGCATGAAATCATGTTTGTTTAGGAACTCTCTCATAAAGTCTGTGCTATAGTTATAATTGCAGTAAGGTTAAGATTTACAACAAATTTATTTTAAAATTCATATTTTTCATTTTATGTATTTGTGCCCTTGTATTCTTCATTAGATTTAGATTAATTTTCTGTGAAAAATAGAACTTAGAAAAAAAATTACAAAAATTAGAACTGTCTTTAACAAGTTAACTTTAACAGAAGAAATAGAAAATCTTTCAGATTCATAAACTTCACCAAATTTTACCAAACTTTTTTTTTTTACCAAACTTTAAGGAATGTGCTGTGCTAGCCAACTGCTTGAAAGTTGATGCAGAAGTCCTAAGCCATTGTGTTTTTCTCAGTACCAAGCTAGGTGTCTTGCTTAGTGGGAAAATACGAGATGCAATACTTTCAAGTCAAGGCAAGAGTGTCTGCTGTTACTCTTTTATTAAATTGTGTCATGATCCCCAGTCAGTGCTGCATCAAAATTAGAGTTGTGTCACTAAACAAATGATCAAATATTTGCAACCCTGACAGTGAAGTGACCTGTCTTTTAATATATAGAGATTCTTTTAGAGATCAGTAAATGGTCAATACCGCAAGAGAAAAGTGCAAAAGAGCAAACTAATCACAAAAAGGAAATAAAAGTTGAATAAATATGAAGCTCTTTGATTTCCCTTATAAGAGAAATGTGAATTAAAATGTTTACTTAAGACAAGGTCTACACTATCCTCAAACTTGCTATAAAGCTGCAGTTGGCCTCAAACTTCTGATCCTCTGCCTCTGCCTCTGCCTCTTTTGCAGCAGGTCATAGACATGCACCACCATACCCAGCTTAAAAACTTGTTGAGACCATGTTTTCATCTGTCAGCAGTTACAAATTACCTGTAATATTGATGACAAAGCCAGTTGGAATCATTTTATTATTGTGTGATCTCGGATTCTAGAAAAATAACAATGTCTATTTTCTTCCTTTGGTCTAGGCTCTCCAGCAGAATTGTCTCCTACTACTCTTTCCCCTGTTAATCATAGCTTGGGTAAGTTGCATTTAATTCTTACCTTTTTCACTATATTAAGGAAAGTCTAGAAATTACTTTTGTATGTCTGAGAAAAATGAAAATTATTCAGATGGTTTAAATCAACCTTTTTAAAAATTTCCGATAGTTTCGGGGCTGGAGAGATGGTCTAGCAGTTAAGAGCACCGACTGCTCTTGCAGAGGACCTGGGTTTGATCCCCAGCACCTACATGGCGGCTGAGAACCATCTTTTTTAACTCCAGGTCCAGGGGAATCCAACACCCTCTTCTGACCTCCACGGCATTGCACGACACGGGTGCACCGACCTACATGCAGACAGGACACTCATACACATAAAAGATAATAAATAAAAAAATTTTTTTTAACTATCAATTTTTTTTAATTTTATTTATTTTTATATGTGTATGAATGTCCTGTCTGCATGTAGGTTGGTGCACCCGTGTCCTGCAATGCCGTGGAGGTCAGAAGAGGGTGTTGGATTCCCCTGGACCTGGAGTTAAAGATGGTTCTCAGCTGTAGCGCCTGCCCTACTGCATTTCCCAAAGGGTCGGGCGAGGGGCTGAGGATTGAAAGAAAGACAGCAGGTCATCTGTGCTGAGGGGATGCCAGATGCCAGTTTATTGAAGAGACAGGGGGCTTTATATATAGGCTTACAGCACAAGTGAAAAAGCCAAGGTCAGAGGTTCATGTTCCCAGGCACAGGTGGTTCTCTGGTGTGGTGGATGGGTCAGGCCTTCTCGGAAGGAAGGTATCAAGATGTTCCAGCAAGATAAGCGCTAGGCCACCAAGCTGGTCAGCAGATCCCCTGGGGGACAGGACCCAACACTCAGCCACCATGTGGGTGCTGGGAATTGAACCCGGGTCCTCTGCAAGAGCAGTCAGTGCTGAGCCAGCCCCAATACTGTGTTTCTATACTAAAAATATTTTGTTTGGTTTATGAAACAATCGTTCATTCATTAAAAATTATGTTCTTCATAGAAAGTTTGATAACCTAATGTGGATAGTTTTTAGTGGGTATATTTATAATATGCTTTAAAGTGAATGTATTAATTATAAAAGATGTGTGTGTGCATATATACATAGATATACTAATGTTTATTTTTAGCCTCCATTTTACCTTGTTTAATAGTTCTCTTTGTCTATTACATATTTGAAATTTATTTTTTTTATTTCTGTATGTGTATGAATGTACTGTCTGCATGCAAGTTTGTGCACCTGTGTCGTACAATGCCAGGGAGGTCAGAAGAGGGTGTCGGATTCCCCTGGAACTGGAGTTCTCCTGGAACTGGAGTTTCAGACGGTTCTTGGCCGCCATGTGGGTGCTGGGGATCAAACCCGGGTCCTCTGTAAGAACGGTCGGTGCTCTTAACCACTAGGCCATCTCTCCAGCCCCTGAAATTTATTATACAGGATTATCCTATTTTTTCCTTTTATAATCTTATGATAATTTTTTTGTCAGTTATAGAGATTAATTATGTGTGATCCTTATTTCCCATTAAATAACTAGTCTTAGGGGTGGAGAGATGGCCCAGAGGTTAGAGCACTTGCTGCCTTTGCAGAGGAAACTAATTCAGTTTCTAGCATCCACATGGCAGCTCACAGTCTTCCTTAACTTCAGTTCCAGGGAATCCACCTCCCTCTCCTAGCCTTGGCAGGCTCTAGGCACATACATGCAGACACTTTTTAGCTGGGAGGCAGAGGCAGGTGGATCTCCGTGAGTTCAAGGCCAGCCTGTTCTACATAGCGAGCTCCAGGCCAGCTAGGACTAAAGGGAGACCCTGTCTCAAAAAGACCAAAAAATAAAAAATTTTATTTATATTAATGCCATATTCTGTTTTCACTTACATCTTCAGTGTATTTTATTGTCTGATACTTACATGGTGTCAGAAAATATATACTTTTTTTTTTTTAATCTTTCCCTCTGGTGCCTTATTTTTTTCTTTTTATGTGTATGAGTGTACTGTCTGCATGTAGGTAGGTGCACACATGTCGTGCAGTGCAGCGGAGGTCAAAAGAGGGTGTCAGATTCCCCTGGAACTGGAGTTAAAGACAGTTCTTAGCCACCACGTGGATGATGGGAATTGATCCCAGGTCCTCTGCAAGAGCAGTCAGTGCTCTTAACTGCTGAGCCATCTCTCCAGCCCCCTGATGCCTTTTTATCATGTGACTTTTACCTTTACTCCAGCTTTATATTTTGTCTATCAAAAATTACCTTCATTATGCATTTTAGAAATGTATGCAAGTATGGTGAGCTAACTTACTTTAACTATGGTTATTTTGTATTTGAATAAGACCTAGATTCAGACTAATGATAAAATAACCCAACATAAAGTGACCTTGAGATTGGAGAAATTTGAGAACTTGAATACCTGGTATGATCTATGGAAACCAGAGTTCTATATGACAAATACCGAAAATCCGGGGCTGGAGAGATGGCTCAGAAGTTAAGAGCGCTGGCTGTTCTTGCAGAGGACCCAGGGTCAATTCCCAGCACCCACATCATGGCTAACAACTGTCCATAACTTCAGTTCCAGGAGAATCCAGTGGTCTCTTCTAAGCTCCATGGGCATTGAATAACAAGGTTGCACTTACACACATGTAGGCAATACACTTATAAACATCAAATAAAAATATTTTTTAAAAAGGAAAAATACTGAAAATCTAATTGTCTGCAGAAACCGATACATATGTTGACCACAGCCTTCTAACTGGCATGGACATGTCATTCTGGTGTTTGCTCCGTTTCATCCTGAATTGCTCACATTTCTTCCTTTTCTTGCTTCAGATTTACAACCAGTTACTTACTCAGAACCTGCATTTTGGTGTTCAATAGCATATTATGAATTAAACCAGAGGGTTGGAGAGACCTTCCATGCATCACAGCCCTCACTCACTGTAGACGGCTTTACAGATCCATCAAACTCAGAGAGGTTCTGCTTAGGTTTACTCTCCAATGTTAACCGAAATGCTACGGTAGAAATGACAAGAAGGCATATAGGTATGTTTTCTTTTCTTTGGGTGAAAAACCAGTACAATTTACTCAAAATGTACACATTGTGTTATATAAATTAAAGGTTTATATGGAAAAGCCCTGTCTCTTTACCACCTATAAAGTGCTCTCATGTTTAAGTGCACAGCCGTCATTCTTTTAATGACCTGGTGATTCTACAAACTCTTGTCTTCAACTTATTCTTTATTTGCCACCCGTAATACGGGGAAATACTTTGGTAAAAATGTTAAAATAATTAACTTACTTTTTTTAGTCATAAAATTGCCAAGTTCAGTCATGGTCTTTTTTCCAGCCCCCCCCCCTTTGGTTTTATGTACTAAAGCAAATCTATTCACTATCTGAAAGTAGATATCTAAAATAGAGGCTACCATTTAATATAATTCAAAATACGATTCAGAGCTCTCAAGGTAATATGGCCTCAGGATTGCTGGCAATAATAGAAACACTTTCAGCAAGTGTGTGAGGTCAGCATTGCTTTCCTGATGGTTCTAAGATGCTGCTCTAAAGCGCACAGCAGAGTCTTCTGGGGGCAACATGGCATAAGGTTTTATGAGAGATGAAACTTAGATCTGATATGAGATCCAGCTCTTCAATTGTGCCAGGCATTAAAGAAATTTGTCACACAGTGTAACCTCCCACTTGGCTTCTGATTTTTTTCTTTTTTAAGTTTGGAAGTAGTTTTCATAAACATTTACACTAATAACTAATAGGTTTATTATTTTGAGTTTTAAATACCTAATTATGGTAAGTTTCCGTAATATAATCCACATAAACCCAGATTTTCTGGAACTCTCAGTTTTTTTTTAGTTTGTTTTTTAACCAGAGAAGTAGAAAGTTTGAGAGCCGTAAATGATTTGAGATTGTTCTCATCACTCCAAAGTCCCTTCTTAATAAGAGCTTCCTTCCGAGCCAGGCGTGGTGGCGCATGCCTTTAATCCTAGCACTTGGGAGGCAGAGGCAGGCGGATCTTTGTGAGTTCAAGGCCAGCCTGGTCTACAGAGTGAGTTCCAGGACAACTGGGGCTACAAGGAGACCCTGTCTCGAAAAGACCAAAAAAAAGAGCTTCCTTCCATTTTATTTGGATTAACCATTTCCTCTGAAAATGATGAGTCTAAAAAGTGATTTTGATATTGTGAAATATTGACTAGGAAGTTTTTGGTTGCCTTTGTATTGAGCAGATCATGCTAAATATGTACATTAAAATGTTGCTAAGGCATTCAGACACCACTGCAGATAAGAGAAACCTACGTTTTATGTTTTAATTAGGGCTTTATGTTTTAAAAAAATTAGCAGTTTCCTCTGCTCTTATTCAACTTCCAACAAAATTTTAGATTGCTGTAACTTTTAGATTATCTTTTTCCTCCGTTTTTTTTTTTTAATTTTGTTTTATTTTTGACTCGGTTTATCACATGATTTTGTTCAGAGAATATAGCTTGAGAAGTCTACATTTTATACTTAATGCCTCCTTCCTCCCCAGTACTGGGGATTGAATCCAGGGCTTTGTGTATGTTAGGCAAGCATACTCTGCTAACTATATCCCCAGCCCTGTTTCTGATACTTTGTTTGGAGTCAAGTACATGATTAATGGTTTCTAATTCTATGTTAAGGATGGTTTTATAATTCTATGTTACGTAGGAGAGCAGTGCCTGCATTTATTAAATCTAGCTTGTTGGTTGCTTTACTATGTATTTTTACTTCTGTATAACAAAGGTATAGTCAGCTGATTTTTCTGCTACTCAAGTTACATTTTTAAAAAAAAATCTCTTAACCTAGTATGTGATGGGTTACAAAATGGTTCACATACCAGAGTGGACTCTTGGATGCCATTGTAGAGTGGACTCTTGGTGCTGTTGTAGAGTGGACTCTTGGGTGCCATTGTAGAATGCTTCCTGTCACACGCTTCCCTGAGGATTTGTTCATCCTAAAATATCCTACTTTACTATTTTCTTGCCTCTCTAAGGAGTCCATTGCTTCTGCAATGCATAGTTTTCTAACCTATTGATATATTTTAAGCTTTTCTTTAAGTGGGGCCTTTAAGGTAAGACTATTCTAATAAAGATATTTTTGCTTAGGCATTAATTTCTTCAAAATGAATTCAGCTTTTAAAAGGTAATTTGTGTTAAACTATCTCACCATTGTGTACTTTTCTACATTGTTGAAATATTTTTAGTTAACATTGCTTTGAAAAATTGAAATTCTTCAAAAAATAGACAATGATATATTTCAGAAAGTCATGGAAACCCCTTAACATGCTTTTAGAATTCATTCCTCTTAGGATAACTCTCCCAAAGTCACACTGGAATAGTAAGTTTCATGAAACTAACCCATGTGTGTTTTGTTTTAGGAAGAGGAGTACGCTTATATTACATAGGTGGGGAAGTTTTTGCTGAGTGCCTAAGTGATAGTGCAATCTTTGTACAGAGCCCCAATTGTAATCAGAGATATGGCTGGCACCCTGCAACAGTGTGTAAAATTCCACCAGGTATGAACTCAACAATGTAAATGAACCTTTCACATCAACTTGCTTAATTTTTCTAGTTGCTAATGATTTTTGGAATTGGGAGCCAATTTGCATGCTTAACCCTATACCCCTTTCAAAGATTATTTCTAATAATGATGCTGCTCTTACACCATTTCTTTTACTGTGTCTCAATTCTAGGCTGTAACCTAAAGATCTTCAACAACCAAGAATTTGCTGCTCTTCTGGCTCAGTCTGTTAATCAGGGTTTTGAAGCCGTGTACCAGCTAACTAGAATGTGCACCATAAGAATGAGTTTTGTGAAAGGGTGGGGAGCAGAGTACCGGTATGAAATGCATTTGCTTCCTAAATTTCTGCAGTGTGGTTATTTTTATTCCTTTCTTGTACATCTTCTGGAGTAATCAAAGAAAGTTAGAAGTCTAAGAATATAGCTCAGTTAGTAGTATTTCCTTAGCATGCATGAGGCACTACATAAAAAAAAACAAGGTGTGGTAACATGTACTTATAGTTTCAAACTCCATAGGTGTAAGCTACAGGATCAGGAGTTTGAGGTCAGCCTGGGCTACATGAGACTCTGTCCCCCAAAAAATTTAATGAAGAAAGTTGTGAAAACCTGTAGATTCAAAACTATTAAATTACTGTGACGGTATTATAGAAAATACAATTAAAACATGTATAACGCTGCATTTTAACATAATGTAGTATGTCAAATACCATAAAAAAGTATATTTGAAAGATACCAATTTACAAAAGGAGAGATTTTTTTACTTGGCTCTCAGGGAAGGCTTCCTGATTGAGATGGCACATGATCTAAGTTCTTAAAAGATGCTTATGCTTAGGCTTTTAAGGGATAGGAAAACACATGATGGAAAATTATAACTCTGAATTTAGAATAGCAGGTTAGTTTGAAGTATAGAAGAGAGGAAAAATAAGATTGGAGCATTAAATTGTGATCAAATGAGTAACTAGGCTACCCTCCCTGCCATCTCCCTGTGCATTACCTGTAGTCAGCTGATAACTAGCATCCTGGAATGTCCATGGAAGAATAGCAGAAATTCTCAGGCATAGGAATTCATATACCTACAGTTGGGCATACTGAAAATCCAAGGAATACGGATGCCATACAGAGCATGCTTGGACATTCAGTTGGGATTTTTTGGTTGTGTTTTTGGTTTTTGCTTTTTTGATTATATGTATGTGTGTTTGTCTCTGCATGTATGAATACAGTTGCTGGTAGAATTCAGAAGCAGGCAGGCGTCAGATCCCCCGGTACTGGAGTTCCAGGTATTTGTCAGTCAGCCATTGTGGGTGCTAGGAACTGAACTTGGGTCCCTTGCAAGTGCAGTAAATACTATTAATCATCAAGCCATCATTCCAGCCCCTTGATTGTTCAGTTTCAAATTATATTGGGCATGTTTTGTTTGGAGATAAAGATAATGGACTTTTTTGAAGGGCTTTCACTTTGAAGAACCAAAAGCAGATTTATTGACTGTGTAACAAATAAGATAGAGCTTAAACGAATGACTGGGAATGACAGGATGTCCTATAATTATAGTGAGTAGGCAATGGCTTCTTTATTGTTGAAGTTCTAGGGGTGTGTGTGTGTGTGTGTGTGTGTGTGTGTGTGTGTGTGTGTTTGAAACAGCATCTTCCTATAGCCCCAGCTGGCCTGGAACTCACTCTGTAGGCCAGGCTGGCCTTAAACTCAAAGAGATCTGCCTGCCTCTGCCCCCCAAGTGCTAAGGTTTTGCTTTTTAATCCCAAAGCTTGAATGACATTGCTAATATGGATGTCATTCATTGTCTGTGTTAGGGAGAGTTCAACTTCAAGTCTTAACATTCTGTAGCAAGAATTTCGATTGGGTCAAAACTGTTCTGTTTTAATAGACTTTAAAATTGAACCTTGTGTTTCATTTAGACTCTATTTGATACTTATGTGTCTACTACTCTATGTTTGACTAAAAGAAGAGTGACCATATTTCTCAGGTTCTTTGGCAGTTTTTCCCAGTTTGCATCTCTCCTCCTGACCTGATTATTACTATCTAGATTCTCATAGGTGTTGTCTCATTTGCGATGATAGGTAAATAGCATTATCAGTATACTAACCTAATGAATGTTTTTTATAAATTTCTCTAAAAGTTTAAACTTTTGGATTAGAAAAAAATGGCTCATTTGGTAAGAATGCTTGCAATGCAAGCAAAAGGACCTGAGTTTAAATCTCTAGCACCCGTGTAAAAGTCAGTCTGGCTATGAGTACCTGTAACCCCAGCATTAAAGGGAAGAGACAGGCAGAGATCCCAGGAGCTTGCTGGCCAGCCAGCTTAGCCAAAAGAGCTAACCTCAGGTTCAGCAAGTGACCCCAACTCAAGGAAACAAGGCAGAGAGCAATAGAGGAAGAACTCCAGCATCCTCCTCTGGCCTCTGTGTGCATGTGCTTGGGTACATTGACCCACACATGTGCACACACAGCACAGATAATAAATACAAATTTTTTTTAAAAAAAGGAAGATAGAGTATGTTGACTTTCATTGTGTACAACCTTTTAATTTCCTGTTTGTTTTTGTATTCTTTCAAACAGAAGGCAGACAGTAACGAGTACTCCTTGCTGGATTGAACTTCATCTGAATGGACCTCTACAGTGGCTGGACAAAGTATTAACTCAGATGGGATCCCCTTCAGTGCGTTGTTCAAGCATGTCATAAAGTTCATCACTAGTCAAGTTTCATCAAAAGACTTAATGTAACAACTGTTCTGTCATAGTATTTGTGTATGATCCCCGTGGACTGTTTGCTATCCAAAAATTCCAAGAGAAAACAGCACTTGAGGTCTCATCAGTTAAAGCACCTTGTGGAATCTGTTTCCTATATTTGAATATTAGATGGGAAAATTAGTGTCTAGAAATACCCTCCTGAAAAGGGGGAAGAGAAGATTTAAAAGACTTACTGATGTCTTGTTGGGCTTAAGACTGAGTGTCCCAAAGGTTTATTAATAACAGTAGTAGTTATTGTACAGGTAATGTATCAAGACCAAGTATTGCAGTATTGTGCTGTTTATATACATCTTTAGTTTGCATAAATGAGGTGTGTGTGTGCTGCTTCTTGATCTAGGCAAGCCTTTATAAAGTTACAGTACTTAATCTGTTATTCCCACTTCTCCGTTATTTTTTGTCTTTTTTAATATATAATATATATCAAGATTTTCAAATTATCATTTAGAAGCAGATTCTCCTTGTAGAAACTAATTTTTCTGCCTTTTACCAAAAATAAACTCTTGGGGGAAGAAAAGTGGATTACCTTCTGAAATCCTTGACCTTAATGTGCTCAATGGATCTTATCATTCATTCTTCCTGTTTTTTTTATTCACTGCCAAATTTCTATTAGAAGGAAACCTTACTGAAAATTTCCCAGCCTCTTTTTTTCATCCCACATTTGTTCTGGTACCAGAACAGTGCAGCATGATGTCATAGCTGGTACTAGTTGCACTGAGAACTGCTGGTACCAATTCTGAGTCCAGTAAAGGTTCATGTGGAGTAAGTCCTATTTTCTTAGAACCAGACTTCAGCAGATGATCATTGACTTGTAGAACCTGTTGGTCTGTTGATTTAATCTTCCATCTCAAAAGTGCACAGGCAGTAGTAAACTGATTTCAGGGATATGCTAGTATCACTTCGGTATGTTTATCTTTTTACAAAACCAGTCTAATAATAAACAACCCTTGTGGTAAAGGTATTTAAAATACTTCAGCAACAGACCTTCTGCTCTTTGATCAATATCCTCACTAAACTTAATGCCAGGTGGTATTACAAAATAGACCTTTTGAGAATGTGTTTACTTCTGCAAATAAAGAAGAGAGTGGTGCTGAGGTCTGATCAGCAGATAAGGGCCATCTGTTTTTAAAGTGTGTTGTATGTAATTTATAAATTGAATGTTAATATTACATAATTTCAGAATTTTAAAAATTGGGAGAGAATTGTTTAGCAAAGGTTTTAGCTTATAAAACTGCAGTCTAATCCTGGCTATGTGGTTCACCGTGCTTTATGCTCTGCAGTGAGATTTCAGCTGGTGTGTTGGTAGTCTGCCCTGTACCAAATACTAATAATTACCACATCCAGTGTTGATCCATTTGTTCTTTGCATCTCCTTAGAAATGGAAAATATCCATTCCCAATCCCCTTTTGAAAATGTTCGTATTTCTGCACACAGATACCTTTGGTGCTTGCTCTTTGAAACCATACTCACATATGTACAGGTGTCATTTTTTGATACTTTTCAGCATTTGCTTGTTTTCTATTGGATAGTCTCCATTTTTCTATATTTGTGTGTGTATTGTACATGTTCATGTAAATTTGGTATAGTAGTTTTTTATTCATTCAAATATTTATTGTTCACCTCTTAATGTCCTAGGAACTTTCTTAGCCTTTGGGTGAAATCAAGAAGATAGTTCTAGTTTTTGCTTTTGCTGAGATAGTGGTTGCTTTGGTTCTTATGTCTGTGAAAGTTGTATACAGGGTACTATCTAGAGAGTGGCAGGTGGTCTGCTTCTGATAGGACATGGGAAGGCCTCTGAGGAAATGATGCTTGAGCTAACACCTGGCCTAGAAGGAGCAAGTCATGTGAAAGCCAGGGAAATAACACTGCTGGAAAGGAGGAGGCAGCATCAAATCCAAAAGCTCAACCTAAAGGAGACTTACTATTAAGCAGTCATGTTTATACAGATATCTCTGCACACAACACCCCAAACCTGAAGATGAGAATGTTCTGCAGTTTATAATTCATTCAAGATGGCACTATTTGTGAAAAACCGCTTCATGTCATCTCAAGTCTTTCTTCTTCTTCAAACTTTTGTTATAAAAACCTCTTACTTGCAACAAGTCAGTGTCACTTGATTTATCACCTCTATCTTGTGTACATTTTCACCAATTTGGTGACGTGCTGCTTGCTTCTAGACTACATACTGGTTACTGTTACTTCACCACCCATTTTGGGATTAGAGGAAATGTCCCAGGTATTGCCACTGTTGGGCCTGCTGGAGATAATCAGTAAAAACTCCACTCCTCATTGAAAGTTCTGACATACTTGAACTTGTACTGATGTTAGGGAGTAGTTCTGGGGGCAGAGAACAACTTTGAAAAGTGGTGGGGGCTTGAGAGGTGGGCTAAATGAAGCAATGCCAAATGTAGTGTTTCAACAGCAAAAGACATCTCCACAATTCAGGTGGGATTTTTCTCTACAGTATGAAACTGGGACTGAATTCTTTAGAAATACCTGTTCATTGACTTTGTCACAGTGATTATACTTATGTGGATAATGCTTGAGGATTACATTGGCTTTTTGGTGAGATTTTTTTTGCATTACATTTTGTCTTCTCTGATGTAGTTTTTTGCTCTTACGTGTTTTCTAGAGCTGGTTTTTATTCTAAATGCTAGATGACTCCTTAATTTGATTTGTTTTTATTTAAGCTATCTACACCATTTAGGATCTTCTCTTCACGGTTATTTGAAAGCCTTTGTAAGCAAATTAGAAAATACAACTGGATTTAGGCCATTCCTTTGAAGTACCACAAAAGAAGCAATTTAAAGAAGCAATCCTGTTATGGTCTGAGCCAGACCAGTTATATTGACTATACATCATGGTACACATTTAATCAGTGAACATGGTTTGATGTTTGTTGTTTGCTCAGCTTCTGTATTTGAATGATGCCCAGGACACTGTCCTGACCTTCAAATTGGTCTCAGTCCTGTGGGAGTTATTGTTGCTCTCAGGACTGGTCCCTTTTTTCAGAAGGAAATCTGCCTGAGTTTTCTTGAAAGCTAACTCTTCTAATTCTATACTTTTATCTGCATTCTAGGTATATTTGCCAATTGTTTGCTAACTAGGGTGTTTTTTTTTTTTTTTAACTTTAAGCCATATGCAGTTTAGTTAATTCATCTGTCTTTTAAACTGTCAGAATTCCCTTTTGTTATTTTAACTTCATGTTATTTGTGCCTTTGTTGTTAGTTCATCTAGACTAAGACTTCAAGTGAAAAGCAATCAGTCTAGTAGTCTTTTGCTAGTTTAAATCAAAGAAAGTATATGCCCAGTTGGTTTCTCTACCTCTTTTGAGAGCTGTCTATATATACCTTTACATTTTTTAATTATTAAATATGTGGAACATTAATTCTATGTTAAATACCTTTTATGTCTGAGGGTGAATGGGTTGATGGTGGGATATAAAGTAACACAAGACAATCTTCACTGTACTTAAGAAACTGCCTTTATGTACAGTCTTTGCTTTAAAAGCTGAACATTCCAGTGTCCCTGTTTGTTTCCTTTTTGTGCCCTTTTCTCAAGTATATCTTTGTAGACAGCCAAGAATCTTTACTCTGGTGTTCGGGTTTGGTGTTCCGATACATCAAAGTATTGCTTGTTTTTCTTCACTTTCGTGTGCTGTACTTAATTGAATCTTATTTTTCTCCTCTCTGGCAACGTGTGTCTAAGTGGTAGTTGCTGGCTGCTCTCTACCCCATCAGTCCCATTTTATCTGTATACATCAGGATGTTTCTTCTCTTTGACTTCTTCTGTACCCAGACAAAGTGTTTTTCACACACCAGATCCGTCTTTACTGACAAGGTAGTATTGCTCCAGTTGGTCCATCCACTGTTCACTCTTACAAATGGCTCTGAAAGTCTGCAAGTTAAATGTTCTTGAGAATGACAAGTAGCAAATTGTCATATGTTCTGTTTTAGATGATGAGCTTTTCTGTTTCCTATAACAGCACTCCTATTCCAGCCAGGGAGCATTCTGGAATGTCAGATGTGTTCAATGTAATTGGGAGGATGATAGTGTGTGGTCTTCAGAGTGTCAGGATCATCCTGTTGAGTTCCTTTTCTATCTTTTCAAGCTTGTGTGGTTGTTTTATTTGCTCAGACTACCTTTTGTTCATGGGGATTGAGGAACAAATGATTTCTCAGAGTGCAATTTGTATGTTTAGAGACTTACAGCCAAGACATAATGAGATAATCTCATGATTGCTCTTATGATAAGAACTGGTTTTGTATGTTCATGTAATTTCTGGAGTAGAGACTGTTTTGTCTTAGACATTATATCTAACTTTAGTATATATTGCAAAGCTGCCACAAACTTTTTAGTATATAATGTGGGTCACTTATATACACATATAGCCTAGAAAAACTAAAGTTGGGGTCATTTTAACACTGCATTGTCTAATCTGAGCTAACACTTCAAAAACTCCTCATTTGCTTAATTACATTTTCATGACATCAGTGTTTTTTTGTTTTTAATCTACCATGGTCCTAATATGACAGTGCAGTTAGTCTTACCATTTTTTAAGGCAGCTTAGAGTCCTATGAAGTTCATTAATATCATATAAAAAACTTTTTTTATACCCCTTATACCCCTTCACTAAATTATACATCCAGTAGTCTCTGGAAAGCACTAAGGAGATTAGCTTTTTTTTTTTAAATAGTATGTTGTGTTGTTCTTCATTTAGTTCTGTCTCTCATGAGATTGCTGCTTAAGATACCTAGGAAATATCACTGCAGAGTCCACTTCCCCTGTACCTAATGGTAGCCTACTTGAAGGTCATTCAAACCTATCTTTCTTAGGTGTTCTCAACAGAAAAAGATTTTCCAAGGCTTCAGCTTGTGTATTTTAACAACTACATCAATGTTAGTTGAATTGCTTTCTTGAGACTCAGAGCGGACTCTGGGTTTTAGATTTGCTTGACATATAAAGATACAGGATCCCTTGGAAGAATAATGCCTAATGATATAGGTGAGAAAGCTTTTGTTTACTCTGCACACAGGACATTGAGATTTTTCTTATAAAATGTTTTGAGGGGCTGGAGAAATGATGGCTCAGTGATTAAAAGCACTGTCTGCTCTTGCAGAGGACCTGGGTTCGGTTCCTACCATCCACATAGGGGCTAAGGATTGTCCTTAACTCCAGTTCCAGGGGATCTGGTGTCCTTTTCTGGCCTCTGTGGGCATGGGTGCATTTACATCCATGCAAGCAAAACACTAATACAAATAAATCTAAATGTAAAATAAAATTTCTAGGTTGCTATTTTTGGATGGGAGATAATAGTGATTTAAGGACAAATGTAAAGTTTTAGAATTATAAAAAACTTGATTATTCCATTTCATAATCAGCTATTACCCTTTTCTCCTGTGGCTTTAAAGTTTCTGGCTGTTATACAATGTCAGTCACTAGGTAGCTTGCCATATTTCTAATTCTATATTAAGTTCTGCCCTTTACAGTGCTGTAGCATAATGCTGGATTTTGAAAACATTTGTCTGTAGGAATACAAGCTTATTAAAGTCTCCTCTTCCAGTGACATTTTTCCATTTTCATTAAGTCCCTAAGAAAGCATCTGTTTGTCATTCGTGGATTGTTCAAACTGAAAAGAGGCATTCTGGGAAAAGATACAGAACTTTGCTGATATATATATATATATATATATATATATATATATCTCCTTGCCTTAAGAATGTAGTCAGTTGTTGGTTTAGAAAGGTAGGATACACATAGATTAACTTAAATTATGAGAGTATATGTAGCAGTTAGGTGAGCGTGATTTTTTAATTTAAAAATAACCTGCTTCTGACAGACAGCTGACTTGAACTTCTTTGGCCTCTGCACTCACTGATAGGAACCTGTGAGCAAGCGCACGCATGCACATAATCTATTTCTTGGCAAAATACAAAACTCAAATTGTGCATACCTTAGACTAACTTTATCTTGGGCTTCATTTTTGCTTTTCTTAACTCTAACCTTTCAAGTCACAAACATTTGAATCTTTTTATTGGTGGTAAATGACAGTGTACCAGTAACTAGTTGATGCAGAAGACTAAAGCAGAAAACGCACAGAGACTAAAATGAAAGCAATTCTACAGTTGTTGGAATAGATCACAGCAATATAAGCCACATAAAAATATGTCAGATTGTTTTGCCACTTTTCCCCAAGGCCAGCCTTTGTGGGAGCACAACACAAGGTAATATGACTCTGAACCTTTAAATAGGTTGGCTGTCTTCCATATGTGAAAACAAGAATATGGATAATAGCTGGCATTGATTGTTTACACATAAAGAATGTTAAAAGATGTATATGAAATTGGAATAGTCATTTTAGTCAATTTAAAGTATTAAAGAAATAAGTTTTGGCCAGAGAATATCTCAACATACAGTAAAATACTATATAACTGGACAAAGCCAGAAGAATGTTTGGAAGATCTGTCTGAAAAATAGATTTTAAGGAGTAAAATTTTATATACTATTGGTTACAGTACATAAATTTTCTTGGTTAATCACTGATATTCTTAGAATTAAAGTGTTAAGGTGTTTCTGGGCTTCAAGTTTTAGCCAGTTTGGAAGAAGTAGCCATTAGCAAGTGAGCTGAAAGCCTGGTGTCCGTAAAAGTAGCCTTATGCTCTTGGGAATTCTTTTCTCTAGCCATGCTAAGGGAAGAGTGAATGGTGTTGGTAGGGTAGCCAGGTGCCCTGCCGTGCCTGGGAGGTGTCGTGGTTGTAGAAGTCTTAGTGCTAGTTCCAAGGACCCCGGGAAGAGCTAACTGGCCACCTTAGGTGTTTTTGTAATTCCTGATGGCGTCATACTTGATTACTACAGCTGTCCCATGGCTTCAACATTTCCAGAATTGACCTGTGTGTTCTCCTATTGCTTATTACTATGGATGGAATCTAAGATTTACAGTAAATAGCTAAAACAAAAAATAGCTACACCAAGAGTTAGTTAAGGGAAAGAGGCAACTCGATATCTAATGATCTATGTATATGTAAGTGTGAATTATGTCTTTATGAGGTAGAGTTTAATTTTTTTGTAGTAAACACAAACAGTGTGATGGATTGCTTCTCTCAAGAGAGAAAACATGGCCTTTGATGCTTTGGTCTCTGATTTCCTAGTCTGCTCAAGAAGCCACAATGTGGTTTGGTTTTGGGGTTTGGGGGTTGTTTGTGTGTGTGTGTGTGTGTGTGTGTGTGTGTGTGTGTGTGTGTGTGAATGTTGTATTAAAAAGTATTACATGCATTAGCCAAAAGCAGGAGAAGGAATTGAGTGTTCTGATACAGACAGAACCATTTTTTGCTCTCAAGTCTTATGTCCTCCTACTACAAGGTGCTTACCAGCTAGAATACCAAGCATGGGAGTCAAGGGTTTTCCAAGACACCATCAACTTCATAATGCAGTACAACAAATCCGGACCCTGATCCTTTCTAAAGCCTGGTAGTCCTCAGTGGCTGATCCTCTGCGCACTGTGATGGAGATGTTGTGTGTTCTTTGTAAGCTTTCCTCCTATGGTTGTCAGAGAATGATGTGGTTTCGTGGTTTTTTAAAATTATTAAATAATGAGCTGAGGCTTTATTACAGCTGGTTTTTGAATTAAAATTGTGAAATATTTCTTTCCCCTTCCCACACCAAATATTTTAGTCTATTTAAAGTATTAAAGAAATAGTTCTGCTTAATATAACATTGCTTAAATGTCCTATGATTTCTGGTCAGTGTTTACATAGATCTCTGTGTGTCTGTCTGTGCTTCCACTCTCTCCCTTCTTTGCTCCCAGCCTGTTTTAACAGCACTGTTACCATTGAAAGGTGGACAGTTTTCCTAGCATTAAAAAAAGCCATTTGAATTATTTACCGTGTCATTATGGGATCAGATTTGTTTTAATTGATTTTGTTATAAGGTGATTTTTCAAGATTGCATTTTGGTGTCTACTGTCTACGTGTGTACGGAAAATGTATCTCCCTTGTATAAGTATAATCTTAAGAGGTGCATCTTTTTATTTTTAAATTTCTGTAACACACACACACAAAAGACTGCTCAGGCAGGTAAGCCCTGATTACCCCAAAACTCACTGTCCAGTATTAGTTACACACATAGTAATCTCACAGTTTCCCTGTGGCAAATTAGTAATAATAGATAGGCTTTAAACAAAAGCAGGCTGTGAAATTCAAGTTCACCCTCAAAACAGACTTAGCCAAAAAAAAAACTGGGGTGGGGAGCTTGTTTTGCTTTGTTGTTTGCTAGCTTGTTTTGTGGAGTTTTGAGATAGGGTTTCCCTGTAGCCCCAGCTGGCCTGGAACTTACTGTATAGAAACCAGGCTGGCCTCAATCTCACAGAGATCTGCCTGCCTCTGCCTCCTAATTGCTGGGATTAAAGGTGTGTACCACATGCCCAGCTAAATGCTGAGTCTTTTAAAGGGCTCACTAAAAAGTACAAGAGAACACGATCACACAGCTCCACGATCATCATGAAATACCTGAGAAACTTAATAGGTGAGCCATTCTTCCTATGTGCCATCCTCTGCATCTGTTATTCTTCTGATTAGTGGACATTCTTCAAGTCTTTAGAAATAAACATGCTTCAGGATCAACAAAAAGAACTTCAAAAGCTGAAATATATCATCCTATCTGGCACTGGACAGCCCAGGCACTACCATAGCTTGCCAGTCTTTTTAGTGGAAGGAAAACCTAAACAGGTTTCCTACTAAAATGGCCAAGGCATATAACTGTATAAACAATGTATAACATGTATTACCATTTTCACTGTGACTGTTGTGGATGGGGATTCATTCTTGGCTGTCCTCTTAGGAGCACTTACTGACTAGCCTGCTGCTGTGGTGCTGGTCTCTGCGTTGGGAGACCATGATGGCCCTGGTACACACGAAATGACAGGAGCACGGGAGAAACAGTAAGCTCTGTGTTGGGCTCTTCCCACTTGCACATTCCTCCTTTTTTTCTTCCTCAGTGTAAACTGAGTTCGAAGTACAGAAGCAGGCATGTTGGTAGCAAGCTGATGTCATCAGGCCCCCCGAGGCCTGAGCTCAGTCTCTGAACACACATGAAGGTATAAGGAGAGAATAACTCCACAGTTGTCCTCTCCCCTCCACATGTGCACATGTTGTGGCATGTGCACTCACACATCATGCACATAATAGTAACACATTTTAAAAAAAAAGGACCATATCTGCACCAGCACATGCTTCCCCCCCTCCCTCCCTCCACCACTTCTGGCTTCTCATCATGTTTTAGACCCCGCCTTTCATTTTCATTTCACTCAGTGGTCCTGAAATTTAGAAGCTAACATGTGACGAGTCCTAAGTAACGAACTCTTGCAGTGAACAGAGAATATTATAGAGTCCTTTTAACAGATAATTTTGTGGTTTTTTTTTTTAAATGTTCATGTTACTTTGCCCATGTTAAGACTATATTGTCTGCACTCTTAAAACATTAATAGAAGACAATATTAAGACAGACTTCAAAAGGAAGTTCAATGGCAAGTCAGGGATAGACCAAGCATGCTTCCTAGGAAGGGGAGGAGTAGAAGGTTGCTCCATCCAAGCTACGAGACCTAATGGCTATAGCAGAATAGAATTGGAGATTATTACTTGTTGGGTTTTCATTTATGTTGGCTGCCTCTGCCTCATAATACTGTGTAGTAGCAGTATCATTGTAAAGGTTTTAAAATTAGGGAAGATACAATCCCAGGGGAAAGAAAAGGTGCTTCTGAGCATTTTTCAGGAAGGGCAGGCAAGGGCTTTGAAAGTGCAGTATTCAGGGATGCACTCAATTTGAGGAGATGCAGAGGGACTTTGAGCAGGTCAATGTGAGATCTTTCTTGGAATGCATTTTGTATGAATGTGCATGGAAAATCAGACATTACTGAGCATTTACAATTATGTGGTGAGCAGAAAGTTGATAACCACGCTATGAAGTCTACATCTAATTACAGCCTGGATTGCATGGGGTGCACAAGCCACAGGTGGCACATGTGCACCGAGCAGTCAGTAGGAAAGTCAGAAGATTATCGGCCATGACCCCAGCCAAGGATGGGTTTGGCCTAGGGGTGTGGTATGTGTGCTACATTTATTTGCACCAGTCTGTATAGGTGAAAATACTTAATTTTATTCATTCACATGGCTGAAGTTTGGTGGAGAGCTTAAGGTTTGCTTGTGTATTTGGTAGTAGCAAATCACCATAGGCTTTAATGAATTTCCTGACAGCAGTTGACTATGGAGACCTTGTATGTTGAATTTTTCAGTTGGAAGTTTATCTCCCCTTTTAAATCTTAAGGCTCTTTTTATGAATGATCTCATCACTGTTGACTTGATCTTAGCAGTATTTAAAGACAGTCATGTAAATATGTTTGTACACATGACTCATCTTTAAGTGGTTTGTTTGTATAAAATTGTGTTTGGTCTGCATTGGGGAAAATGAAGATTGAAATGAGCTTACTTTTCCATTGGAATAAAAATATTTTAATAGGAATGTTTAGCTTGCCCTTTTATATTGAAAAAACAGATTAGTGTCTTTTACCCAAGAACCACAAGTTACTTCATTCCAGCTTTTAAGTGAAAATCTTGTGTGTGGTATCCCCACACTTTAGAACGTTCTTAGTCAATCACTAACCCGTTTTTGCAAAGAATTGAATTTTATAGAGATAATTGAGTGCTTTCATCTGTAACAGAACTGTAAAGCACTGTGGTTTCTTGTACTGCTCTGAATCTGTCAACAGAATTTTCTACTACAAGCTACGTAAAGAAATCATTGACAGAATGTTACAGTAATAAAAGTTTAATATTTAGAGCTAGGCATGGTGACACATGCCTTTCATCCCAGCACTCAGGAGGCAGAGGAAGGCAGATCTTTATGAGTTCAAGGCCAGCCTGGTCTACACAGAGAGTAGTTCCAAGACAGCTGGAGCTACAGGGAGACCCTGTCTCAAAAAGACCAAAAAAGGTTTCATATTTAATTAAAGCATTCTTTCCTCCATCCTATCATTCTAGTGTTCTAATATTTAAGGTTAAAATAAAACCAAATGTAAGTACATAAAATACTCGATTTGGGGAAACTAAATTGGTGCTCAGAATTTTCAGAATTTCTGTATTGGTGCAATTTTATTTGCCAGTAGAGCAGCACCCCTCTGTCTCCTACTTCCACCTTTTTCCAGTCTTCTCCAACCCCCTATAATTAATGAAACCTTGCAAAACTACCTTATTTTAAGATATTTGAGTTATTGTTAAATACTGAAATTTGAAGAAAAATCTAAGTATCTGCCATACCTATTTTATTCTTTGAAGGTTACCCTTAAAACTGAGTGGGCATTTTGAGTGTTAACTTATTTTCTAATATATATGTGATAGTGGTTGTGTTGATACTCTATAACCAGTATTGCCAGCATAGAGTAGCTAATTTTTACAAAATTCCTCACATAATTGGTGATTGGTTAGAAATGTTTGAATATGAAGCCCTTTAAAATTTAAATGGGAACTAGTGATTTATTCTCTGGTTTCTGAGTATTTCTCAACAGGAAATAACTTTTAAAGACTATTTCATCAAGAATGCAGAGGATGAAATGCTTGGAGAGACTCATACTGCAATGGTCACTATCTTGGATGATGGGATAAAAACTCAATTGTCTTTTAACAAACTGCCTTACCCCTCTGTAATTTCTGCAGAATAACATTATTATAGTTTTAAGCCTTGTTTATCATTTCTGATATAATGGAAATACAGTTCCACTTAGAGTAAAATCAGAGGTCTGAAGTTGAGACTTGATTGTGCCTATTTTAGTGACTTTAGATAAAACATTTCATCAATCTAACTCAAATTTCTATTTCCTGAAATTACCTCAAAGGGAGGACTTAATTTTTCAGGTAGTTAAGGATGAAATGTGAGCACTTGAGCCCTGAGCATGAGAGCATAACCTCAGTGTTGTTAAACCACTGAATCTACTGCCGGGAGATGATATCCTAAGGTCTTCACTGACAGATCTTCAGAAAAATTGCAAGAGGCATCAAACTCAGTAAGTTAATATCTACTGGAACAGTCAGCTATGGTCACAAAACTAACGCTTATCAACCATACAGCCTCAGTAGCATAATGTTCATTGACAGCAACATTTGCCTTAAGGCTGGTCAGTGCTTGCCTTGACGTTCAAGAGCAGTCTTGCCACCGTACTGTGGCCTCAACTGGCAGGGCTCAACATTTCACCGGTGCTCCTCTTCATTACACTAGAGAAGTTTCGAGATAGCAGGGTAGCAGTGATCAAACCCAGTCTCACAAGGCCTATCAAGTCTGTGGGGTCCATTCTAATTGGCACTCAGGGTAGCAGTGATCAAACCCGGTCTCACAAGGCCTATCAAGTCTGTGGGGTCCATTCTAACTGGCACTCACCAGAAATAAGCCACACCACCAGATACAGAGTGGAAAGTGCTATACAGTTCTAGAACAAAAATGCGAGAATGTCACAAGGAACGTGATGTTTAGGGCTGTGGGAATTCTGCCAGGCCCTTTGTTGTTGTCTGGTGGCCACCCAAGGAAGGCTGAAGAGAGACCTCAAGGCAAGTCTCTTTCTCTCTCTCTCTCTCTCTCTCTCTCTCTCTCTCTCTCTCTCTCTCTCTCTTTGTCTTTTTGGGACAGGGTCTCCCTTTAGTTCTAGCTGGGCTGGAGCTTGCTGTGTAGACCAGGCTGGCCTTGAACTCACAGAGATCCACCTGCCTCTGCCTCCCAAGTGCTGGGCCAAGTCTTAACAGTGTTCATTTGGTTCAAACCTGTTTTAATTCATAGAGCACTAAATTGACACCCATTTTAATATTCTGTGTGAAGGGGAGTTAAAACCAAAGGAGTATAGTTTTTGTCTGAAGGCCTATGGTTACAATTGTAGCTGGTCTTCATGTGACTGAAGATTAACACACTTTGGCTTCAGCAGAACTAGTATAGTAGAGGTAGAAGGAAGCACGCATTCAGAGAAATCACCTCTTGATGGTGCACATGCCTACCAGTGCCTCTTCCCAAACTGTCCTGGGATTCCCCACGTGCAAAGATGCTGCTTCCCTGCCTTCTGCTAGCCACTGTAGAAGCAGTGAGTGCTTTAGGAAGCTTTACTCACTAGACTTTGGCAATAATGTGACTGACTAAGTTATTTTGACTGATACTGAGAAAAATATTACCAATCTGAAAAAGCTGCCTAGGTAGGGGGTCAAGCATTTGGCTGATAACACCCATATTGTGTGTCCTGCATTCTTTACTGGGGCTTTTATAAGGTCTGAGACCGTTGCTTAGAGATAAGTTTAAATGGGCTCCCCTGCCCACATGCAGGCCCTAGAGTTCATTTTGACAATTACATTCCTGTGAACATACAAAAATACTCTATGGTCTTTTTACTGGCAACCAGTGGCTGGGAGGTTTTATTTTGTTTTTAACATTTTTTCTGGGTCAAAACTTTCTTATATACTTTTGGGGGGGAGGTCTTTTTGAGACAGGGTCTCCCTTTAGTCCCAGCTGGCCTAGAGCTCACAGAGATCTGCCTGCCTCTGCTTCCCGAGTGCTGGAATTAAAGGCTTGCACCGCCACACCCGGCATATATACTCTTATTTTTATAAAATACAAAACAACGGCAAAAAAAAGTCACCTCAATTCCCAACAGTCAGAATCACTGTTGGGCTGTGTTTTTATCCATTCCTTGAGTGGATATGTGTACACAACAGAAAATGAAGTTTCCCTCAAGTCTTTCAGCTAGAGAAATATATTACAAGTGAATCATAAAAATCTAAAATGCACTAGCAAGCTGTGATGGACATCTAGAAATGTCAGTTTTTAGCTTGCTGTAAGGACTACAAAAAATATGTTCTATTTAAATTTGGTATTTGGAATTAAATATAAGAACTTAAAATTTACTTTTCCATGTGTACTTTATTCTATTTGTATTTGGAACCAAACTTTTTCCATTGCAAGGGTTCCAATCAAAATGAACACTTAACAAAAGAGTTTTATCACTCAGCTAGCATTGTATGGAGGGTGGGCAGCTGTCTATTAAAACATCTGGTTACTAGTCAAGGTTTTGATAAGTTGTTACTTGGCTGCAATCTATCCTTTTTTTTTTTTTTTNTGAAAAATTTAAATGAGGAAACTAGTATTTCATTCTCTGGTTTTGAGTATTCTCACAGGAAATAACTTTTAAACTATATTCATCAAAGAATAGCAGAGATAGAACTGCGTTGGGAGCGACTCCACTACAAATGCAATGGTACACTATACTTGGATGATGGATATAAAATAACTTCAGCTTGTTCTTTTTAACCAAAGCTTGCTTATCCCCTCTGTATTCTGCTGTATATAAGCAATGTATATAGTTTTGCCGTGATAGGTTATCATGGTTTGATATAATGGAGGAATACAGTTCCACTTAGATGAAAATCAGAGGTCTGAGTTAGAGCTTGATTGTGCGCTATTTGTGAGTGGACTTGTAAGAAATAAACATTGTGCGATCGATGTCTAACTTCAAATGTCGTATTCTTGAAATTACCATACAAGGAGAGGACTATAAATTTTCAGAAGTTAGTAAAGGATAAGAAAATTTGTGAAGCAACTTGAAAAGCCCGAAGGACGGATGTAGGAGGCATAACCTGCGTGTTGTTAAACACTAGAATCTATCTGCGAGGAGAGTATTATCCTAAAGGTCATTTCATCCTGTGACATGATTTCTTCAGTGGATAAAAGTTGCTAAGAGGCATAATAACTCAGATAAATTAATAGTGACTGGGATACACAGCGCTCACCTATGGTCACAACACTAACGCCTTATCACACCATACCACCACCGGGCCTTTTGGCAAAGTGGCAATTAGATGTTTTCATTGACAGCAACATTTGCCTTAAGGCTGGTCAGTGCTTGCCTTGACGTTCAAGAGCAGTCTTGCCACCGTACTGTGGCCTCAACTGGCAGGGCTCAACATTTCACCGGTGCTCCTCTTTCTGGGGCTCAATTACAGCTAGGAGAGGGAGGTTTTCGAGGATGCGAGGTAGAAGATGATCAGACCACCCCCGTCTCACAAGGCACATATAATCAGCCTTCGTTGGGGCGTGCTCTAATTGGACTCAGGGTAGCGTGATCAAACCCGGTTCAAAGGCCTATCAAGTCTGTGGGGTCCATTCTAACTGGCACTCACCAGAAATAAGCCACACCACCAGATACAGAGTGGAAAGTGCTATACAGTTCTAGAACAAAAATGCGAGAATGTCACAAGGAACGTGATGTTTAAAGGCCTCGTCGGCCCAAAAAATTTTCTGCCAACACCTTGTTGTACTCGTCGTGGGTCAGGCCAGCACCAAAGGAGAGCTATGAAGAAAAGACCTCAGGGTCTCCTTTTCTCTCTCACTCTCACTCTCCTTCTCTTCTCTCTCTCTCTCTCTCATCACTTTCTATATGATTGGGATCATAGAGGCTTTCTTCCCTTTATGTTCTAAGACTGGAGCTGGAGTCTGTCTGTGTAGACCACGGCTGGCCTTGAACTCACAGGATCCTATCTTGCTCTTTGAGTCTCCCAAGTTTGGCCAAGTAACAATAACAGGTGGTGTCGATGTTGGTTCAAACCGTGTTTTAAGTTCAGTAGAGCACTTAAAATGAAACACCCACCTTTTACAAATATTCTGTAGATCAGAAGGAGAATTAAAACCAAGAGAGTAATGTTTTTAATCGAAAGGCACTAATGGATTACAAATTGGAAGCATGAGGTCTTAATGCGCTGGAGAGAGTTGGACGAGCGACGTTTGTTCAGAGAACTGTATAGCTACGAGGTAGAAGGATTACATGCTGGTTCAGGAGATAAATCACCTCTTGATCGGCGCCCATATCTCATGCCCCCAATCTACCAGTTTGGGCTGGCGATTCCTCAAATGTCCTGGAGTTCGCGCCACGTGGCGAGGAAGAGCGGTGGGGCTAATACACTGCCTTCTGCTAGCCCACTGTAAGAAGACAGTGTGAGTGTTTAGGAGCTTAGCGTGCGTACTAGACTTTTCCGCCCATTAAAAGTAGACTGAATAAAGCTATTTGGTACTATGTGATCTGTAGAAACACCGCCCTTCAACCAAATCTGAAAAGCTGACAACATCACTCCCGCCCTTGTGGTCAAGCATTTTGGGCCTCGCCCCTGCATCCACACACCACTTGTCCGATGTCATGAGCATTTCCATTTACGTGGGCTTTTATAAGGTCAGACCGTGGCTTAGAGATAAGGTTGATATATGTGGGCTCCCTTGCCACATTGTCAGGCTAGATGTTCTTCCAGGTGGTGGTTGGGGACGATGGGAGGATTTCTGTGAACATTACAGAAAGTACTGCTGATGGGTCGGCTCTCCTCCTTTACTGGCTATTATCCAGTTGGCTCGGCGCACCGTCTTCATCTCTATGAATATATTAATAACCACATTTCTCCCTCCTCGCCCGCTCAAACATTACTTAATATCTGGGGGTAGGCTTTTGAGACAGGGTCTCCCTTTTAGACCCAGGCTAGGCCTAGAGCTCAGGGCGAGAATCTGCCATGCCTCTGCTTCCTGATGCTTGGATTAAAGGCTTGGCACCGCCACACCCGGGCATATATACTCTGTATTTGGTATGAAAAATACAGGGAAGGGCAACTGCGCTCTAAATTAAATACAAGCTCAACCATCAAAAATCACCAACAGCTCATCAGAGGGCGACTGTTGGGTCTGTTTGGTGTTTTTATATTTCCATTTCCCTTGTAGTGATTATGCTGTACAGCAACAGAAAAATGAAGTTTTCCCTCAATCTTTTCAGCTAGTGAGTAAATATATTACAAGTGAAGATCTGAAGGCCACACAATCTAAAATTATTTGTCACTTATGCAAGTCTGTTGTAGGATTCATCTAGAAATTGTTTCTAGTTTTTTTTCATGCTGGCTGGTAGGACTACAAAAAATAGTGTCGTATTGTAAGAGGTGGGTGGGTAGCTTCTGGCATTAAAATACTAAGACAACCTTCAAATGCACCTTTTTCTTCAGCATGTTTACCTCCTATCTCTCATTCTGGGTAGTGTTGGAGAGGACCAAAGGCCCCCCTTTTCAACAATTAGCAAGAGAAGTTACCAATCGAGAAATGAAGGGCACGTTAACAAAAGGGACTTATATATGCGGAGCGTGCGAGCGTAGCCATTGTTAATGGATGGAGTGAGACAGGCGTGTCGTAGGAGTTCAAACCAAAATCTGGAGAAATTTCCACATAGTCCCCACACGCGTGTTTTTGATTGAAGTGGTGTAGTTACTTTGGCTGCATATGTCTGATCCTTGTTTTTTTTGGTTTGTTTTGTTTGGTGTTTTGGTTTGGGGTTTGTATTTATATAAAAAATATTGTTTTTTTGAGACAGGTTCTCCCTTTAGTCCCAGCTGGTCAGGCTGGCCTTGAACTCATAGAGAGTACCTGCCTCTGCTTCCTGAGTGCTGGGATTAAAGGTATATGCCACCACGCCCAGCATATTTTCTAATCATAAATATATTTAAAACTCTGAGGGTAGTGTGTGTGTGTGTGTGTGTGTGTGTGTGTGTGTGTGTGTTTTAAGGCTACACAGTTAAAATTCTCATAAAAACCTATGAGCTGTAAGTACAGTTGAAATGAAAAAGTCCCTTCCATCTCAACATTTTCCACTGCTCTCCCTGAGGAAAGCCTTGGGCAGGTCTGCCCTTGATGCAGAGTGTGATCTGGCATTCTTGAGGGAAGCTGGCTTGACCTGTAGGCCCCACAAATAGTGGGGTGACTTCATAGGCCCATTTTTGTGGCACAGTGGTGCCAAATTGCCACTGACTCTCAAACCTGTATCTGTGAGCCCCTCCCTTGCCACAGGTTTTTTTTTTTTTTTTTTTTTTTTTTTTTTTTTTTTTGCCACAGTTCTTCAACCCAGTAGCAGAAGACAGGTTTCAGACAACTTTTTCCTGGGCCCCATCTCTGCAATTCACAGCCAAGCCTGTTGAGGCTGGTTTATGCCAGCCATATCTACTTTCTGACACACTCCTCTCTCCCATCACCCCTTCATTTTCTATTGTTGCCTTTGGGTGCTTGACCTTCAGAGGAAAAGGAACCACAAGTCAAGATGGTTCTATTTAACCCTGCTTTTCCATTGTGAGTCATTTTCCATTCCACTTCCTCCCAACCAGAAGCCTCCTTACATCTCAGCCCAGCTTTCTTCCATCTTGTGGCTTCAAAGTACAACTTCATTCCTGTGTGCGTAGAGTTTCAAATTTAGAACTCCCTTTTTCTGCAAAGCTTGGTTTTAAGTTATTTGTGGGTGCACACCTGGGCTGCCCAACAGCACCAGCCTAGATTATCAATGATGGTGAAGAGACTAATGGCTGTTTGAGGTGTTGAGAATAAGTGATGGTTTAGTGTTCAGCCCTAAAGAGGACATGTATACCACTCCATTTAAAGCTCAGGGCATGTGTTGGGGGGGGGGAGAATACAGGAGCTAGAAGGGAGGGAAGGGCTGCCAAACGCCATCTCCAGGGCATCACCCAACAGTGGCAAACATCTCAGCAGCTTCAGTACTTGCACTGGGCCGGTCAGTAGACAGTCACAGATAGGGCTGGGGGCTTATTTGGCTGCTCCCTGCTGAACTGTTGGCTACTGATGGATTCTGGGGAAGGGAGACTCATTCCCTTCAGTTGTGTATCCAATAGTGATCCCATCAGATTCCTATAGTTTGGTGCTGGTTAAAATTGGTGGGGCACAGAAAAAGGTATGTGGGAAAGGGACTTGTTGGAAGGAGGGGGACAGGGAAGGTGGTCTAGAGGTAGAGAGATGAGGGTGGGCCTGAGGGTAAGTAGTGCTAGATTATATGCATGTATGAAATTGCCAAAGAATGAACTTAATAAAAAAAGGTAAAGCTATTTAGGGACTCAGGATGTGTGGTTCAGTGGAGTACTTGCCTATCGTCCCCACCAGCTACTTACGTTCATAGAGAAGCCAAAAGATAACAGCTCTGGAGGTCATAGCTGGGTAGTGGCTGCTACTACTGTAGTATCCACCATCTCCTTCCCTGTGACTTGAAGCTTCATCGTTTATCTTTATTGGAAAGATTCTGGGGGAGTAGATAGAAGGAAAATGAAATGTTTAATGTCCAATTATTGACCCAACCTAAACATCCCTATAAGTTGTTTCAAGTGTTTTTGCCTATTTAGGTCTTCAGGACCGGAAAATGAAATGTTTAATGTCCAATTATTGACCCAACCTAAACGTCCCTATAAGTTGTTTCAAGTGTTTTTGCCTATTTAGGTCTTCAGGACCTAAATGTCTTCTTCCTGCTGGACTAAAATGACACTGTCTATTCCTCAAAGCCCAGTTCAGTTGCCACCTATATCATGAACCTGTCCTATCCTCCCCAAACTTAGTGCCCCATTTTTAGCCCTATCTTGGTAATCTTTTATGTTTATGCTGGTGAACAAACACTGAATGAAAATTAGGATGAAATGCCCCCGACTTCCTTGCTGACTTGGGAGCTCTGTTCTGCTTTGGAAAGCTTTCTGGCTTTGTACTGCATTTCAGATTCACTCATTTTCAAGACCCAGTTTAAGTTCAGCTTCTGTGTGAATTCTTCCACAACCACCTGTGTTGAAAATTATTCACCTTCCTATAGTAACATCTGATGATAGCTCTTGGGGTGTTTATGGGATACTTGTACAAAAATGCCTGGAAATGGGCTGGAGAGATGGCCTAGCAGTTAAGAGCACCAACTACTCTTGCAGAGGACCCGGATTCAATTCCCAGCACCCACATCCAGTTCCAGTGGAATCAGACACCCTCTTCTGACCTCCGCAGCATTGCACGAACACGGGTGCACAGACCTACATGCAGACAGTACTCTCATAAAAAATAAAATTAAAAAAAATGCCTGGAAAGTGGGGTTCCTGGTGGATAGAGTGTAACAGTGAGTTCTTGTGTTACAAAATGATATCCTAAATGGGGGTGGGGGAGGCTTCAGGGGTGTTTAGACTTGATTGGCAGCACCTGAGTCATAAATCCCTTAAGGTTAGAATACTGGAGCCATTTTTTCCCCTAGATTTGTGGGAGAACGGAGAACTCTATGCTTACCCTCTACCATTGAACTACAGCCTCAGCCTTTGTGTGTGTTTCGTACAGAGTGGTTTTTAAAAAATGTCTTGGGGCAAGGCATGGTGGTGCATGCCTTTAATCCCAGCACTCAGAAGGCAGAGAGAGGCAGATCTGTGAGTTCAAGGCCAGCCTGGTCTGCATAGTTCCAGGAGAGCTGGGGCTACAACAGAGGACCTGGGTTTGATTCCCATCACCCACATGGTGGCTAACCACCCATAACTTCAGTGCCAGGGGATCAATCCTGACCTCCTTGGGTACAGATGTACTAACAGACATGCAGACAATCATTCATACACAAAATAAAAAATAACAAAAAGTTTAAATTCCTGTAGCTCATCTGACCAGTGCTCAGAGCTGGCTGGGCTGATTCTGTTGGGATGCCTTTCTTTCTGAGAGTTCATCTGGTGTGGGTGGTTTGCTCTCCGTGCTTAGAAGGCTCCCCTCCTTTGTATCCACAGAGTATCCACAGAGTTCCAGGTGGTCAGCGGCTGTCTTTTCTCTAAGTGTCGGGCATGGTAATGCATGCCTTCAATCCTAGCACTTGGGAGGCAGAGGCAGGTGGATCTCTGAGTTCAAGGTCAACCTGGTCTACATAGTAAGTTCCAGGACAGCCAGAACTACAGGGAGACTGTCTCAAAAAGACAAAAAAAAAAAAAAAAATAAGCTTTGAAACTCTTGTGTGTTCAGTGAGGTGGTTCTGGAAGGGGAGGGGAGAGGTAACTTCATGTGTGTTTGGAGCAGAGGTGGGTTGGAGAGGCAGTAGGTGTGGAGGTACTCACCCTGTCCCCAAAAGCCAAGTGCATGGCATCTAGTTCTTACTGCACATTTGCAACTGGCAGCAGGAGGCCATATGGATCTCAGTTAAAACTGTAGCTACTGGGGCTGGAGAGATGGCCTAGCGGTTGAGAGCGCCGACTGCTCTTGCAGAGGACCCGGGTTCGATCCCCAGCACCCACATGGCGGCTGAAAACCGTCTTTAGCTCCAATTCCAGGAGAACTCCAGTTCCAGGGGAATCCAACACCCTCTTCTGACCTCCGCGGCATTGCATGACATGGATGCACAGACCTACATGCAGACAGTACAGTCATACACATACGAAAATAAAATAAAATTTAAGATGGCCTAGCGGTTAAGAGTGCCGACCGCTCTTACAGAGGACCCGGGTTCGATCCCCAGCACCCACATGGCGGCTGAGAACCGTCTGAAACTCCAATTCCAGGAGAACTCCAGTTCCAGGGGAATCCGAGACCCTCTTCTGACCTCCGCGGCATTGCACGACACGGGTGCACAAACTTGCATGCAGACAGTACATTCATACACATACAGAAATAAATAAAATTAATAAAAAAAAAATTAAAAAAAAAACTACTGCAGTTTGGACCTGATTCTTTGCATGTGTGCATATTGTTTGCTTTTTGGGTATCAAAATGAGGGGTTGTGTATGCTAATCGAGTGCTCTGCCAAAGAGCTATACCCAGCCCTACACTGTTACTGTAATGGCACCTCACAGCTCTCCACTACTTGGGGTATGATACAGAAAACCTGTAAGTCAATAATTACCATCTTTAGGAAACAAGACAGATCTAGAAGTTGTTTGGGCATGAGAAACCATGATTTGCAATACTGCATAAGGACGAGGAAGGTGAGCTCAGAAAATGGTACTAAAGTGTGAGGCCTGGAGGCCTGTTTGATGATGGCTGGGGAGGGGTGGGGGTACCTGCTATCAAGCCTGACCATCTGAGATCAATCCCCAGGACCCACACGGTGGGAGAAGAAAGCAGACTTATGACCACATTGGAATGCCAAAGGGTCTCTTCTCTCCCCTCCCACCCCCAACCGTCACACACAGGCACACAAAAAGGTTTTAATGTAATTTTCAAAAGTGAGTACTTAGTATGGCTCATGTTCCATGAGATTTTAATTATATTTCTAAATCAAATGTGTTAGTTGATCAGCCCGCCTTTTCTTGGACCCTGTAGGAGATATACCCGCCCTATTGAGAAAATCTTGGTCGCTGTTATGGGTGCCATCAATGCAAAATACAAGGCAGGGTGGGGGAGTCAAAGCACAGCTTGCAAAACAGAGGTCCTAGGGGAGGAGTCAGAATGGCCCAAGTGGGCAGGGAAGCCTTGCCTATGCAGAAAGCACAGGCTTCAGGTGGTGAGCAGGGCTGGGGTAGTGAGGGACACGTAAGGCTTAGAGCAAGGAAAAGCCCAGGAGGTTCTAGAACAGGGAAAGGACTTGCTAGGTGACCAGTTTCTTCTCACATATGTACAATTTGGAGTCTCCCCAGTTCTCTGTATTCCTGGTAGGGAGATTTCTTTCCAGCACAGGAAGCCTGATCATAGCTGTTTACCTGGGCTGTGGTAGTCCAGGGCTCCTCTATGATTGTGCTCAGTTCAGATGGTGTGGGCAGCCCTCTGACTTCATGTCTGAGAAAAATGTGTGTTTTGACTGTATAATCACCAGCCTTTGTCAGACTGTATCAGCCCTCTTTAGGACAGCTTTTGGCAACTGGGTTAGAAATCTGCATTAAATCATGCTCAGCGTCTAAACAAGCTTCCTCAGCAAGTCCACTCAACTCTATCTCCAAACGTTCTCACACCGTGAGTCAAAAGGAAGTGGTAGTTATTTTGGGGGGGGGGTGTTGGAGAATTAAAAGATCTCCACTTAAGTAACAGGTGCATGATGGGAAAGCTCCCTACAAACAATCATCAGGTAAGGGGAGGAGGGGAGTGTTCAGTAATGGGAAAACCATGGAAGGTTTAAAGAGAATTACAGGCAGGCGAACATTGGCTGCCATCCAACAAAGCTCTTAAAAGACGTCTCGCTGCCCCTTTCTCCAGCTCTGACCTGGAGGGAAGAGAAGTCTGAGAGACCTGGCACAGACTTGAGAGTGCTTAATGGTCTTTCTGGTTTGGGGCCCTCCTTAGGCACTGGAAGGGTGGGGCGTGGGCAGGGAGCCTTTCTTCCTGAGTTGCACAGACCATCTAGTCTGGCCAGTCTGCTCTCCAGTCCCTTGTGAGTCTCCTTACCCACCACCCAGCTCAGCTTCCACAAGCAAGGGATAGAGAATGCCACCTCCTCCGGCTCCCGACTCTTGCCCCCCACCCCCCCACCACCACACACACACACTTCTGGCCTAGAATGCAGACAGCTCTTTACCATCAACAGACATCTGTCATAGGCTTTAAGCAATTGAATGGGGCTGAGGGGCTCAAGGAGCTAGCATGCTTCTGGTCTGGCCAAAACCCAGAGAGTGCCTGTTTCCATGGCAACACTGCTGACCCCCGTCCTGTTTCCACGGCAACACTGCTGCCCTCCGTCCTGTTTCCACGGCAACACTGCTGCCCTCCGTCCTGTTTCCACAGTGGCACTGCTGACCCCCGTCCTGTTTCCACGGCGACACTGCTGACCTCCGTCCTGTTTTCACGGCGACACTGCTGACCTCCGTCCTGTTTCCACGGCAGCACCACTGCCCTCCATCCTGTTTCCATGGCAACACTGCTGACCTCCATCCTCACCAAGATGCCATCATGTCTGTCCAGCAGTGATGATGGCAAGAGTGTTGGTGGAGCTCTGCCGGCACCTCAAGTGTTTTACTACACCAGCAGGCAGACTGTTGGCAGCAGCCACAAATTACTCAGTTCATTACCATATAAGGTGCCATTGGGTCTTGACAATAAAGGTGGAAATGAAGTAATGACACTGTCTTTTTCTTTGTGGTTCAGAAGTGAACTCACCAGTTTTTACAGAGAAGTCTAGAAATATTTTGAGCACACAATTCAGGTGGTTTGGGTAGTGCCCATGTACCAGGTACTGTGTGCTAAGAGATGGCAAATAAAATTTATGTAAGCCCACTGTTTTGGACTAAGCCGGGACTCCAGACCCCACCCCAACAGACCAAACTAAAATGGAGTCACTCAAGCTAGTTCGGGACTCCAGACCCCACCCCAACAGACCAAACTAAAATGGAGTCACTCAAGCTAGTTCCCATGTCCTTAATAATTTGTTTGACTTTCCAGGACATCAGGGGAGAGTCTGGCCATGATTTTATATGAAGTGCTTCTCCTTCCTCAGAGGTAATGTCAGTATGGCTTCTAGCTTTTAGGACTGCCTGGTTTCTTCGGGGAAGTCTAAGGTGAATCTTGGGTTCTTCCTAAACTAGATGTGGTAAGAGGAATACCAGGAGCCACACATTATGGTTATGAAGGTGATTTACAAACACGTGAGTGACAGGAAGTTTAAAAATTGGATGTTAATGCATCTTATTATTTTTGAAGACCATCCTCTTGAGTCTTTTGAGATATGCTATAGAGCAGGCCTGTTTAGTATAAATCAGAGGTGCCCACTATCTGAGGTAACAGATCACTCACAAGGGGAGGAAGGGATGTAAGTGGTATGTTAGACTACTATGCTTGGTGAAATTTTGAACAGAATAGTGACTGGGCATCTTTAAAATATATCTTATTTGTTATTTTTATTTTATGTGTATGAGTGTATTGCCTGCCTGTATATAAGTGCACCCATGTCTTTCAATGCCTGCAGAGGTCAAAAGAGGGCATCCCATCCCTGGTGTGGTGGTGCAAGCCTTTAATCCCAGCAGAGGCAGGCAAATCTCTGTAAGGTCACATATTGTTGCCAGTACTTTACTATTATAAATTATGTTTCATTGAGTAACATTATACTTATGTCATTTTGCATATGCAAATAGGATAAATTCTCCATGGTAGAATTGCTGGACCAAATTTGTTTGCAATTTTGAGTTACTACAGAATTGCCTTTCATAAAGCTGTTGTCATTGTATCTCACCACTAGTTATGAGTAAGGGTACCTGCCGGATTTAAACCACACACAAAAAAGAGGGCATTCCCTTGGAACTGGAGTTCAAACTGGAAACCACAAATTTCAAGGTGAAAATTACCCCCACATGTTCACAGAGGCATAAGTGCTTGGTCAGTGCTACTTTTTCTTGTCTAGTATTTTGTAGAAGGGGCCACAAAGTCACAAGGCAAATATACATAATGCTTTATTGACAACTGAATGCACATGTTCAGTGCCTTCCACAATGCACTTACTGTTCCGTTTATTAAAAATGCCTAGTTCTGGGCTGGAGAGATGGCCTAGCGGTTAAGAGCACCGACTGCTCTTGCAGAGGACCCGGGTTAGATCCCCAGCACCCACATGGCGGCTGAGAACCATCTGTAACTCCAATTCCAGGAGAACTCCAGTTCCAGGGGAATCCGATGCCCTCTTCTGAGCTCCGTGGCATTGCACAACACGGGTGCACAGACCTACATGCAGACAATACATTCAAATAAATAATAAATAAATAAATAAATAAATAAATAAATTTTTAAATGCCTAGTTCAGAGGCTGGAGAGATGGCTCATCAGTTAAGAGCCCTGGCTGCACTTGCAGAAGACCTGGGTTTGATTCAGCACCTACATGGAAGCTAGCAACTGTCTGAACCATCTGAACTCCAGTTGGGCCTGCAAGGGAATTTTACAGAGATGACCTCTTTGGCACTCAAATGTCCACAGAGGACATGGCACCTACCCATCTCTCTGTCTCTATCATCTGTGTCAGTTTACATGGCCCCCCAAATGATTGCTAGGTTTTAGTGCCTTCCATATAGATGCCAAGAGATCTTTTAATGTTCATCCTACTTTTTAATAGGAAATAAACTGGTATCAAATACAATGGGGAAAGTCTCTAAGATAGGCACCATTAACATCTCTTTATTCTTCCTCAGAGACAATTACCATTACCAGTTTATGTTATTTCTTTCCAAGATGTAGCTCATGACCGAAGAAGCAATTGTATTATTTATCCCTCCTTAAATGGAATATTGTGCTATACTTAGTGTCATTTATTATTTCTTAGAAATTATTCTGTTAGTAAGTGAAGAATGCTCTCATTTCTTTTGCCAACTGCATAATATTCCACTGTATGGATGCACTATAACATATTCAATTAGTCCCCTGCTGCTGAACACATATTGTTGCCAGTACTTTACTATTATAAATTATGTTTCATTGAGTAACATTATACTTATGTCATTTTGCATATGCAAATAGGATAAATTCTTCATGGTAGAATTGCTGGACCAAATTGTTTGCAATTTTGAGTTACTACAGAATTGCCTTTCGTAAAGCTGTCGTCATTGTATCTCACCACTAGTTATGAGTAAGGGTACCTGCTGGATTTAACCCAATGCATTATATAAAAATAGTTCAATCTCCTCTTAAGAGGAGAAAAATCAGTAAGAAATGTAATTTTTCAAAAAGGCAAATCAGATCATGCCACTCTGTGCTCAGGCTGTTGCTCTTAGGATGAAGCCAAACTCCCTCAGCCTGGCCCACAAGGTCCCCATGACCTAGACAGGCCAGCTCTCTAACTTTACCTCCCACCTTTCTCCCTGGGTACACTGCTGAGTTCCAGGCTCCCTGGCTTTCTTGTTTGTCCTTGAATGCACCAACTGTCCTGTCCTGGGGCGGGGGGGGGGGGTCATATCTGCTAGATCCTCTTTCATCTTTGATCTTAGTGTCTCCCACATTGCTTCATTCTCTAACCTAAAATCCATTACTTCAGATAGCAGAGAAACTCACATTAACATCAAGCTCTAGAATGGCCTCTTCCTGGAGAGAGGAGGGCATTTCTCACAGACAATACCTACCAATAAATAGGAGGAAATCACCATTTTCTAGTCACTCTAGTAATAACCAATCCGGACTGGAACCATCAGCGAATACTAAAACCAGTAGGTTAAAGTTAGTGGGGAATCTAGATAATTGCAGATTATCTGTCAATTGCATGGGATGAAAATACCCTTTTTATCATAAGCAGGTATGGGGTATGGTGGTCCAATTTATCATCACTAGTGATGGGATAAATTGATACCATGGGCCTCCTAATGTGAAATGGGAGAAAGACATCAGTGAGTTTCCTGCCAAGTACAGAAACCCAGTTTAATCATGATGAAACAGTTTTAAAAATGTCAAATTCTGGAACACTATAAGCAATAAAGTTGTAACAATAAATTTTAGGCACTATTATAAAAATGATGGGGGCTTTATTGTTTGTACTTTTTGGCTTTAAAAATATTTTATTTTTGAACCCAGCGTAGAACTTGGGAAGTAGGCAGGAGACTCCAAACCTAACCAAAGAACTATTAGCAGCTGGTTATTGCCGGCTGAGGGAAAGTAGATCTTCCTTTAAGGGAATGACACTAGATAGTCTGACTAGATTCTGATGAATGAACTTTCACTGAGGGACATCTGGGTACATAAATTTGACTTGATAGGCCTTAACATATATGACAGACTGCATGGAATCTTGTTGGGGGAGGCTATGGGAGGTACATAGAGGGAAGGGGTATAAAGATGATTAAGATATTTTGTATGAAATGCACACAACTTCAATTAAAATATACATTAAAAAATTTTAATAAAATTTTATTTTATGTGTATGGGTGTTTTTGCCTGTATGTATGTAAGTGTCCCATATGTGTTCAATGCCTGTGGAGGCCAGAAGAGTGTGGCCTCAGATCCCCTGGAATGGTTGTTAGCCACTATATGTATGCTGGGGACTGAACCTTGATCCTATGGAGGGACATGTGCTCTTAGCTGCTAAGCCCCTCACCTTTTTTTTTTTTTTTTGTCTTTTGAGAAAGGGTCTCCCTGTAGCCCCACCTGTCCTGGAGCTCACCATGTAGACCAGGTTGAAGTCACAGAGATCCTCCTGACTCTTCCTCCCAAGTGCTGGGATTAAAGGTGTACACCACCACACCTGGATTTTTTTTTTTTTTTTTTGGCTTTTTAAGACAAGGACCCATGTTGCCTCTGGTAACCTTGAATTCACTATCCAGCCAAGGAGGAAGCTGAACTTCTGCTCCCTCTGCCTTCACCTCACACTTACTGGGATTATATCACCCTATGCAGCTTCCTCCTCCACAGGACAAATGCTAACAAAATAAGCCAGAAAGTCTCAATGGGTTTTGAGCTGAGAGTACCATGATAGGACTGCATTTTAAAGTGATGACTTTGATCTTGTGGCCAGATCTAGAAGAGCCAGTGTAGGTCAAGGACAGAAACCATGCAGCCAGTTGGGAGCAAACTGAGGGTAACATGGACCAAGGCAGAAAAATGTGATTTGTTATGAAAACATGCAAACAATGTATACATGTCATTTAGTTCAAGGATAAGAATGGAATGCAGTATCACAACCATGTAGTTCCTATTTGGTTGTAACAAGGACCAGCCCGTTTCATTTATACTCCTATACATTTTCTCCTACTATTTAACTTTTATGTAAATCTCAGATATGCCTTTGTATTCTGGATATGATGAGGGAGAGATGGCTCCACAGTTAGGAACACTGACTGTTCTTGCAGAGGACCCAGGTTTGGTTCCCAGCACCAACATGGTGGCTCACAACTGTCTGTAACTCTGGTTCCAGGAGATCCAATACCCTCTTCTGGCCTCAGAAGGAAATGCACACACATGGTATACATAAATACATGCAGCCAAAACATGCATATACATAAAATAAAAATAATTTTGTGGGAACTGGATAGATGGCTCAGCAGTTAAGAGCTCTGGCTGCTCCTGCAGAAGACCTAGGTTCTGTTCCCAGCAGCTACATGGGAGCTAACAACCATCTATAACTCTAGTTCCTCTGTGATCTGATACCCTCTTCTGACCTCTGTGAGCATTTTGCAACTTGGGTGCACTTACACACTGTATTAGTCAGTTTTCTGTTGCTGTGATAAAACACCAGACCAAGGAACTTATAAAAGGAAGAGTTTATTTGAGCTTACGATTGGCGGTTCCAGGGAATTAGTCCATTGTGGCGGGAGGCGTGGCGGCTGGATCTGGAGCAGCAAACCGAGGGTCACATCTCGCAAAGAGCACAGGAAGCAGAGAGGAAGCAACTGCAGACCACGAGGCTTGTTAAACTCACTAAGCCTGCCCCTAGCAACGCACTTCCTCTAGCATGGCCACACCCTCCAAGACCTCCAAAAACAGCGCCACCAACTGGAGGCAAATGTCTGAATACCTAGAGCCTATGGGGGACACTCATCCAAACCACCACACACACATACAGGCAATAACCTCATATAAAATAAAACCAACATATTAAATAAAAATAATTTTAAACAATATGCTGATAATTAAGACTAAAATTGAAGAAAGGGAGCCGTGAAGGATGACTTCAAGACTGACTGTGAAGGATGGAGGCACAATTTATTTAGATGGGGAAGACTCTAAGTGGAATAATTTTATGAGAGAAATGACTGAGAGATTACTCCTGTCCATACCTGATTTGTAATGCCTCCCTGAGATTCAAGAAGCTGTTGGATAGTCAAGTCTGTACATCAGGGAGTCTGAGACTAGATATAATTTTGGTCATTGTCAGATTATAGATAGTACATAAAACCAACAGATTAAACTCCATCTTCTGGTAATCACAGAGTACCTCGTGTAACACTAATTACAAATGCTGGAATCACAACAGAGTGACCTCCAGCATGACCTCTATGCTAGAGGAGATCAACCCTTGACAGAAGGGAAGCACACTGGGGGGGAGAGCCATGTTAGTGCCACCTTTAACTCCTCTTCCCAGAGGACCCTCTGGCCCTTGCAGTACACAGTGAATAAAACTCAAGGAGGAAGTAGCAGCCCTACATGGAGGGTTCTAGAGAAGCTGGGACCTGAGACAGAAAGGATCCTTCTTAGAACATAGCATGAGTCTTTTTTTTTCTTTTTCTTTTTATCTTTTTGAGACAGGGTTCTCCTTGAACTCACAGAGATCTGCCTCCTCAGCCTCCCGAGTGCTGGGACTAAAGACATGGGCCACCACACCTGGAACTCTGCATTCTTATAATTTGGAATTTATGGAGGATTACTGTAGAGATTCTGGATTGTGTCATCTTCTGTTGAGGAGGTTGGTTCCAGCAAGATCATCTTGATCCTGAGATGGTTAGATTTGTATTATCTTATGATGAACATGTTTTAATTTTCTCCTTGGTCCTAGGGGCATGTCCTTGCTCTTCAGATATGAACTTTGTCATGTTAGTGGAAAATCTAAGGTCCTTCTTAAACCCTTCTACCTTGCAAGGACTTAAATTACAGTGGGTAACTGAAATCTTGCTCAACTCCTTCCGCCTTCCCTATATTTCTTTCCCCTGAGAATCTTGGGGTTTTGGGTATAACCCTTCCAATGTATACAGTTAAGGAGTCAAGGGAGGGTATAGGGAGGGTTTAGACACTGATTATAAGACTCATGCTGCTGGGTGTAGTGGGGCATGCCTTTAATTAATCCCAGCACTTGGGAGGCAGAGGCAGGCAGATCTCTGTGAGCCAGCCTGGTCTACATAGTGAGTTCCAGGACAGCTGAGACTAAAGGGAGACCCTGTCTCAAAAAGACCAAGAAAAAAAGAAAGAAGAAAGAAAGAAAGAAAGAAAGAAAGAAAGAAAGAAAGAAAGAAAGAAAGAAGCAGAAAGACCCAAATCAAAACTCTAAAAATGGAAGATGTAACACTAAAGTTTCTATAGATGAGAAACTAGTCAAAGAAAGGACCGGTGAAATAGAAATCATTCAAATGAACACAGAGAAAAAAGCATTGAAAAAAATGAATGTAGCCTTGATAACCAGGGTCAGCAGGTGTAGCTCATGTGTAACTAGAGTTTCAGAATGAGAAGGGAGCAAAATAGAAAGGAAAAATTTAATCAAAATTTCCAAGTTTCCTCAAAAATAATAACCAATAGATCCAGGAACATCAGTAAACCCAATTTAGAACAAACAAGAGCTATACTGAAGCACACAGTTAACCGGTAAGCGAGCATGACAGAGACAAGAGACAGAAGTCCTAAGTAGTGTAGGAAAAAATAGCGTGTTATTCACAGAGTAAATAAGTATGCCAGTAAGAATAATGGCTAACTCCTCATTAAAGAGTAAATTACTAGACATTTAATGAGTCTTTTATGTGCTGAAAGAAAAAACTAAAAACAAAGCTCTGTCAACCCAGAATTCCATATCTTGCAAAAAGATATTTCAAAAATAAAACTTTAGGGGCTGGACAGATGGCTCAGTGATAAGAGCACTTGTTGCTCTTCCAGAGGACCCAGGTTCAGTTCCTAGTACCCACATGTGGTGACTTCCAGATCTACGGGATCTGATGCCCCTCTCTGGCCTCTGCAGATTTGCACCAATGTGGTAACATCTACACACATGCAGGCAAAACACTCATACACATAAAATTAAAAAATAATAAGTCTTAAAAAAAATAAAGCTTCAGATAGTCGGATGCTGTCCATGGATCTCACTACTCTAGTTGGTCAAGGGAGTTCTGAGGCTGGAAGGAGAGGCTTCTGGTAGAAAGAGATGACTCACATTGGAGTATGAGGGTCAGTGTAAGTTCTGGGATGGGTGAGATGATGGCCAAGAAAGAAAAGGCATAATGCTCAGGGTACCCCTGTAGCAATAGATGAGGAGGAAGAAGCCAAAAGGCTGAGGTGACAGTGAGATGCCAAAGAAAAGGAAGCAAGCCAGCTGCTGAGATGCCCCAGCACTGCGAGGTCACGTTAGGTGAGGACTGGAAAGGCCTTGCTGGGTTAGTAAGTTGGAGGTCATTAGCAACCGTAAAGACCAGTAGCTGCTGCAGTAATGGGGAGAAAACCTGATTAGAGTGAGGTAGGAGAAAGCAACACTGGAGAGGGCGATAGCTGGGAGGCAATAACCTCCACTCTGAGGGGAGGATTCAGTGAAGGCTTGGCCCACAGGAATGGCTGCTTCCCCACCTTCTTCCAGAAGAAAGATAACACTGACCTGGTTCCCACCATAGAATGAGCCTGTCCTGGGGGCGGGGGGCTACTCTTAAAAGTTCATAGGGAGAAGACTAATGTTCCCACGTGGCCTTTTCTCTTTCTGCTCTGCTCTCCTCATTCATTCATTCAACAAGTATTCATTGGGTGATCACTTCATCTCTATGCTGGAGGGGCTGGAGCTATGCCAAGAAATAATACAAAATTGCTTCTCTTGGAATTTACATTCTATTTTGGAGAAGACAAAAAACATCCACAGTGATAAATGATATGAAAATATATCAGACTGGGCACAGGAGTAAAGTGATATTGTGAGGAATCTGTTTTCTAGATAATAGTCAGGAAAGGCTTCTATCTTGGCCTTGGCCATAAGGGAAGACCTCTCTGACAAAGGGACTTGTGAGCAAAGGCCTGTCAGAGTAAGCCATGTGGGTATCTATTTGGGGGGGGAGATATTTGTTTAGTGAGTGTGGGGATGTTGGGATGGCTGAGGTGCAGCCGGAGGCAAGCTAGGGGACAAAGGAACAGAAGCCAGGGGTCTGATCCCATGAGCCTTGTCAATGGTGGTAAGCCCACTGGTTTATTCTGCATTGAAATCCCTTGGGGTATTAGAAGTGCCTTGATTGGTTGTAGAGAATCACTCCAGAAATAAGAGCTCAGATAAAGGGCTGTTGCATGAATGATCCAGATGTAACGGGGGTAAGGAAGAGAAGAAGAACGAGCTAGATTTGTATAAACTCTGAAGATGAAGCAACTAGGCTTTGTTGATATAATTGGAAAAGTGTTTTGTTGTTGTTGTTGTTGTTGTTGTTTTTATTTCACTTGAAGCATGGAGCTACCAATCACTGAGTCAGCGGGAAGACTGGTGGAATTGGGGATGGGGCAGAGGTTTAAGGGAAACAACGCAGCCTCAAGTTCTGACCATATTTCATCTGTCCCAGTGGAGCTGTCAGTTCAGCAACTGGGCATACGAATGTGACAGGTAGAGAGATGAGGGGCAGAAGTCAGGAGCTGAGAGGCTACGGGTGGGCCCCAGGGCCATGTGACACTTTTAGGAAATGAGTGTGGGGAGGAAGGAGGTACAAACACTGTCATGTATTCTCAGAAGTTTCGGGGTTGGAAAGATGAGTTAACACTAAAAAGGAGCTTGATGGGAGAGACCAGTGCTATCCGAGGCGAACACAGAGATGGTGTTGTCTTTGAGAGGGATGTTCCATGGAAGACAGAATGTTTTCAACTGTTAACTGGTGGGTAACAAAGACAAGACCTGAGGGACTACTCGATGAGAAACACAGATGTCACTGGCACCTAAATGTTACCAGTTTCTATGGGTGAGGGACAAAAGTCCCAAGTGGTTTAGACCAAGAAATAATGGAAGTTGACAAATGTAAGTAAGATAGCACAGCACGGAGAAATGTTTTTGGAGTTTTGGCATTTACAAGAACAAAGGAATGAGGTGGCAGGTGCTAGGACAGGGCCATGTGAGGAAGCACACCTGGCTGTCTCAGAAAGGACCCAGCAGAGAAGGGAAAATGGAGGACATGGAGGAGCGGAATGTGAGGGCGGGGCGTGGGGGCAGGGGCAGCAGCATGCGTGTGCATGGGTGCTTGGAGACTTATTGCTGTTGAGGACCCAGAAAAGTTCCCTTGTGGTTGCCTCTCCTTTCTCTGTGACATAAGACAAACTGTCACCAATTGGCAAGAGTGAAAAGGAAAGGGTGTTGTGCACTGAAAAGTGTGGAAAGGCACACAGCAGTAATAGAGGACTGAAGAGACCTCCAGAGCCCACCAAGGAGTGCCATGCCCTTGTAGCAAGATAGCAAACCTGCGGGCTGACTGTACTGTTTGGCGAAACTTCTAGCCTCTGAGGAAGAACTGTGTTTTCCTGGCTGAAAACAGCACCCTGAGTGTGACATTTGCACAAATCTGTGAATCAATGTCAGGAGTTTTATGACACAGTGTGTGTGTACCAAGTGCCCACTGCTGTGTCTCGGGGGATGCTGCTCCATCAGCCTGGGTGCTGGAATGGACATGATGGGGCAGAGCCCAGCCTTATGCACTGGACAGGGTGGGAGGGACAGGTGATGCTTTGGAGTGGCCATCCTGAACTCTGGAACTGTCGGCTCCTATAGCAGGACCAGTGTGGAATACCAAGATCAGCTGTCTGAAGTCTGCCCAGCTGCCGTCTCCTGCTGCATGCAGTGAAAAGATGGGCCCTGGATATAAATATGCTGGAGTTCCAGGGGAGGACAGGGAAATTGCAGGTCTGATTGTTGGAGGCTGAGCTGAGGAAACTGGAAGCATGGCCATTCCTCTATGGTTACAAGATGGCTGCTAGGAACAGACAGGGAAAAAAAAAAAACAACAAAAAACCATTTCCCTGCTCATGTCTCCAAGGAGAATGTGTTCCTGTGTCCAGTCAACATCAAAAAGCTTCAAACTTTCTTCTTGAGAGTTTTGTTATTTGTGATATGCCTGCTCTGTCACCCATGGTTGGTCTTGAACTCCTAGACTCAAGGGATCCTCCTGCCTCAGCTTCCTGAGTAGTTGAGGCTATAGGTCATACCACTGTGCCTGACCAGGATTGTGTGTGTGTGTGTGTGTGTGTGTGTGTGTGTGTGTGTGTGTGTTATACATGCACAGAGGCCAGAGGAAGATGTTGGGTGCCCCACCCTGTCACTCTCCGTCTTCTTACTTTGAACCTGGAGCTAGGCTGGCAGCCAGCAAGTCCCAGCACTGCCCTTGATCCTCCGGCCTCTGCTCCCCTGGGTGCTGTGGTTACAGGCACTTGCTGCTAAGCCTGGTTTTTTTTTTTACTTGGCTCTTGGGGATTCAAACTCAGATCCTCATGCAAGTGTTCTTACTCATTGACTGATCTCCCCAGCCGAGCTAGGGCTTCTTTTAGTTGTCTTTCCAGCCATCCATGGAGAGAGAGAGAGAGAGAGAGAGAGAGAGAGAGAGAGAGAGAGAATATCTCCCTGCCTGCTGTAGGAATTTCTGCTCCTTACGTACCATCCACATTCTTGCGTGACAGTGATGCTGTAGGATTTCCCCATCTCCAGTTCATCCAGATAAGAACAGGGTCCAAATCACAAGTGGAAGCTGGGCAGCCCAGGCCCCACTCTGACTACAGCCCATTTTTACTCTGCTTCTTTCTCATTGCCTGAGGCCACAAGGCTCTGTCTCTGTCTGCACAGCACTGTTCTAGAGGAGCCAGGTGGCCTTGCCCAGGGACAGACTGCCTTCTGCCCAGCCAGGGACAGACTGCCTTCTGCCCAGCCAGGGACAGACTGCCTGCTGCCCAGCCAGGGACAGACTGCCTCCTGCCCAGCCAGGGACAGGGGAAATTTGCTGTTCTTCCCAGGGTCTCCCAGTCTCCAGCCTCTCTTGGCAAAGGTCCACATGCTCCTTTGTCCCTCATCTTCTGTGACACCTCTGGCTGTCCCTGTGCATGCGTGGCCCATCGTTCACCCTCAATCAGATTGTCATTGAAGTCAGGGGCATGTATGAGATAAATCCATAGTCAGAGGGTGGGGAGGGGTAGTCCAATGCCCCAAGATGCCACGTTCCCATGGTCTTCCAGTGTATGAAACAGAAAGGGCCAGGGTGTGTTTACAGACAGGACTGGCCCTCAGGAAATGGTGCCAAAGGGCAGGTTGATGGGGGAGCCAGTCTTGGACCTCAAGACCCTGAGCCCAGTGTCCTTTGGAGGACCAGTACAGCCGGGCCTCCCAGCACCACTTGCCTTGGCTAACTAGTGCCACGGTAGATGCTGCATCACCTGGAGCAGTGGTGGAGTGAGGAGGGTGGCCTTACCCTACCTCTGTAGATTTCCCGGTCTCTCCTGTAGGAGGGCACAGTGTGTGTGTTTTACAGCAGCTAATTTGCTCCATGATCCCAAATTGAATCTCAGTCCCCTTTAAATGAGCCCTAGGTTCTTGGTGAGTGGCTTCTTTTGCTGTGTCTCTCTGTGGCCTTTAGATTACAGTGGCTGGCCACAGAGATTCTGAGAGGACAGGATGTATGGCAACAGCTGGCCTGGTCATTCGCCTCTTCCTGCTACGTACAGGGGAGGAAAGCTTGTGGGGATCTGGCTGTGTTGGAAGACCAACTGACGATAGCACTTCCTGAGGCTCTGACTCACCTCCCTAGAGACTTGGGGGCAAGCCAGCCTCACTTTTCTCAGATATGAAAATGGGTACAGGCTTCTGCTCTGTGGGAGGACTCGGAGGGCTATAATTATGAGAGGCTGTGTGAAGCCCTGAGTACTCAGATGGGGCATCCGAGGAAGCCAGGAGGCAGCATGGCTTCGAACTGGTTTGGGGAGCTATGAAATTCCTTCTTCACAGGTAAGGGGTGAGTGGAATAACAATTCAGAAAGAGTGCCTGGCGTCCTTGGGAAGCCATGTTTGCACACACCAAAGCCCTTTCACAATTCAATCAAGTTGCTGCTTCTGTTCATACTGAAAGGGCCTTTTTAAAACACAATTAGGCTCTGTTTTATTATGTGTGACAGACGAGGCCATTAACCATTCCGACTATTAAATCAGACTTCATTAAAAAAATGGAAGTAACTGTAAATTGCCTTGGGTCACGATCGTTTAGAGCTGAGACATTTCAGAGAAAAACATTAGGGAGCTCAGGACCATGATGAAGTTAATCAACCTGACATCCCACGTCGGGGCGGGCCTGCGCGCCCAGATCCTCTCGGTTTCTCCACAGCTCCCAGAGGCAGAGAGCTGGTGGTCCGGCCTCTCCTTTCTCCAAAGGGGAGTGAGAGGACACGAGAGATAACATGAGAATTGGGGTGGGGATCTGCCTTCCCAGGAGGTTTGTTTATATCAGTGAGATGCCAAGCCACACATCATACATTTTTATGTTTTTTTTTTTCTACAAAAAGTGACTTTTGGAGCTCTCCGGAGCTGCAGTGTAGCTCTGGACCCCCAGTCCCCCAAGAAGGCTGGGGTGTTCCTATGGGTTCCTGGCTTTTAGATCCTTGATGCTCCTCTGTGCCTCAGTGCTTGCTCTTCGCTCCTTGGTGGGTCCATGGGGAGAAGCCCCTGTACTGGGGTGAGCCTGTCCCTCTTCTTGTGGCGGGGGAGGGGTAGGAAGGAGGGATGGAGAGGGCCACACAGCTGATGGGGGCAGGCAGCAAAAAGAAGAGCGGAAGGCCAGCTCCCTCTCCCACCAGGCCCTGTCGGACCAGAGAGAAGCCCGTGTACCTCTGTTCTCGTTTGCTTTCAGTCGCTGTGACCAAACACTCTACCAACGCCAACTTGGGGAGGAAAGGGTTTATTCATCTTATATCTCCTGGGTCACAGTTCATCACTGAAGGAACCCAAGGTAGGAACTCAGGACAGGAACCTGGAAGCAGGAGCTGAAGCACAGGCCATCGTTCCAGGAGGAACGATGCTTACTGGCTTGCTCCCCTGGCCCATGCCCAGCCTGCTTTCTTATACAATACAGAATGATCTGGCCACAGGTGGCACTGCTCACAGTGGGCTGGGCCCTCCCACGTTACTCAACAATCAAGAAAATACCCCACAGCCATGGCCACAGGCCAGTCCAATGGAGGCTCCCTCAGGCAGGGGCATCAAGTTGGCACTCAAGCTATCCAGCACAGCCTCCAACAATGGGGGCAGCCTGCGTGCAAGGCAAAGGAGGGGCCTGAGCTGCATCTGGAGCATATCCAGGCTTTGAGATGGCACAAGGCAGGGGTGGAAGAGCAGCACCCTAAGGGCTGATCAAGTCGCAGTGGGGAAGGGGGCGGGCCCTAAACGGGCAGTAGATAGAGCCCTGGCTGAGCTGAGCAAGAGTTTTCCCAGCAGGGTAGGGAGGTACGAAATGAAGGACTGACCCTCAGAGCCTTGTATGTTCCTCTACCCACCATGCCCTGATGAGTGAATGGTGCCATAGCTCACCTTCCTTCTGTAGTGGCCCGAACAGGGCACCCCTCCCCCAGGAAGCCCATGTCCTAGTTTGTCTTCCATTGCTGTGACAAAACACACTGACTGACACAAACTTGGGGAGGAAAGGGTTTATTCAGCTCACATCTTCTGGGTCATAGTTCATCACTCAGGGAGCCCAAGGCAGGAACTTAGGGCAGGAACCTGGAGGCAGGAGCTGAAGCACAGGCCATGGAGGAATGCCGTTCACTGGCTTGCTCCCCTGGCTCATGCCCAGCCCGCCTTCTTACATGGTACACAACAACTTGCCCAGGGTGGCACCACTCATTGGACTGGGCCCTCCCACACTGCCAACCATCAAGATGGTACTCCATAGATGTGCCTGCAGCCCAGTCCAATGGAGCCAATTCCCCAATTGAGGCTCCGTCAACCAAGGTGTGTCAGGTTGACACTAAAGCTATCCAGCACAATTGACCCCTTGTCAACTTGACACACAAAACACATCACTATTAAACCACCACCTTTCCAGTTCTTGTCCCCAAAGTATGATGTTAACATTAATCACAACCTAAGACAGTACAACCTTAAAAGTCCCACAGTCCTTAAAATGTCCAAACACTTAAAAGTTCACAGTCTTTTAAAAGTCTCTTAACTGTGGGCTGCTGTAAAATCCAAAACAAGTACTGTCTTATTTCAAAGGGAAGAATCAGGCACACTCAAACAAAACCTAAGTCCAGCAAAGTAGCTCAAGGCTGGGCACCTGGGATTTACTCATGATCTTCTGGGCTCTAAAGGGTTTCGGCAGCTCCCCTTCTCTGACTCTGCCATCCACAGCACACACAGCTCATCTCGCAGGCCCAGGCCAACTCCATTTCACACCTGCTGCTGCTCTTGGTGGTCATCCCACGGTCCCGGCATCTCCAAAAAGCTGGGGTTGACACTGAAACTGAGGCAGCACCTTCACCAATGGTCTCTTCTGACCTCTCCTGTGCAAAGCCTCAGCTTCTCTCCATGACCCCTGCAATCCTGGGGTCTTCACTGCAACCGAGGTGCACTTCCACCAATGGTCTTTCCTGACCTCTCACAGTGCCAACCCTCAGCTGCTCTCTGGACCCCCTCAAATTTCAACACTGGAACCATATAGGAGACTCTTACATACTACCAAGTCCTGCTTCTGGCTTGACATGGAGGCTCGGGCCCCTTCTGGAACATAACTTGTGTGTGCTGACCCTGAGGAAATTCTTCCCAGAAGATTTCACTACAGTGATGCTGGTCTCTTGTTACTTACAGCTGATTTTATAGCCCCAGCTAACCAGCATCAATTGTCCCAGTACAACAGAGATTTCACTTCAGGTTCTGGTCTCTTGTTACTTACAGCTGATTCTTCAGCTGACCAGAACGCACAGATTAAACAGTCCTGATGATCTCTGCTTCCCTTTGAAACTAGAAACTTCATAAGCCAGGCCTCCATCTTCTACAAATCCTTCAGCAAAACTGCTCCAACTCCACAGCAACAATCTTTAGGTATTCAATGATTTTCCCAGCCCAAAGTTCCAAACGCCTCCACAATCCTTCCCCAAAACACCAAGGTCAGGTCTGTCACAGCAATACCCCACTCTTCTGGTACCAATTTCTGTCCTAGTTTGTCTTCCATTGCTATGACAAAACACTCTGACTGACACCAACTTGGGGAGGAAAGGGTTTATTCAGCTCACACCTCCTGGGTCACAGTTCATCACTCAGGGAGCCCAAGGCAGGAACTCAGGGCAGGAACCTGGAGGCAGGAGCTGAAGCACAGGCCATGGAGGAATGCTGTTCACTGGCTTGCTCCCCTGGCTCATGCCCAGCCTGCCTTCTTATACCATACACAACAACCTGCCCAGGGTGGCACCACTCATTGTGGGCTGGGCCCTCCCACACTGCTCGACCATCAAGACAATACTCCACAGATGTGCCCACAGCCCAGTCCAATGGAGCCAATTCCCCAATTGAGGGTCCCTCAACCCAGGTGTGTCAAGTTGACACTAAAGCTATCCAGCACAGCCCATCGTGCCAAACTAGGCTGCTCTCTTAACTTGATCTCTTTTCCTCCTTCCCTGGCTCCCACCCCGTCCTTCCTTCATTCCCCTCACTCTCTAAGAGTTTCCTCAAAGGACAGTTATTGTGGTCTTGCCAATTCTAGGAAGGCAGCGCCTCTGTCCCCTCTGCCGATGAATGCTTGCCTCCATTGCAGTGCTTGGCAGGGCTGGTGCTCAGCTCCTACATGCTGGACCACAGTAGGACAAAAGCAATCCTGTCCTGGACTGCCCCTCTCCAGCTACGAGCAGACCCCGGGAGTTCAGGAACTGCACACTGTGGTGCTGGCATTCTCTCCTGCCTGCTTGAGCCGTGTGCACTTAGCTAACATTTGGATGGCATGGGTCGGATTGGGAGGGCTCTGGCTTGAATGTCTGCACTGTCTCCTTGGGCAGGCCATTACTGTATGTGTGATTTTCTGCAAAGATGGCCTCTATTCTCTTGATAAGAAATCTAAAAAGTGTCTTTAAAAATGCTAGCCTTGGCCAGTAGTGTCTAAATATTCTATTCTGATGTTGTGATGGAGCCCAGCAGCTCAGGTCAGCTGGTCACAAGATCTTGTCTTACAGAGACAGCCCCATTGGGTCCAGTTCTATTTTTGCTCCTGCCATTGGTCTGGAGAAGGCGTCCCACCCAGCATGGCCGGGACAAGGTGGACTAAGTCCAGCAGAGTGTGCACCCCTTCCCCATGTTTCCTGCATGTCACACAGCAGGTGCCCTGGTGCCCTGGAGACTCCCTGTTGCCAAGTGTGATTTTAATCCTGGCTCTGTTTTTCCTTCCTGGAGACCTGGCCCTTCCTGAGGCTCATCCATGCAAGGCTCTTCCCCAGTGCTCTTAGGTCATTTCCTGCAAAGGCAGTTCCCTGGGGAGGAGCAAGTCACTGGGACTGGTCACAGTCCAGCCACTCAACTGTGGTGAGGACCTGGAGCCTGGAACAGGATGGGGTCCCACTGTCGTTTTCTTTGGCTCTCTACCTAGACCTCAGTCAAAGCCAAGTTCTGTTCTGGCCTGGAGCACTGCTAAGCGCTTACCCTCCTCAGCAGGCTCCCGTGTGCTCTGCCAGATGCTGTGTTTGCACAGCTTTCTCCCTGAGAGAGGCCACTGTGCTTGAGGGAGGAAGAGTCTTCCTGTCTGCTCTCCATGTGCCACTAACAATGCCCTTCTCCCAGAGAGGGGCCATAAGGAATTTCTGTGTGCTTTCCAGAGAACTGACATCCTGGGGTTCTGCCTACCACTGTCTGACGTCCCATGCCATCGCCACCCAGCTCCTGGGCCCCAGACATGAACTCCTAGAGCTCTGACCTAGGAGGAGCCAACGATGAAAATTCATCCATCTGCCTTTCTCAAGGTAGTGAAATATATATACATATATACATATGTGTGTATATATAAAATATGTATATATGTACATATATGTGTATATATAAAATATATATACATATATGTATATATTTCACAGAGTGGCCTCTAGGTAGTGATTATATATATATATATAATAGTGATGATATATATAATAGTGATGGTATATATAATAGTGATTATACATAATAGTGATTTTATATATAATAGTGATTACATATAATTAATAGTGATTATATATAATAGTGATTACATATATATAATAGTGATTTTATTTATATATATATAAAATCACAGAGTGGCCTCTAGGTAGTGTCATCCTGGGAAGAGGTTGTGTCAGCCTTTAAAGTGGGAATGTAACAAAAATACTGAAGCCAAGATATTCATTCTCTCTCTCGCCCCCTCACCTCTCTCTTTCTCCAAAGCTTCCCTATGTATCTCAGGTTGGCCTTGAACTTGCAGTCTTCCCAGTTGCTGGGATTATAGGTGTATGACACCAGGCCCTGATAATGAATTTTCTTTGAGCTTTCCAGCACCTGTCATGCCACAGCTCACCATCAGGGATGCTGTCTGGCTCCAGCCATTCAGTGGAAGAGTGGACTGAACTGGACCCTGCCCCTGTTAACGCTTCGACCTCCACAAGGTCAATTGGCCCATGCGATTCAGGTAACTGAATTTCTTTCTGATGGTTCAGGAGAGTTTTAAGAGTTATCGGAAGCTATAGCTCAATTTAAAGCTAATCTGTACTTTTCCTGAATCTAATCTCACCAAGGGAGATATCTAAATATAGCCATGGAAGAACGCTTAACTTCACTGATGAAAAGGAAAAATGCAAATTAAAATCCCATCCACACACCATCTCATGCCCATTAGCTTGGTAAGAAATTTTAAAAGGTCTGATAAAACCAACTGTAATCAGGGGTATGAGGAGTTCACATTTATACAGAAGAAACCACTTTTGAGTGATATTTGGTAGCTGCCAGGAGATGGAGGATGATCCCCCATCTCCAGGTATCTTACTCCCAGGTCTACACTGCAGAGGAGAACAAGAAGCTCATTAGGAGAAGAATATTATTTATTTATTTATTTATTTATTTATTTATTATTTATTTATTTATTTATTGATAGAGTCTCCCTAACCCCAGCATGCCTGGAATTCATCCTATAGATCAGGCTGGCCTTCATCTCAAAGACATCCACCTGTTTCTGCCTCCCAAGTGCTGGGACTAAAGGTGTGCACCACCACGAGCAACAGCAGAAGAATCTTCTTGCAAGGGCATCTGCAACAACAAAACAAAACAAGAAAAGAAAAGCAACCTGAAAATAAAGTTTAAAAATTGTGGCCCATTCACCTAGCAACTAACTTGAATGAACTATAGACACATGTATCATCACGGTTCTATTGAAAAGATAGATAGTCGAGTGGGAAGAAGGAGCTGCAGAAGAAATGCCCTGTAGGAAGCTACTCACATAGTTTCAAAACAGGCAAGTTGGTACCATAAGATGTGCTTGGATCCTGATCAGTATACTGTTGCTGTTATAAGAGACTATCACAGACTGGACAATTTAAAAGAACAGAAATTTATTTGGCTTACAGTTCTAGAGGCCAGGGAGTCCAAATAGAGGAGTTGCACATGGCAAGGCCTTTCTTGTTTCATCCTAACAATAGGGCAAGTGAACTTCCATGGGACAGAGACAATGATGGCCCAGCTTTGATAAGTAGTCCACTCTCACGCTAATGAACATACTCCTTGAAAACAACATTAATCCATTCCCTTATAACCTAAGCATCTCCTAAGTGTCTTTTCCTTCAGTACAGTTTTGAAGAAATGCTCCCATGTGAGTTTTTTAGGGGATATTGGACTCAAAACAGACTTATAAATATGTATTTGAGTAATAAAAGTCTGCATGGAATGATAAGCACTAAGGTCATGAATGTTTTTTCCTGGGGAGAAGGGGAATGGTGGTTTGAGCAGCAAGCAAGGGCTGCAGTGCTGCTGTGTCCTAACGAAAAATGAAAAATCTAAAGCAAAAGAGACAAGTGTTGTTACAAAAACCAGGCTGGGGGGGTCGCCTGTGCTCATCTGTATGCTTGACAGGTTTTCTAATACATTCAATTAAGTAATAAGAAAAGTGACTTAGGCCTTTTGAGTGGAGGGCATAAAAGGTTTCTCCCATTCCCAAAGGCTCGCCTGTCCCAGGGGCCCGTCTTACTTCCCAGTGGCAGTGACCCTTCCTCCCGGCACTTAGCTGGAAAATGCTGGTGCACAGCCATGGGAAATTCCACCCTTGTGCAGGTAGAATGACTCGCGAGATCCCATTCCTCAATCTTATGTCATACACCTGAGCCTCTAAGTCTGGGTCAACCTGACCCTGCTGTCTGGGTCCAAGTGCTGGCTCTCCTCCAGGACATCAGAGCTTTGGGCACAATACCCCCAGGGAAGAAAGCAGTTCATGGGTCCAGAAAGGTGAGCAGAGACAGCTCATGGGGCCTGCAACCCTTGTCCTGTCCAGAGCTAGGCCAACCTTACAGGAAACAGGCCTTATTTATTATTTATTTTTATTTTAAATTTATTATTTTTTTATTTTTAAGGGATTCTACAATAATATACCACAGTTGTTTGCAGATAACATTGATGTACTCAGTATGTTCATACAATTAGTAATTGGTGCATTTTGGCAAGTATCTATGTCCAAATTTCTGAACAACCCAAGGTTCCCATAGTCCAGTTGGAGAAGCTTGTATGCACAGGCATGTTGATCAATCAAGGAGTCAGACTTATTCCTGTAGTCTCATGATTCACCCCTATCTCTTCACAGCCCTTACAATTTCACATCTCCTCTTCCACAGTTTGTTCCCTGGGCTTTGAAAAGGAGCACAAGTTGGTGAGAAGAAAGTGTCTAATTTACTTTGGAGTTGTCATTTTGGACCCCAGTCTGTTCAGGTTGTTTCCCTTCATGGATTTACAAGCTTTCCCAGTGATACCCTTTTAGTCATACTAACAAAGCAACAAGCATTGGATGTACAGGCATTTAAGCAGTACCATTATTATGTCAAGCTAAGCTGTGAGCATAGACACAGATGCTTGGATGGTTATGCTAATCCATACAACTTATGGCTGTGCAGGATGAACTGGAGAATGTTCAGCAGAGAGGTTGACCCATTGAAAATTAAGGAATGAGGAACCTCAGACTTGCCTGAGTCAGGCACTGAGCATCTCTCTGAATAATATTGGGTTAACTGTTTATAATTGGGCCCTAATGAAGTTTACCTTCGGATGCTGAGAAACTCCTTACCTCTCCCCTTTTAGGAAAAGAAAAACTGATGGTAATTGAACCATTCCCTAACTGTAAACTAGAGCCAATTGTTACAGTTGTAATTTCCTATGAAAACAGGCATAACGATTAACTGATGATAGGCATAGGAACTGTGAAAGGATTATTTCTCTATCTAGAGCCAAATTCAAATAGTAAAGTTTTATAAGTTGTGTAATTAAGCCAAAATATTACTACAGAAAGCTCTGACATCAGCAATGAATTATCTGCCTAGGAGATGTTGGCTAGGGGATTCAAACCCGCCCCCCCCCCAAATTATAAAAGCCTTTATTGCCTATAAGTGGGATATATGCAAGGAGAAAGGCAGAGTAAGTCCCTGTTTGTCTAAGACCTGGGTGTGAGCATGAAAAAATGTTATGAGACGTCACTTGCTAGCGTACAACTGGCCTCTGAAATCTAGGAGAGAGCATTAACCAAAGGCCACTAAAGCAATACAGCAAAATATTGGTCTCCCTGAGACAAGCAAGACTCCTCCGTCAATATCAGCTACACCTCAACAGCCTGGTGATACTGTGCAACAGTGGCAGCCAAGTGTCTATATATATCCCAAATCTATTTGGCTATTAGCTCTCTCCTTGGAGGAATAACTCACAGCGGATGCCACAAGCTTATGTTCTCTAGTGGTTAGGCGATGTTATAAGCCACAATAAGAACTTGTCACCCTTTATAGAGGAACAGGGCCTTATTTAAACATGGAAGCAGGGAATGGCACCCTCTGTCCATTGTCCCAAACTACCTGGGAGTGGAAAGAGAAAGGACTGGGGCTGGAGAGATGGCTCAGCAGTTAAGAGCACTGACTGCTCTTGCAGAGGACCCGGGTTCGATTCCCAGCACCCACATGGTGGCTAAAAACCATCTTTAACTCCAGTTCCAAGGGAATCTGATGCCCTCTTCTGACCTCTGCATTGTATGACATGGGTGCACCTACATACATGCAGACAGTATACTCATACACATAAGAAGTAAAAAAAAAAGGACTGAAGCCAAAAAAGTTTATTCAGACTTCCAATCTCACCAGGCATGTGACATTTAAAGTAGGTTTGTTATAGAGCCTTAAAGGGGGTAGGATAGAAAGCAAAGCCTCCTCCAGTTGCCTGTGGTCCAGTGAGAAAGCCCTGACTCTGAAAACCCCTGCCTGAGAAACAATGCTAACCCACAAGGGCTCTTGTTGAGATCTCTCAGATAACTACCAGACCCTCATGCCACCCTATTGGCTCTTGGAGAGGTCACAGTCACATCTCAGTGGCCACCTGATCCTGAAGAGACCACACACCCTTATGGATTCTATCTGCTCCTCTTCCTTAAGTGTATTCACCTGTATGGCTATCTGGGATCTGCAGACCATGCAGACATGGCAGGGATGGGGATGAGTCAGGGTTGAATTGTGACCTCCCCAAATTCACACACTGAAATCCTACCTCTGGTACCTTAGAATGTGAGATATCATTTGCCTAGGAGGTCACAGAAAATATAATTAGTTATATTTTCTCTTTTGGTGTGCTTCAAACCAATATGACTGGTGTCTTTATTATTATTTATTTATTTTTTTTGGTCTTTTTGAGACAGGGTATCCCTGTAGCCCCAGCTGTCCTGGAACTCACTCTGTAGACCAGGCTGGCCTTGAACTCACAAAGATCCACTTGCCTCTGCCTCCCGAGTGCTAGGATTAAAGGTGTGTGCCACCACACCCGGCTATGACTGGTGTCTTTATAAAAGAAGAGTGTTGGAACCTAGAAACTGGCATAGGGGAATACAGTGTGAAGATATGGCGATGTGTCTACCAGTGAGGAATGCCAGGATTATTAGCAACCTTCAGAAGGAGAGATTTGGAACACGGTTTGATCTCATATCTTCAGAAGGAGCCACTTCTGCTAACATCCTTTTTCTGGGGGGGGGGGG